>CM060966.1:10797038-11174538 GCA_030765045.1 Tenodera sinensis
GTACAATTTGTTTCTTTTTATTTCTTTTTTTGAATTGTTAAATATACCTTTCTCAAATGCAAATTCGCTTTTCACCCCCCCCCCTTTTTCCCCCTCCTCCTGATCATCAAAGAGAATGGAATCTGTTAAAAAGTTTGATTATCGCTTAAGCATACTGCATGGAGAAAATATATGACGATCTATGAATCGGTTTCCATTCAAAGCCCTCAAAACCTAATGGAAAAATGCAAGAGGCTCTGGAGATCGTTCTTCATATGTTTAAAAAAAAAAAAAAAAAAAAAAAAAAAAAGTATGAAATCTTTAGACAAAAAGGAAGTTATCTAGTTTCATCTAAAGCAATAGATATTACACTGTGAGGTGATTATTTAATCAAGTTTACTTTAAAATACAAACTTAGTGCACGTTAACCACACAATACGCTTTCTTGTGAACGCTTCTTGGTTCGCAGTGCTCCTGATTTAGTTACCGGAAATCATTGGACTTATCAAAAGTAAGTAAATAGATGTAAATACAGGAAAACCGTGAAGCAACAATATCGTTGCGGAATATTTAACAAAATAGGGAAAATATCCTGTATGAGGTACTGAAATCTCAGGTCCAAAAGCCATTAGCTCTGCTGCAAATGTGGCTGGATATACAGGGATATAAATTCATTTATAAGATCCCCCAGAGTTAGAAGTAGTAAACATTGTGAGATTTATAAATGCAGCCCGGCCATATTGAGAGAAAATAATTCCAAAAAGTACATTGAAAGAAAGATTATATGCTAGAACAAAAAAGGAACGTCAAAAACAAGATGGTGGGATCACGAATGAACATGGTAGATTTAAGGAAGGTTGGAATATAGCGATGTGTGGAGAATTATGCAGATGTCCAAGGCTGTGGAGCGAGAAGAAACGAAGGTATTTATAACACAAAAAGTCAAAAGAGATTTTGAATTTATGGCCCTTCAAGTAGTTCTACAGTCGTGGAATTTGTATCAACCTTTGATACCAAATGTTTGTGGTACACCGCCTTTTGCCAAGGTTTTGGTGTGTTTAATATATTATGCTTTACGACCTGACAACACAGCTACGAATAGAAACTCATGTGCACTCGCTTTCTACACAAAGTCAGTGAACGTTTTTACTATACATATAACGAGCAGAATATGAGAGCAAGGAAAGCGTGAAATAATCGCTTTTACCACCTTGTTGGAAACTGACGTGTCCTGGAAGTTGTTAAGCGTAAGCTTGTTTACACACTGGATAGGCTTTATACGCATGACTTTCTCTCCCCACTATCGTTTATTATTATGCAGTTTCTATAAAGTATTAGTAATAATACTTAGTAGGGTTATCCTGTAGGAGTACGTCCTCACGTGGGCGATCATTTCCTTTAACTCGTTGGTGACGTATTATTCCCAACGCTGGAAAATTGAAATCAGCGGAAGCATGTGAATGTTGCCAACCAACTTGTTAATGTTATTTGTTGTTATTTAGAGTTATTATTGTTTTGTAATTAAGTGATGTGACGTAAGTTCTTGTGTTATCCTGTGACGACGGTCTCCTACAGTTTTACCCTTAGTAGATAGAGAACGTATTGCATTCCACACAAAAATTTAATCGAGATTTTATAGAAAATACACGTTTTGAGACTCGTAAAATACTTTTTAGAAAAAGGTCTGGTGTTTTAATTAAAACCTTTAGGATACTATAAAGAATACAAAAATTAACTCAATAAATAAAAACACCGGGAAGACTATGCAAAAGCACAGTTGAACAACAACAAAGAAAACAAAGAAAAGCGAGCAGAGAAAACTAAGTGAATGCATTCCTATTTTAAACACATAAAAATATATGTATTGTACGTAGAAGTGGGAATAGGGAAGGAAATGTGGTTGTGCTTCGCAAAAGAAGAGCGAGCAGCGAAAACCGTGTGAATATAAAACGTGGCATTTCTATTTCAAACATAGAAAATAGCATGAATTGTATGTTGAATGGCAAGTAGATAGACATGTGAATGTTTATTTAAAAGAAAAACGAGTAACGAAACCCGTTGCATAGTAAAATGGAGAAAATTAAGATTTGCCAGTTTTCATTGCATTGGCATGGATGGTAAAGTAGCCCGTAAGGGACAAACAAACAAACAAACTTTCATTTGTATATAAATAGATGAAGTGTTTATGTTGAATTTTCTGCGAATAGTCGCTGAAGTTCTTTACATTCTGGATGACCTTTGTATAACCAGCAACAGACAAGTTCTATAAACTGTTTTATTGAGCTGTTGGAGACAGCTGAATCAAATTTCAGGGTAATAAAACTAAGGTTACTTGATGCTATCGGTTCACATTCCTGTTGCACTCACATGACTTTCTCTACTCCTGTGCTAACTATACTTACAAACTCTTATTCCTATATCCACTTCATGTTAATAGATATAGACATTTAAAGAAATTATTACTAATTTTCTTGAAGGCGCAAGGGGAATATGGGAAAACCGTAGACTTTAAACGATAGTCAGCTGTTTTAAAACTATTCGCTATACGATGGCTTTGAAATTCCATTGTCTTTGCATTTTCAAGAGACAAAAAAGTTAATAATGACCTCCCATTCGAGAAAAATGTACATCTTTTGCACAGTAAGATTTGGTCTATCTCTTTCGGTTTACCAGTTATACAAAAGTCATCCCGAGTAAACAGGACTACAAGAACTCTGCTTAAAAATTGAAAATATAAATTTCATTTACCATAAAAATATCATGAACATATGGTATTTAACCGAAACCGTTAGACATTTTTGAGAAAATCAATTTTCGAAATATTTCCCATGTAAAAGGTAGTTTAAGGTGAAGGAATCTTCTTCAAAATCTGGATTGAGTATAGGTTAAGTATGCCCAAGTACTAGCGAACGGTTACATTGTTAACTACAGCGCCATTATGATTTTGTTAGTAGCAATGCACTGAACTGACAATCCCCAACGATTATGCTGCGGAGAACAAGGACTTCCGCAAGATAACGGGGTCTGAATGATGCAGCAACATCAGCAATGTGTTCCAAATGGAGATGGGGACCCAGAATAGGGAAAAGGACACACGATAGAAATGAAACTTTTGTATTACAGAGAAACATTTTAATTATTCATCAATCACTTTTGAAATGCATAGATTGTGTTTATCATTCGTCTATTTACATAAAATTGTATACATATGTGTCACTGTGTCATCTTCTTCGTTCTCAAGAATGGAAATTATCACTTTATGATAACTAAAATAAATAATGAAAACTTTCGATTCTAAAATTTCTAGGAACCGTGAGAAAACTGTATCAATTGCCATATGCAGTGAACAAAATAGATTATAAACAACGAGGGCATCAAAGAATACTCGAAATGCGTTGGTTATACACACGTGTAGCTCTGTTGACAACTAACAGCTGTACTTTGTGATCGCCACGCCGCCTGAACGTACAGACAATGAGAAGAGCGTATGTCTCACTCTTCTCCGATACCTGAAGACAAGTGAACCACTGCTCCCACTCTACCCGACACAGTGTTTACCCCCACCACTTCTCGTCACACAAAAAGGTTGCGGATCAGAATTTCAGAGTTGCACTTCAAAAAGCGGTGGAATGAAGTGTTAAAGTTTCATCTAGGAAACTTATGATCCGGTGCAAGTCCCACGGAGCTGGCTAACAGTCTCAAACCACCCTGCCCTCGCAGGACGCTCCAGCCGGAACTGGGATGCGTGCAGGCTAATTCCAACAATGCTGGATTTGTGATCCCCATTCTGTGCGGTTGTGTGCAATGAGGGTCAAACAGACCGCCCAGCCAGCGTGGTACTGCACCACGTGTGGGCTCTCAGACATCTGAGATCCCAATCTCACCCACTGACCTACTCAGTGGTGCGGAAATGTTCCCACAGATCCAGCAAAAGTGGTAGCTTAGGTTAGGCTCGTTCCTTCCTTCATACGTCACACAGATAAACTTACTGGCTTCACAACATCACGGTCCGGTTCGATTCCTGCCTGCTACAGCATTCTTTTACTTTCTCTCACAGTAAATAGAGGAAGTATTCCACATCACCCAAAAATTCCATGTCGAAATTTCACCTCATCTTTTGAGGCTTCCAGAAAAAGGATTGTTTTTAGAAAAAGTTCCTTGTGTGTTCGTGTTTCTAGCTGTGTCTGTGAACAGTATAACTCCAAACGAAAAATCCTATAAATACCAAATTTAGCATTTAAGTTGAACATCTTCCAAAGATAGAAACCTAACTTTCTTAAGAAAATTCCTCCCTTTACATGGGCATTTCTGTAACTTGATTTACCAACATCTGATATGTTGCACTCACATGAATTTGTCTATTCATACAAACCTTTATTCCTCTATATGTTCATCTTAGTCCATACAAGCATTGTAGCTTTGAGCAATAGTCAAGTCTTTTAAAGCTGGTCGTTATATGAAGGCTTTGAAACTACCTTCTGTAGCACGGCAAAGAGATAAAAAGGATGAATAAGATCTTCCATTTTAGAAAAGTTTAAGCGTTGCAAAACTCACACAAATAACGAATATCTCCGAAGTGGTTCACTCCACAAAAATAAAATTAAAAAAAATCAATTTGGACATAACTAACGTTATAACGAGATGTACATTATTTTGCATAATAAGATTTGGTCTATCTCTTACGGTTTGCCAGTTATGCAAAAGTCATCCAGAGTAAGCAGGACTACATGGGCTATAGCCAGAAAATTCAAAATATACATGTCATGTGCCATAAACATATAAACCATGGCCATTTTTGAGAAAATAAAAATTTTCGAAAAATGTTCCACGTAAAGGGTTGTTTGCGATAAAGAAATTTTCTTCAAAATCTTATTGCTGCAACCCTGAAAGATATTAAACTTTGGTTTTTAACTGTCTTTTTGTTTTTGAGTTATACTGCGCGCGCACACACACACACACACACACACACACACACACACAGACACACACACAGACACACACACATACACACATACACGCATACACACACGAAACTTTTTCTAAAAATGTTTTCTTTTTTTGGATTCAAGGGGCCTCAAAACATATTTCCGGTGGAGTCTCGACATAGAAATAATGGAATACAATATTTCCCCTACTTACTATTCATAGTAGAGGAAGTAAAAATGGCTCTAATGTCTTTAATTTGGTGCGATTAGCCTGGAAAGTCTTCTTAATTACGACTGACTTTTGTATAATTGGTAGGTAAACTGTAACAGACAAAATCTTACTGCACAAAAAATGTATATCTGGTCACAACACCTTTTTGGGGGTTGGGTCGAGATATTGGTTGTTATTTGGAATTTTACAATAAAAATTTTCTCGAATGGAAAGATATAATTCTTTCACTTTTCTTTCTCAACCTTTTCTTACCTGATAGTTGTGCGCAGCCTATTGTATTCCCATATTCCACTTGCACCATATTCCCCTCTATCCTGTATATGTACTATATTGCGAATTAGCAGATGAGCTTAACAAGAGGAACTCGAGGGCCAAGTTCGGCCCCCGGGTCGTGGTTTGGCGACCCCTGTTGTGCACTATTGGTATGTAGTGCTCATGTGGGTATCCATCTCACGGCCAGGTATATGTGTCATGGAGTTGCGAGTGGAATGAACCAAACACACAGTGCCTATTGAAGGATATCTTACCTATTAAATTCTGCCTTTCAGCTTATAAATCAGATGTGGAAACGGTTTAAAAAGTGCTAGAAGCAGACTGAAATTACTTATTTTTGCTAACCTTGGAAACCTGATTGTGATTTCATACGACGTACTACGAGTATATAGTTCCAAGGTCGAGAAATGGCAATACAACTTTTTTCGCCGATTAATGAACAGTACCTGGGCACTGGTACACTTTAAATATAAGTGCAACGTATAACATTCACACGGTTTTTCTACTCATCTTTCTTTTTCTAAACACAATCACATTTCATTCACTACTCCCGCTTCGGTGAACAATTGCGCACAATTCATACAATTTTCTATATGATTGAAACAGAAATGCGTAGTACATTCACATGGTTTTATCAACCAGCTTTTCTTCCTGTAGTATTTGTTATTGTTCAACAGTGCTTTTGCTTAGTGTTGCTCCGGTTTTTTAATAAAAAATAAAGAAATAGTTAAACAAGTAAAGTGATCACAATTGATGTCAGGAGTGCGCCGAAAAGCACGATATGGAACAGTTGATGAAACAAATGTTAGCCAAGATGGACATAATGGGAAATGAAATGAATTCCGGAATGCGGCAGAGGAAACAAGTATGAAAACCGAATTGGAATAGAAAATATAGGAACAAAAATGTATGGACAAAATGGAAACAAATTGAAAATGTAAACTCCGAAACAGAAAAGATGAAGACAGGAATGTGTAATATGAAGATAGATATATTGGAGAATACTAACGAGCGACTGGTCAGGGTAAAAGAAGCCATGGAGAACTCGACGGAAAGATGAAGGACCTCGGCGAATGTGTTAACGCCCTGCAGTCAATCGCAGCAGCAAAGAACTGAACTCCATAATGGAACAAATGCTTGACGAAAACGTCAAACTGGGTGGATATCTATGGGGCAGGCCTCGCTTAACAGTGGGGTTTATACATTGAATTTACACATGCACACACATTCTTCCAGACTCAGGGAAGGATGAGGAATAATCCTGTCTGGAGAAAAATTCCTACCCCGCCTGCCAGGAATCGAACCGGGGACCCCTAGTACAGCAGGCAGGTGCTCTACCAACTGTGCCACGGGGCCAGCCAGATAAAGTCTTTGTATGACCGTACTTCGTTCAAACGCCACACGTATTTAAAACAAAACGATGGATCAAATCTTGTTAAGAAATTTTATGTGATTAAGATGTTTATACTTTTTTTAATGTCTTGTAAAGAATACATACTATGTACTGTGCATAATGTTGTTACAAGTCCTAGCTTTTTGTCATAACCGGCCTGTGCTTATTGAAAGATTTAATAATTTTCATTTGCTTTGGTCCCAGCTTGTCCGGTTTACTGTGCGTGGTACAAGATGAAAAGCGATACAAGTTTAAGCCTGAATGTGTTGGTCAGCTGCAGATGTACGTGATGGACCGGAAATACAGAGAGCAATGTTACAGTGTGCGAACGTGACAAACTGCTACTTCCGATTAAGGAAATGGAATGCGAAGCAACAAGTGATGGCTTTGTTAAGGGTCAAGGAGAACCTCGCCCGAATGCCGACTCATTCTCTCTGCAACACCACTCATTGCGCCTACGAACACCAGGCACAAGAACCCTTACTGTTAAGGAAATGCCGAATGGCTCTTAAAGCGTCCATAGGCAGTCTGCTGTTTACTTTAGTGTAATAGCATTAGACCCAAAATGCCGAGAAAAGTGTTAAATATGAAAATAAATTATATTAATCCTAAACTTCAAGAGAGCATACCGTTCAAGAATTCGATATCGAAATTTCACCGAAAATATATGATTTGAAGCCCCCTGAATCCAAAAAAGCATTTGTAGAAAAAAGTCTTATATGTGTATATCAATCTGTGGACAGCATGACTCAAAAATCTGATGTGTTGCACTCACATGACTTTCTCTACTCTTGTACTAACCATTTTTACAAACTCTTATTCCTATATCTTCTTCGTTAGCTGAAATAAACATTTGCAGAAATTATATTATTGTTTGTTTCCTTGTAGGTACAAGGGGAATATTAGAATACAATAGACTTTGAGCGATAGCTAAATCTTTTAAAGCTTCCAAATCCCGTCCTCTTTGCACACTTAACATATAAAAATGAATAACGATGTTCCATTTGACATAAGTATAAGTTCTCCAAAACTTACAAAAACAACGAGGAATATCTCCTAAATGGTTCGCTCTACAAAAAAAAAAAAAAAAAAAAATATTTGGATATAGACTGTGTATTTTAGCAGTATCTACATTTGTTGTAGAGTAAGATTTGATCTATCTCTTACGGTTTACGAGTTATGCAAATTTCATCCAGAGTAAGTAGGACTTTATGGACTATAGCCAGAAAATTCAAGGTATACATTTCATTTTTCATAAGAATAACTTATGATATGTTAATCAAAATCGTTAGAGCCATTTCATGCAGACTGATAGACAGACACACACGGACCTTTTTCTAAAAATTCTTTTTTTTTTTTATTCAGGGGCCTCAAAACATATACTTCCGGTGAAATCTCGATATCGAATTTTTGGGTGGAATACAATACTTCCCCTACTTACTACAGGTAGTAGAGAAAATAAAAACGAAAAGTCGGCTAAAAACCAAAGTTGCTATGTAAGTTTAATCTTTGAAGAATGCGACACGAAGATCTTGAGGAAAATGTCTCCCCCCTAAACTGCCCTTTACGTTGAGACTTTTTCGAAAGTTTTGATTTTCTCAAAAATGACTAACGATTTTGATTCAAATGCCATACGTTTAATATACTTTTATGGAAAATGAAATTATGTTTTGAATTTTCTGGCTATAGCCTATGTAGTCCTGTTTATTCTGGATGACTGGAAAGCATCTTCTGGTCATGACGATTTCAACATGGTGTCAATCCTGAACTGCGTGAGGTCCTCTGGGAATCGAGACAATTCTCAGGCAGTCCAACCAAATGTCAGGGAGAAATATGTGAATAGCGCATATTCTGCCGTCTTCCAGCAACCCATCTACCGCTCTCACTTGGTCAGACAACACCAAAACAAGGGACGTGAGAGGAAATTCTGGCGGAAAGGGAACCACTCCAACATTCGCCTACTGGCCTGGGAAAACCATGAAAACTGAGGCCTAGAGTGGCCGAACCCGGGACGCAGCCATCTTGGTAATCAAACACTTCTCTCTACAGTTTCTAGAAAGCTGCAAACTCCTGTATCAACTGGTTATTCTAGTGCCTGCTCTAATACATTCAGTATTAGCCACTTTCAGTTTTTAATCTGGGGCAATTGTTGCACTTTTTACAGTAACTTTACATTATACCTAACTGCCACAGTTTGGAGCTGGTTGGTTCATTCCAGTTCAGCCAACGTGTGCAACAAACAGGCACCTTGTCCATAGTCTCAAGTACGACAACATTTGTAATGGATACCCTCCTACGCTCGTCAACACGATTTCTCTAACGACAATGGAATCTTGCACTTCTTTCTAGTTTCATAAAGTCTACTAAACAAACCTTCATTATGATTTTTCTAGCATTGTCTCCAATAGCAGGTTTTTATATATGTTGAACCAATTTACCAGAATCAAAAGTGCACACATAACCTATATTTCTGTTTTCTTTTCTTTACTTCTTGTTTCCACCATGTTTGTTAGTCTTTAATTGCTATATTGGAACTAGTATTACTCGTTATGAAAATTATTACAACTCTCTTATATCAATAAACAGTATTTTCTTTCTGGTATACTCAAGCATACTCAGAAATATGAGTTTATAATATTGCAGTATTCATTTCTTCATACAAACAATGATACCACTGATGTATCCAAGATTTTTACGGAGTCTTTACCTTTTAAAACAGTGTCCATAAAAGGGCATGTGCTGAGTTAACTCCCCTATTTTCTTTTCTCTATATGCGATTTTCAACAGCCCCTTTTTACAGTAATACAATTATCAGATTAGCATTTGTTGAAAGTCCAAGGGAGAGAAATCTACACACAAGAGAGCGCTAAAGGATGTGTTAAAATCCTCTTCATCGCATAAATCTTGGCTGTATTAAGTAGTGTACCCGTAAAATGTTGTCCGTAATGGAATCCAGGTGTTTATGTTGGCAATGAGGAATGTACTGCCAACTTCTGACCAGTGTTGCCAACTTAGCCTTTTTAAGGCTAGATCTGGCCTTTTTGAGAACCTATCTAGCTATAAATTTTCCAAAAAGCTACACGTAGCTTTCCTGGCCTTTTTTCTAAGCTTCATTAGCCTTTTCTAGCCTTTTTCATTTTTTACTTATCTACCAGTACCTTTAGAATAATACATCATTTAATCTCGCTACTGCAGCTATTCCACATGATGATATAATCCTTTTGGCGAATTCATGAATCTTTTGAATCTGGGAGTATGGATTCCACCAAGTTGTTAGATTCTTTGGCACTTTTTAGAAAAAGGTCTGTGTGTGTATTTCGAGCCTGTGGTATTTAAGTTTAATGTCTTTCATGGATGCGACACGAAGATTTTGAAGAAAATTCTTCACCCTAAACTACCCTTTACATGGAAAGTTTATAGAAAATTTAGATTTTCTCGAAAGTGTCTCTAACGATTTTGATTAAAATGCCATAGGTTTGAAATATCTTTGTGACAAATGAAATGTATATTTTGAATTTTCTGGCTATAACCTCTGTACTCCTATTTACTCTGGACGACTTTTGCATAACTGGTAAACGGTTACAGATAGACCAAATCTTACTATGAAAAACTGTAGATCTTTCTAAAATACACAATTTATGTCTGAATAATTTTTTATAGAGTGTACCATTTCGGAGATAAGCCTTGTTATTTGTATTTCTGTGAAATGGAACATCGTTATTCAATTTGTTGTGTTAACCCTGCAATGAGAACGGAATTTGAAAGCTTTAAAAGATTTGACTATCGCACAAAGCCTACTGTATTCTAATATTCCCCTTGTACCTACAAGGAAATAAGCAATATGATAATTTGTACAAATGTTTATCTCAACTAACACAAAGAAGATATAGGAATAACAGTTTGTAAGAATGGTTAGTACAAGAGTAGAGAAAGTCATGTAAGTGCAACACATCAGATTTTTCATGCGAAGTCCCAGACGAAATATTGAAGTTGTTGGTACAAATCCTGCATACATGCAAGAGCCTAAGGGAAATCCCAGCTGCAGCAGTAGAATTGAGGCAGAGGGGGATGACGAAGACCACGTTTATTTTTGCTAGCTGATCCATGCGTACTTTTTAATAATGTAGTTTTCTAATATTTATATAGGTATTAAAATATAATCTAGCCTTTTCTAGCCTTTTTGGCAAGCCGATTTAGCTTGTTTTATTGAATTATAGTTGGCAACACTGCTTCTGACCTCTGTTCCTCCATCATTATTCTAGCCATTGTATTAGCGGTGTACTTTTCTCATCCGAAATATGAAGGGTAACATTACAGATCATTGTCCATGTTCTCACTAGCGGAGTGCTGTTGTGGGTATGCTTCACTAAATTCCGGCGCAAAAATAGTGGATAGTAAAAACCATGCAAATAATAAGCTATCATACAAATATTAATTGACTCGTGAGCAGCCCCGATGCTGGACAAACATTTGAAACGAAAGTTACTACTGTCAGCACTGCAACTGTGTTTCTGCTAGCTAGTAGTAAATAATGGCAATTTATTTTACGAATGTTGCTCTAAGCTATATTGAACTCTTTACCTTTCTGCTACCATTTTCTTTGCCAAACAGAATCATTTTACGCTTGAGAGTGGCGTCATGAACTCATAAGATGACGTTCTCTTCGCCCCACACAACACCAAGCTATGTTTGGCCTCCATTTCCTGTCTAACTACGCCCCCTGCAATGATAGTCCAACGACAAAATATGTGATCAAGTCTAGAATGATAACAATGCATTGTGACGTAAGATAGGTGTGGCAGGTGAAGTAAAGAACGATTTTACATACACTTGAATGTAATACACACCACCATTTGAATATTGCCTCTGGACAGAAAGAAAGAATTAATTTCGTGCAAACACTATCGCCTTTAGCACATAGACAGTTGAAGACATGCTCACCAACGCTGTGACGTAAATAAACTGCTTCTTCTGTTTGACTGCAATAAATATAGATGGCTCTGAACTTAAGGTAACGTAACTTTTTTCATAATTTTCGCTGTATAACTATTTTACTTCAACTAAGATTAATTATTTCTTTTTAACAATGAAATTATTGAGTATGATACACTAATATGCCTATTAAATGCTCCACGTAAGAGATTTTTGGGATATGAAGGTTAAACTTTGTGTTTTTCTGTTCAGAAAGAGTGGCTTTACAAGGTTAGGTCAAAACCTAAGAAATGACCGAACCATTAGTGTGGCATGCAGCGCTATAGCCTAACTTTATTTAGTATATATACATTATCTTAAAACAGCCAATTATTGGACGCATATTTTATAAATATTTGAAATTAATTAAATAATTTTAGAACTTAATATTTTTGCGACGCTATAGACATGTTAATGTTAGTCTCGAATTGCAAGGTTAAGTAAATTCTTTTAAAACTTCAAATTATATAGTAGATAGAGCTATTAATTTCAGGGACTGTGTGTTTTCCCAACTAATACATGAACTAATTAAAGTCTCCTACAGAATTACTCTTTAAAGAGTGTAGACAGCGTAAACATATGCAAGTATATGCTCTTATCTACAAACAGCACAACTGGCGTTTACCCAGAACGTCAATTTTTAAGGGGCGGGAGAATTTCAGGAGCGCAAAAATAGGACAAAAAATTTTAGGGCCGGGAAAAATAAGCTCTTTTTTTTTTTTTTTTTTCTCTACTACGTACAGTAAGTAGAGGAAGTATTGTATTCCAACCAAAAATTCGATGTCGAGATTTCACCGGAAATATGTGTTTTGAGGCCCCCTGAATCCAAAAAGGCATTTTTAGTAAAAGGTGTGTGTGTGTGTGTGTGTGTGTGTGTGTCTGTCAAAAGTCAAAAGTGAAAACGACAAGTCGGTTAAAAATCAAAGTTGGCATTTAAGTTTAACGTCTTTCAAGGATCCAACACGAAGATTTTGACGAAAATAGCCCCACCCTAAACTACCCTTTACATGCAAACTTTTTCGAAAATTGTGATTTTCTTAAAAATGACTAACGATTTTGATTAAAATGACATATGTTTAAGATATTTTTATGACAAATGAAATGTATATCTTGAATTTTCTGGCTATAGCCCCTGTAGTCGTATTTACTCTGGACGACTTTTGCATAACTGGTAAACCGTTAGAGATAGACCAAATCTTATTATACAAAAAATGTAGATCTTGCTAAAACACACAATTTATGTCCGAATAATTTTTTTTTAGTGAACCATTTCGGAGATATTCCTTGTTATTTGTGTGAGTTTCGGAAAACTCGTGAAGTGGAATATCGTTGTTCAGTTTTTTATATGTTAAGTGTGCAAAGAGAACGGAATCTCAAAGCTATAAAAGATTTGACTATCGCACAAAGCCTACAGTATTCTAATATTCCCCTTGTACCTACAAGGAAATAAGCAATAAGATAATTTGTACAAATGTTTATCTCAACTAACACGAAGAAGATATAGGAATAAGAGTTTGTAAGAATGGTTAGTACAAGATGTTTTTATGTAGGATAATGCTTTGAGTTACAAAAATTCATGTCAAATCCCACAATGTAAGACAGAACAATGATGGGAGGTAGGCTATTGAGCTATGTTACATCTTCACAAAGGGGGTCGGAGGTTAAATGATGTGCCCAGAGCCTGAAATTGGGGTCTGCAATAAGCGTAGCGACAGATGAAAGAAGTCCGCCACTCTGATTGGTGTATGTAGCGAAGTGAAGTGGCTTGAATTTCGGGAAGTAGTCAGAACTGGCTAGCCGTCGACACGACCTGCTTTTGAGCTACTAACCTACATGACGTGCACCACCACACTGCCGCATCTCAACTCACCACTCTAGTGCTGCATTCACATAACTTCATCTACTCACTCTTCTAACACTATACTTATCAATGCTTGTTCTTCTGTCATATTCTTCTTGTTAAACGTTCGTTACACGTTCATTTCATTGAAGGATACGTTAGGAAAAGCGACAAGGAGACGTTTAAAGAACGTAGCCCTATGCAGTGCTTATGAAATTGCATGGTCTTTGCTTGACAATAAGAAAAAGAAGGAAATAGTTGAGAAAAGTATATTTGAAAATTGGGACCAATAACCAATAAAACAATGGTATTGTGTGGTTTAGAGAGATTATTTGTCAATAGCATTCTCTATATTTCTTACAGTTGTACAAAAGCCATTCAGAATAAAGAAAAGTTTAGAAGCTTTTCCCAGAAAATTTAAGACATACATTTCGTTAGTGGCCAACCAATGGAAACTTTTTTCAGTGGTCGTGTGTAGAACTGATTGACATATTTGGTTAACTGTGAACCCAAGTAAGTCGCCATTTGGATATCTCATCTGAAAATTAATTTGAGATCTCCTTGTGTAATTTACCGTGTAAAATTTGAGTCACTTGGAGAATTTAATGTCGTGTTGGCATGTTACCATGGTAGCTCAGTGGTTAGAGCAACCTTACGGAGACCGGAAGATCCGTGGTTCAAATCCCGGCTATGACATTGCATCTTTCAGTCTCGTTATACTTTACTAGTGTTTTCCTACAAACGGCTAGTGCTAAAAAAACATTTATTTCTATTGCTCAGGCATGTTTAGAATATGCTCAGAGTGCGAAACACTAATTGCAATACTAAGGTTAACATTAAATTAATAAATAATCGCCAACAATAAAAATAACGAAATAACAGATGGAATCCTTGATAAAAATTATTGTTCTTGAACTACGAAAAGGCACACGCGGTAAACATAAGGAATAATACGTACTATAAAAATTAATATATTTTGCTGCAGTAAGTATGAAACAATGCAAAGCCTACGATTCTAAATAAAATAGGCAATATTTCAACTAGAAAATATCAAGCCACTTTTTTCAACAATAGAATTTCAGCGGTTACACCGTTCGACTACCACCTAGGTGGCCCGAGTTCGATCCCAGGGGCCTGTACGTGGTATTCGTGGTGGACGAAGCGGCGTCTGGGCGGGTTTTCTCCGGTTTCCCCCGCCACTCATTCCACCAATTGCTCCATTATCACCTTTCACTTCATTGATTTCGCCTGCTTTTTATATGATCATCTCCCTCACTCTCATACTGACCTCCCGCTTCCAGATCTTCACTCTGGTACATAGGTTCCTGTGCTCCCCGACAGGCGTCTGACCCTAGCCACTGGCTTTTAAGTCCTACATAAGGGGAGGGGGGGGGGGGGGGGGCTAATCAGGTAAAGAAGAAGAAGAAGACAAAAGTTACAGGAGTAGGTCTTGGAAAGCCGAAACCCTATCTAGCATCACCACTATAGCCAAATACGACAAACCGGATCGAATTTATCAGGAATGTGTGGCATGTTCAAAACTCCATGCCTATATATACTGATTGATCAGAAATGAATGGAAGTAGTAATTGAGCTGTGATATATCCTGATCGCACAACTTCCTGCTGTCCTCCGAATTATCTTAACATATTGTCCTGCAAGTTTTTCGACATAAGATTTGCCCTGGAACACATAATGAAAACTCTTCAACAGATGTCACCCAGAAACTGTTATTGCACACGGTTTTCTTGCTGAACAATACGATAAAGCACGTAATAAACGTGTGTTACTGGCATGGATACAAATGTATATCCGGAAATGAGAAAACTGATGAAGCAACACGTCCCTGGCTGAATTCACGACTTCCAAACTTTCCTCAAGTATAAAATATGTAATCAGTGGAAGTTATCTCAATGTCCCACGGCATGCAAAACATTTTATACAACATGAGACGTTGAGAGTTGGATATAATTTTACTGCATCCAATTTCTATCCAACTGTTTGTATACAATAATAGACTGAGTTGCATCTAACTCCGACATGAGAAGAGCCAATGAGCGTCAGTAGCGTAACAACATGGCGGACTGCACATGCAACATGTTTTCTATGTACGAGTTGGTGTTTGTAATTTTAACCAATGTAAGAAGTTGAGAAAGAAATCTTCGTTAATTTGTACAAAACCTCAATTAGATTTCTGCTTCTAGTTGAACCCAATACACATACCTCGGCGTGCTCTGTTCTCTTCTTTGTAACCATAACATATTTTACTCCTACTAGAGAAACTAAAATAAAATAAGTATAAAAGGGAGTCAATTAAATAACTGATATTTAAGTTCAGCATGCTCTGAAGATGTAACAAACGATTTTCAACAAATTTCTAAAAACTATTCCTTACGTGGAAAAAAAAGCTACTTTATCACAAATGGGTCTACAAAGTCTCTGAAGTCCTCGTTATTCTGGACGAGTTTTGCAAAACTGATAAACCTTAAGAGACAGATAAAATCACACTTTACAAAAAATATACATCTATAGTTAAAACACAGCATTTGTCAAATTATCTTTTGGTGGAATTAATCCATTTGGAGATATGCTTTGAAACTAGTTGGAATCGTGCAATGCTTATGTACACTTTTCCCAAATGGAAGTCATTATTTGTTTCTTTTTACCTTCCTTTTTACTATCTCTACTGGTAAGTACAGGAAGTATTGTATTCCACCCAAAAATTCGATGTCGAGATTTCACCGGAAATGTAAGTTTTGAGACCCCTGAATAAAAAAAGCATTTTTAGAAAAAGTCCCGCGCGCGGATGTGTGTGTGTGTGTGTGTGTGTGTGTGTGTGTGTGTGTGTGTGTGTGTGTGCACGCGCGTGTGAGTCTGTCAGTCTGTGGGCAACATAACTCAAAAACGAAAAGTCGGTTAAAAACCAAAGTTGCCATTTAAGTTTAATGTCTTTCAAGGATGCGACACGAAGATTTTGAAGAAAATAGCCCCCCCCCCCTAAACTACCATTTACATAGAAAATATTTCTAAAATTTTTATTTTCTTGAAAATAGCTCTAACGATTTTGATTAACATGGCACATGTTTAAGATATTTGTATGACATATTAAATGTATATTTTGAATTTTTTGGCTATAGCCTATGTAGTTCTGTTACTCTGGATGACTTTTGAATAACTGGTAAATCGTAACAGACAGACAAAATCTTACTCTAAAAAAATGTAGATCTCGCTAAAACACACAACTTATGTTCAAATAATTTTTTTTGTAGAGAGAACTATTTCGGAGATATTCCCTGTTATTTAAGGTAATTTCGGAAATCAAAATTTTGATGAAATGCAACATCGTTATTCATTTCTTTTTGTGTCTTAAGTGTGCAAAGAGAACGGAATCTCGAGGCTTTAAAATATTTGTCCATCACTGAAAGACTACTGTATTCTAATATTCCCCTTGTACCTACAAGGAAATAAGCAATAAGATAATTTATACAAATGTTTATCTCAACTAACACGAAGAAGATATAGGAATAAGAGTTTGTAAGAATGGTTAGTGCAAGAGTAGAGAAAGTCATGTGAGTGCAACACAGATTTCTTAGTTTATCTACTACGTAATTAAAGTAGAGGTAGCATTCTATTCCCCAAAAAATTCGATATCGAGATTTCACCGTTAATACATGTTTTGAGGCCCCTGAATCAAACAAAAAGTTTTAGAAAAAGTTTTGTCTGTCAATGACGTAACTCAAAAACGAAAAGTGGGTTAAATACCAAACTTGTATTTAAGTTCAGCATCTTTCAAGGAGCATCACGAAGATTTTGAAGAAAATCACCCATCCCAAATTACCCTTTATATGTTGGTTTTCTGAAAATGAGTCCAAATATTTTGTTTAAAGTACTATATATCTAAATTAAAAGTATATCTTGAATCTCCTGGGATAGTCCCTGAAGTCTTCTTTGTTCTGAATGGCGTCTGTAGAACTGGTAAACCATGAGAGATACAAAAAAATGAAGTATGACAGGACAATGAATCAAACACCAAATATAATGTTCCGAAATGTAATCTGTATGTAGAGGGCTATCGAAAGCAGTGATTTGAAAGTTAATCTGAATAGAAAAGTTGAGGAGAGTTAATGAAGGCCGCCAGTAGGTACATATTACGTCACACACCTGTTTTCTCCAGCAAGGCATCCTCGTGGAGTAATTACTGATAGCGTTCATTGCATGTTACTCACGTGAAAGTTAGGGCCGTAACAGGCCCCCTGCCTTGCGTGTGGAACAGCCCTCCCTGGTACACTCTTTTACTGCGTCATCATACGCAACACATCTTCAAAACCACAAAATACCTTTCTCAATTATTTTATGTTTTTCGGTTTCTTTGGTCACATTCTCCTAAAATCCCAAGGCTGGTTTTGAGTGTAATGTTTTGTAACTGTCCCAGGATTGCTGCAGGCAAACAGCGCTGGCTCTAAACGCATTCCTTTCTACTCTCTGTCTACTACACACTTAAAGTATCGCATTCCACCCAAAAGTTCAATGTCGAAATTTCACCGGAAATATATGTTTTGAGGCCCCCATGAGTAAAATATTTTTACAAAAAGATACGTGTGTGTGTGTCTGTGTGTCAGTCTGTGGACAGCATAACTCAAAAACAAAAAGTCTGTTAAAAACCAAAGTTGGTATTTAAGTTTAATGTCTTTCAAGCATGCGACACGAAAATTTTGAAGAAAATTACTCCAGCCTAAACTACCCTTTACATGGAAACTTTTTCAAAAATTTTAATTTTCTTGAAAATGGCTCAAACGATTTTGGTTAAATTACTATATGATTGAGATATTTTTATAACAAATGAAATGTATATCTTGAATTTTCTAGCTATAGCCCATGAACTCCAATTTACTCTTGATGACTTTTATATAACTGGTAAACCGTAAGAAATAGACCAAATCTTACTATACAAAAAATGTAGATCTTGCTAAAACACACAATTTATATCCAAAGAAATTTTTTTGTAGAGTGAACCAATTCGGAGATATTCCTCGTTATTTGTGTAAGATTTGGAGAACTTATACTTCTGTCAAATGAAACATCGTTACTAATTTTTTGTGTGTTAACCGTGCAAAGAGAACGGAATTTGAAAGTTTTAAAAGATTTAACTATCGTTCAAACCCTACTGTATTCTAATATTCCCCTTGTAGCTACAAGGAAATAAGCAATAAGATAATTTGTACAAATGTTTATCTCAACTAACACGAAGAAGATATAGGAATAAGAGTTTGTAAGAATGGTTAGTACAAGAGTAGAGAAAGTCATGTGAGTGCAGCACATCAGATATCTGTATTAACATGAAGAACATATAGGAATAAGAGTTTGTAAGAATGGTTAGTACAAGAGTAGAGAAAGTCATGTGAGTGCAACACATCAGATATCTGTATTAACATGAAGAAGATATAACAATAAGAGTTTGTAAGAATGGTTAGTACAAGAGTAGAGAAAGTCATGTGAGTGCAGCACATCAGATATCTGTATTAACATGAAGAAGATATAGGAATAAGAGTTTGTAAGAATGGTTAGTACAAGAGTAGAGAAAGTCATGTGAGTGCAACACATCAGATATCTGTATTAACATGAAGAAGATATAGCAATAAGAGTTTGTAAGAGTGGTTAATACAAGAGTAGAGAAAGTCATGTGAGTGTAACACATCAGATATCTGTATTAACATGAAGAAGATATAGGAATAAGAGTTTGTAAGAATGGTTAGTACAAGAGTAGAGAAAGTCATGTGAGTGTAACACATCAGATATCTGTATTAACATGAAGAAGATATAGGAATAAGAGTTTGTAAGAGTGGTTAATACAAGAGTAGAGAAAGTCATGTGAGTCCAACACAGACTTTTTAGTCAATGTATTAACAGCACTCATAGCGTGGACCGAATTCGTTAGCAGCCATTGAAAGGACCGTGCTCTGGACGGACCAGAGCACCCCGCAAACGGCACAGGTACAAAGGTCTATGAAGACTGAAGTGACGAACTCCTCTTTCTGCGAGCAGTACCAAAATAATACTTTTAAACACTCCTACGTAATGTAATGATAAAACAGTAGAGATGTTTTAAATCCCTGATGTTATCGTTTAGGTTTCCTGTTCGAATAAAGTGAACGGCGATTTGTCAGCACTTGTACAAAAGGATTTTCCACTTGACTTATTGAGAAAGCTTTTAACATATTACGTCACTAGTGTGTGCTGCTAAATCTCTAAGTCAGATTCATTAATATTTACAAGTGAAATCGAATTTCAAAACCCCACTCCAAAATTGACTTATCTTTTATATCCTTAGAACATGAACTGACGCTTTCAAATGATAATTCTGTTTCGAGGTGACCAGTTCTTAGACTTTATCACTTCTAAGAAAACTCACATGGCTTTCTCTACTCTTGTGCAGTCTTGTTACAAACACTTATTCCTCAAATTTCGTTCTTTTTGTACAGTTAACATATAAAAAATAGATAGCGATGTTCCATTTGACAGAAGTATAAGTTCTCTATAACTTACATAAATAACAAGGAATATTCCGAAATAGTTCACGCTACAAATAAATTTATCTGGACATAAATTGCTTGTTATAGCAAGATCTACGATTTTTGTATGGTAAGTTTTGGTCTATCTCTTACGGTTTATCAGTTATGCAAAAGGCATTCAGAATAAACAAGATTCCATATACTATAAATACAAAAATCGAAATATTCATTTTTATTTGCCATAAAAATATATACAAAATACAGCATTTTATTCAAAATAGTTACAGGTATTTACGAGAAAATCAACATTTTCCAAAACTTTTCCATGCAATGGGTAGTTTAGGGTGGATGAATATTTTTCAAAATCTTCATGTTGCATCCTTAAAAGATGTTAAACTTAAATACCAACTTTGGTTTTTAACCGACTTTTCGTTTTTGAGTTGTGCTGTCCACACACACACACACACACACACACACACACACACACACACACACACACACACACACACACACACACACACACATACACACACACACACACACCTTTTTATAAAAAATGTTTTTTTGGACTCAAGGGGCCTCAAAACATTCGTATTTCCAGTGAAATTTCCTTTACTTACTACACGTAGTAGAGGAAATAATAACAACCGAATAACGACTCGGCATTTGAGAAAAATACAGGTACTGGAAAATGTAAACAAATAACAAGGAACATCTCGGAAATTGTTCACTCAACGCACACACACAGAGTATCCGATATAAATTGTGTAGTAAAGTTTTGTGCATCTCTTACGATTTACGAGTTATGTAAAATTAATTCAGGATGAATAGGATTTCAGAAGCTATTCCTACAAAATTCAAGATATACATTTCGTTTTTAATGAAATTATCTTAAAGATGAGACATTTTAATCAAAATGGTTAAAGAGCAATCAAAGTTTCCGAAAACTCTTTCATGTAAAGATTAGTCTAGGGTAATTTATTGAAATTCTTCGTTTCGGATCCTTGGAAGACGCTTAAGTTAAATACCAACTTTGGTATTTAACCGACTTTTTGTTTTGGAGTTGGCTATTCACAGAAACAGACATTCTTCTGAAAATGCTATTTTTGGGTTCAGGGGTCTGAAAACATCACCAAGGTAGTTCAAAAAGTAAGTTACACATGTCCGACGCTAAAACCATTCCACAACAAGAATTGCCTTTATTAGGATAAAGTTAATGTTGCAGAATTTGTTCTGCTATAATACATGCACCAGGATGTGCGAGCGAAATGATCTATCAACTGGAAACATACTCCTATGTTGAACTACGTAGGACGGCACGATTCTTGTGAACAAAACGTGGAAATTGCACAGAGATTGGACCTGAAATTCTGTGCCATAACGAACAAATGCAACGTCCCGTTTAGTCATAGTGAAATTGTTTTCCTGCACGATAATGCAACACGCCACAGGGCGCACATAACACAAGCTGTAATAAGTTAGCGGTGCACTGTCTGTGTGGTGGTTTTTCAGAGTCTGTGTTCTTTTTTGCATTTGTTGAAGTGGTGTAATGTGGCTAGGCATTTTACACACACATTGTTTGGTGGTATTTATCCTCTGTGCTATCCAAGCCCTATGATAGCGTCGGTCCATTCTCAGTTCACCATGGCGTCTGTTCTGAACAAGTTGGTTGCTTTTGCTTTGCCGTAGCTGTTGCTTCTTGTTGCTACTAGTAACATTTTGCATCTTAGAAAGAAGGTTTGTCTGGTGAGCATTTACTCCATTCTGCTTAGTGCATTCTTCCCTGCATCTAGTACACAGTCCGGATCATGCACAGTACGATTTCCACTTCTTCAGCAAGCTGAAAGAACATCTGGGGTTAAATAATAACAATGGACACAACGGACAGACATACCTTAAGAGATGGTGTATTTTTGAGACACTGTAGCATGTGCCCCATCACTAATAGGAACGACTTTGCTTTTAACCAGCACTTCAGTCACATGATAACACTCTATCATAATTATGGCCTCTCGTGTGGGATTTATCTTGGCCTTGTCTTCAGTAAATGTAACCTTTTCTAAGTGTCTTCTATAACACTGATATCTTCCAAGATTTAGTAGTGTGGTAGTACAACAAAAAGCAATTCTGAGTGTTACATTCACATGATTTTGTCTACCCTCTATCATTTATTATTCAATATATAAACTATTTCACGAGAAATACAGGTTTTGAGACTCCGTGAATTTAAAAATATGGCTCTAACAAATTTTATTAAATTACTACATGTTTAAGAAAATTTTATGTCAAATGAAATGTATATTTTGAATTCTCCGATAAAAGCCTCTGACTGCAACCACAGAATCACCACTAATTTGAAAGAACTACAGGAGTGACTTATCTTGTTCAACAATGTCATATGACACAGTATTTGGTACCTATATGCAACACAGAGCGAGAGGACGTAGGCAGTATAGGAGGTCCTGGGTTCGATTTTCTCACTCTGACTTGGGCTTTTCCTGGTTAGCCAGTGTGCCTATGCTGATTTTCCTCAGTTACACACATGTTGTAACCAGGGTTGCAATTCCAAAGTTAACTTTAAGCTTTAAACGGTGCCAGTTTATATTAGTCTTCTTTTTTACTTTATTATGTATAGTAAAGAGGGGAAATATTGCATTCGACCCAAAAATTCGATTTCGAGATTTCACCGGAAATATATTTTGACGCTCCCTGAAAAAAAAATCGCATTTTTAGAAAAAACGTCCACGTATGTGTCTGTGTGTCTGTCTATGGACAGCATAAATCAAAAATGAAAAGTCGGTTAAAAACTGCAGTTGGTATTTAAGTTTAATGTCTTTTAAGGATACGACATGAAGATTTTGAAGAAAATTCCTCCACCGTATAGTATCCTTTAAATGGACAAGTTTTCGAAAATTTTCATTTTCTCCAAAGTGGCTCCAATGATTTCGATTAAAATGTACCTATGTTTAAGATATTTTATGACAAAGTACATGTATATTTTGAATTTTCTGGCTATAGCCTATGTAGTCCTGTTTACTCTGGATGACTTTTGCATAACTGGTAAAACGTAACAAATAGACCAAGTTTTACTATACAAAAAATGTAGATTTCTCTAAAACACACAATTTATGTCCAAATAAATGTATTTGTAGGGTGAACCATTTCGGAGATATTCCTTATTTGTATGAGTTTTGCAGAACTTATACTTCTATCAAATAGAACATCGTTATTCATTTTTTATATGTTAACCGTGCAAAGAGAACGAAATATGAAAGCTTTAAAAGATTTGACTATCGTTCAAAGTCTACTGTATTTCCATTTTCTCTTTCTGCCTACAAGGAAATAAACAATAAGATAATTTGTACAAAGGTTTATCTCAACTAACATGAAGAAGATATAGGAATAAGAGTTTGTAAGAAGTTAGTATAAGAGTAGAGAAAGTCATGTGAGTGCAACACATCAAATTTTGTTAATCTGAGAATAACATCTGAAATTTATACTTCTGTCTTCTATAGAAGCCCTTTTTCTTTTTCCAGGTGAGTCCCGGTCGCAGTGCCGCTCTTATCAACAAATGAAACAAAGGAATATCACGTGATAAGGTAGCTTACAACAATAGGAGTACTAAAAGTGATAGGTTCAAAAGTAAGAGTAAAAAAATTCCACGCTGAAGTTAAAAAACTACAGGGAAACGTATTTGAACATTTCAAGAAATCAAATCAATATCACAAGAATCACCAGGAGTTCTAATAATTTTCATAGTGAGTATTTTAACTAGTTATGGGACGATGTCATTATTTCTCGATATTCAGGATTCAATACCGATACTGATTTTTAAGCACCTATAATTGATATACTTCATAAAAAGCTATAAAGACAATTCCTTGTTCATTGAATTATGTTCTTATTAGTAACTTTCTGTATATAAACATCTAACCAGTTTTGTTTACTCCCATCATTTTCACTGTAAATCTGTATAACTTTTACATAACTGATAAACCGCAAGAGAGAATTTTTAATTCACAATGAATGTAGATACCTTTTAAGCACAAAAATTATTTAAATGTATTTTTTTTTTTTTTTTTTCGTAGAGCTATTTCCGAGATATTCTTATTCGTTTGAATATTCAAAAAAGTATGCTTTTCTCTAATGGATAGTCATTTTCTCTACTACGTATAAGAAGCAGAAGTACTGTATTCCTCACAAAAATTCGATGTCGAATCCAAAAAAATTAGCATTTTTAGTAAAAGGTCCGTATTTGTATGTGTGTGTCAATTGTGGACAGCCTAACTTAAAAACGAAAAGTCGCTTAAAAACCAAAGTTGGTGTTTAAGTTTAACATCCTTCAAGGATGCAACACGAATATTTTGAAGAAAATTCTTCCACCCTAAACTACCCTTTACATTGACAATTTTTCGAAAATTTTTATTTTCTCGAAATGGCTCCAGCGATTTTGATTAAAATGCTATATGTTTAAGATGTTTTTATGACAAATGAAATGTATATTTCGAAATTTCAGGCTATGGCCCATGTAGTCGTATTTACTCTGGATGACTTTTGCATAACTGGTAAACCGTAAGAGATAGACCAAATCATACTATACAAAAATGTAGATCTTGCTAAAACACAATTATGTCCAGATAACTTTTCTGTAGAGTGAACCATTTCGGAGATATTTCTTGTTAATTGTGTCAGTTTCAGAAAACTAAAACTTTCGTGAAATGGAACATCGTTGTTCATTTTTTTATGTGTTAAGTGTGCAAAGAGAACGGAATCTCAAAGCTTTACAAGATTTGACTATCACACAAAGCCTACTGTATTGTAATATTCCCCTTGTACCTACAAGGAAATAAGCAATAATTTGTGCAAGTGTTTGTGATTGCAGCACATCAGATTTTTCGTGTTAGAGTTATGCTGTTCACAGGCACGTGTATGAATTTCTATTGAAATCTTGATGCCAAATTTTTGGTTTAATAAAATATTTCCCGTGCTTAGTTTACGTAGTAGAGAAAGTGAAGAGATATTGGGCTCCAGAAGGTGCTCTAGCATTTTGAGGAGAGGTTTAGCTTAAGTCTGTCATTAAGTACATTACTGCCCTTGTCTGAAAGTCTTCCGCGTTCAGAGTACGCGCGTACCCAGAGTCTTCTTGCAGATATAAGGAAATGGTCTGGGACGGTACGAAATGGCTGGAAACTGCAAGGAAAGATGAAGGAACGAACGAAGACCTTGTGGCATACTTTCTTGACTGGGGGAACCACGACCTTGTTAGTCACGCTACCCCACTTGTTCCCCGACCTTGACGGCAGGCAACCACCAACATTCACATCACTCTCTCTACTCACTCTTCTACTTACTGCTGCTGCCTTTGAAATTCCATCATCTTTCCATGAATATGAAGTAAATATAAAGTAGTATCTGATAACTTACATTTACATGATTTTCTCTACCCACTCTTCTAGAAATTATTGTTACAATATATTTTCTTGTAGGTACAATGGCAATAGGAAAATAAGTGATAGAGCTGCTCGCTATGTGATGACTTTGAGATCCGCTTCTCTTTGTAACACCCAAAGGGAAACAGAAAAAACAATAATTTCCCTTTAAAGCGAAAAAAAATTATTAAAATGTTGAACACCACAGATTATGTGCTTTAAACGGGATCTACATTTTTCATATGTTCTTTCTAATCAAGTTGTTCTGCTTATCCTCCACTTACAAGTCAAGACTGACGAGTATCAAATGACGATCACAGAGAATATCTAAGATTGGCAGATCAGACCAAAGATTGGTATGAGAATGAGGAAGGAAATGATATGAAATGCTGGTGAAATGGGTGAAACGAAAGGCAATTATGCAGAACTTGGCATTAATGGCGGGACAAACTGGAGAACCCGGAGAAAACCCGTCCAGATAGCACTTTGTCCAAAACGCATAATACAAGGCGATCTCTGGGAGCTGTGAAAATAACTAAACTTTTCCATGTAAAGGGTAGTTTAGGGTGGGGCTATTTTCTTCAAACTCTTCGTGTCGCATCTTTGAAACACATTAAACTTAAATACCAACTTTGGTTTTTAACGGACTTTTCGTTTTTGAGTTATGCTGTCCACAGACAGACACACAGACAGACAGATACACACACACACACACACACACATATATACACAGAATACTTCCTCTATTTACTATACTAGTAGAGAACGTAAAGAAACTATGGTTCAGAAAGATTGGCTACGGGAATCGACTCCACGACCTCCCAAATGTGGGCCAGAGACATTAATACGATTTGTTTGACTGTTTTTTCCTGAGCTATTAGCTGTAAGTGAGTAGTAAACTGTTTCTTGTGAAACTACGAGTGAAATCAAGGACTCTGATTACGCTCCTTCACTTGTTAGGTTAAAGATCATTACGCAACCTTATTACATGCATATAGCCTCTCCACGGAGAGCATTTTATCATGCACAGTGAACGCTACTTGCAGAAGAATAACGGAATACTAAATTGCCAGTGGTCGGGTCGGTAGGTAAGAAAACAAAAGAAGTTAGTTGTGCGTATGTTGTCATCCTCGGCAAGCGAAACAGGTCACATTTGCCAACAGGATCACCGTGGCCGCCGCCGCCTGCTTATCTCTTTGCTTGCAACACTGCCCAATTATTTCACTCTCCCAAGTGTCCCTCACAAACTAACTCATGCAAACGAAATACATACATGTTTAAAATAAAAATCAGGTGTTGCACTCACATGACTTTATCTACTCTTCTACTAACTATTCTTACCAACTCTTATTCCTATATCTTCTTCGTGTTATTGGAGATAAAAATTTGCACAAATTATCTTATTTATTTTATAGTAGGTGCAAGGGGAATACAGTAGGCTTTGAGCGAGACTCAAATCTTTTATGAAGACTTTGAAATGCCATTGTTTGAGCGACCGAGAGATAAAAAAGTGAATAACGACCTTCCATTTGGGAAAAGTGTAAGTATTGTAGAACTTAACAAGGAATATCTCCGAAATGGTTCATCCACAAAAAAATTGGATATACCTTGTGTTTTAATGTTCCACATTTTTTGTGTACTAAGATTTGATCTATCTCTTACGGTTTTCCAGTTATGGAAAGGTCATCAGGCGTAAACAGGATTACATAGACTATAGCCAGAAAATTTAAAATATACATTTCATGTGTCATAAAAATATCTTAAGCATGTGACATTTTAATCAAAATCGTTAGAGCCATTTTTGAGGAGATCAAAATTTTTGGAAAAATTTTCCATGTAAAGGATAGTTTAGGGTGCAGGAATTTTCTTAAAACTATTTCTGTCACATTCTTGAAAGATATTAAACTTAAATACCAAATGTGGTTTTTAACTGTCTTTTCATTTTTGAGTTGCACTGTTCACACACACACACACACACACACACACACACACACACACACACACACACACACACACACACACACACACACACACACGTACGCGGATGTTTTTCTAAAAGTGACGAACCATTGCACGCCATTCGAAAATGTTCATTGGCTAGTTATGAATAGGTGTAGCCACCTCCCTCAACTGGAAGGTAGGAGAGGTAACGTGTCCCCTTTCAAACTGGTGGAGACAGAAGACAATGCTGTATAAATGCCGCTACAGACAATCAGAAATTCCGTCTCTGTTGTTATTAATTTTATTATTGTTATTGTTATTGTTATTATTATTATTATTATTATTATTATTATTATTATTATTATTATTATTATTATTATTATTATTATTATTATTATTATTATTATTATTATTATTATTATTATTATTATTATTATTATTATTATTATTATTATTATTATTATTATTATTATTATTATTATTATTATTATTAGGAAGATTTTCATCCTCTCATACAAAACTACCCTTCAAATGAAAAAAAAAAAAAAACTTTGGTTGTTTTCCATTTTCTCAAAGATAATCTAATGACTTAGGTTATAATAGCATATGCTTATGACATCTGAATGCTAAAACAAAGGTATAGGTATCTTGAACTTTCTGGCAATGGCTTGTGCGATTCTCTCTTTCTGAATTGATTTTGCGTAACAAATACACAAAATTTTACTACACAAAAATGTAAATCTCGTTAACACACAATTTAACTCAGTTTTTCGTGGCGTTAACCATTTCTGAGATAGTATTTATCATTAGTTTTAATTATCAAATAAGTAGATGAATTACTTTATTGCACACAAAAATTGATGTGAAGATTTCTCCGGAAATACGTGTTTAGAGACTCTCGAACAAATCCGACCCTCCCCCCCCCCCAAAAAAAAAGGGGTTTAAAAAAAGTTCCGTGTGTATATGTGTTTCAGTGAACGGCATAACTCAAAAATGAGAAGTATATTAAATACTAAAATCGGTATTTAAGCTTAGGATCTTGCAAGATTTCGCTTCCCTTATATCCTTAGTAACTACAAGAAAACACGTAACAAAGCCATTTCTGCAAATGTTTATGCTGATTAACATGAAGTAGATGGAAGAATAAGTTTTTAATAAGAATAATTGTTGAAGAATGGTATTGAAAGTCATGTGAATTTGTAAATGAAACATTAAAAGTGGGAGTTTCGCATTGCTCGTCTTGATGTCTAGTGTTTGTGAATGGCGGGAGGCTGCGCTTGGAAGGATATCCGATTGACTAGGGACCCACCTACCTACCTCTTGAGGGAGTCCTTGCGGAACAAGGTAGAGGTCGTCACGACCAAACGTGAACAAAAGCAACTCTGTGAAACCCTTGAACATGAACTTTGGTGCTGGAGACGACATCATAGTACTGTAAGATTTTGTCTATCTCTTACGGTTTACGAGTTATTCAAAAGTCATCCGAGTAAACAGGACTATAGGAGCTATAGCCAGAAAATTCAGCATATACATTTCATTTGTCATAAAAATATCTCAGAAATATGATATTTTAATCAAAATCGTTACAGCAATTTTCAAGAAAATAAAAATTTTCGAAAAATGTTCCATGTAAAGGGTAGTTTAAGATGGGGCTATTTTCTTCAAAATCTTCGTGTCGCATCCTTGAAGGACATTAAATTTAAATACCAACTTTGGTTTTTAACCGACTTTTCGTTTTAAAGTTATGCTGTCCACAGGGTGGCACACATATACACAGACCATTTTCTAAAAATGCTCAAAACTTATATTTCCCGTGAAATCTCGACATCGAATTTTTTGGGTGGAATACAATACTTCCTCTACTTAGCAGTAGAAAAAGTAAAACTGTACCATAAGTTATTTCTACAGGTCTTAAAATAGTGTAGTAAACTTTAAAATATGACTCAAATATGGCGAGCGGAACTGTTATAGCAGCCTATGATGTGGCAGTTTCCCCTCAAAGCGTGAATCCAGTTTAGTCATAGTCGAGGGATTTTGGTTAATCTGCATGTCGGATAACCACCGTTATAACAGTAATTAATAATAATATGAACAATAAACTTGTTAATTATTTATTCTTATTAAACTATTGCTTGCGGATCGCTACAGGTACTAATAATTTAGCAGTTTTCTTAGTTTTTTGAGATTATTTATAAACTTTCTTCACAAAAGTTCACGTTATAGAACATATTTACCAAGAAACACATAGAAAACAAAATTTACTGTTTCTTTTGTAGGTTATGTTCTTGGCATTGCAGTAAATATGCACTCAAATTTGCTGTCGTAAACAATTTCCTAGTATCACATAACTCATACTTGTATGAGGTATTATTTGACGCGCTTGCAAATTTCAATGCATACATAGAATTGGAAAATCTGGATCATCCTCCTTGCTCCCCAGATTTGAACCCATGTGATTTTGATCTTTTACACAAAATGAGTAAACCAATTAGAGTAGTCCACTTTAAAACTAGACAGGCGAATTATACTGTTGAGCACAGCAACAATGTGACTCACAGAAATGTTTTCTTTATTGTTAATCCAGATGTTGCCACTAGTTACTGAATGAAAGTTGAGTAAGGAAACAGCAACAAGAAGATTCCGGGCAATGGTGGGTGCTTTGACCTACATAACCGCAGCTGTGAGGCTCGCATTAGGGACGTCTTCGGTTCGATTACCGTAGACCGTCCAGTCTGACCCTGGATTTTTCATGGTTTTCCCTGGCCGTAGGTCAATGCTGGGATTTCCTTTCCGTCATTTGTTTTCAGGTGTGCTTGTAGGTTTCTTGGCGTATGGTGGTGCACTTGCCATGCACGCCGAGACCCCTAACACTTAGAACACTGAAACAACCAACCAGATAATCGTGAGAAAACCTAAAAAATTCATATTGTCCTTTCTAATGCGTTTGCGTCCATATCATGAACAACTTGCGTCTCTTAGTCTCATGCCGCTCTCTCTCTCTCTCTCTCTGAATCAGTGAGTTCATGAGAATGTTTGTGAATGTTCGTATGTTTATTGCTTTGGTATTGGCGTTCCCGAAATATTTAACACCAATAGAAACACACCTGTAATTAAATGTAATTCTATAAACTATTGTTACAAACGTTTATTCTATATTAATCTAGATAAACATTTATAGAAATGCTTTTATTACATATTTTCTTATAGATATAAAGGAAATATGAAACTCAGTGGGTCTTAAGTGATAGTCAAATGTTTTAAGAGCTGGTAGCTCTAACATTCCATTCTCTTTGCACGGCCAAGACATAAAAACACAAATAGCGACTTCCTGTTTGAGAAAGTACTTTAACACTCAAACCAAGACCAAAGAATATCTCGAAAATGCTTGTGTACAACATTTTAAGAAGATCTACATTTCCTGTGACTATAACGAACTAGCTAATAAAAATATTTCTGTAAACGAAGTAGGTAGAAGAATCAGCCTCTATGTTTTGAGACCCCCGAATCAAAAAAAAAACATTTTTAGACAAAGGTACGTGCGCGCGCGTGTGTGTGTCAGTCTGTGGACATCATAACTCAAAAACGAAAAGTCGGTTAAAAACCAAAGTTGGTATTTAAGTTTAATATCTTCCAAGGCTGCGACACGAAGATTTTGAAGAAAATAGCCCCACCCTAAACTACCCTTTACATGGAAAATTTTTTCAAAATTCTGTTTTTCTTGAAAATGGCTCTAATGATTTTGATTAAAATGTCATGTTTGAGATATTTTTATGACAAATGAAATGTATATCTTGAATTTTCTAGCCATAGCCCCTGTAGTCGTATTTACTTTTGCACAACTGGTAAACCGTTATGCAGATGTGAACTATGTCGAAGATATACCTTGCTATTTGAATTTTTTAATACTAATACTACTCTCGGGTAGGAATATGTTATTCATTTGTTTATCTCTTGACTATACAAAGAGAAAAGAATTTCAAAGCCAGCATATAATGACCAGCTTTAAACATTTTACTGTCACTAGTCTACTGTATTAGTGCAATCTCCTACAAGAGAATTGACAACAAGTTATGTAGTTTACGCAAATGCTTATCTCAATTAATATGAAGTAAATTGAAGAATAAGCGTTTGTGCAAATAGTTTATGTAAAAGTCAGATTCTATTTAAATAATTTCCTGACAAAAACTGTAATCCAAGAATGTTATAAGCAGAAAATGATAGACAGACTTGTTAAATAAAGTAGGTTAATACGTAAGCTTGAAAGATGTGCATTTAATCTGCCCTGATTATTTAAAAGTGGCGTGGTTTAGAATAAGGTATCAATATTGTTGCAATAGCATTATGAGCTCTTGTTATTAGTTCGAGTATCTGGAGAGGCGCGCTGCGAGGGCAATGTGGCTTCTGGAGCAAAAAAGAAAAATAACTGTGCAGTGACAGAATGTAGGTCGATTACTTTCTCGAAGTCTGCACCTCTCGCAATCCCGCCTTTCGCTCTTTACTACACAGCTTTAACACTGCATCGCTAGTTCATCCTGATCATGCTGCACAGCTATTGCTATTTGAAACATCTGATAGTGCTGCACTCACATGACTTTCTCTACTCTTGTACTAACCATTCATACAAACTCTTATTCCTATATCTTCTTCATGTTAGTTAAAATAAACATTTGTACAAATTATCTTATTGCTTATTTCCTTGTAGGTACAAGGGGAATATTAGAATACAGTAGTCTTTGAGCGATAGTCAAATATATTAAAGCTTTGAGATTCCGTTCTCTTTGCACACTTAACATATAAAAAAATGAACAACGATGTTCTATTTCACGAAAGTTTTACTTTTCTGAGACTGACACAATTAACAAGAAATATCTCCGAAATGGTTCACTCTACAGAAAAATTATCCGGACATAAATTGTGTGATTTAGCGAGATCTAAATTTTTTGTACAGTAAGATTTTGTCTATGTCTTACGGTTTACGAGTTATTCAAAAGTCATCCAGAGTACAGAGGACCACACAGGCTGTAGCCAGAAAATTCAAAATATACATTTAATTTGTCATAAAAATATCTTAAACATATGGCATTTTAATCAAAATCGTTAGAGCCATTTTCAAGAAAATCAAAATTTTTTAAAAATTTTCCATGTAGTTTAGGGTAGTTTAGGGTGGGACTATTTTCTTAAAAATCTTAGTGTTGCATCCTTGGAAGACATTAAACTGAAATACCAACTTTGGTTTTTAGCCGACTTTTCGTTTTTGAGTTATGCTGTCCACAGACTGACAGACACACACACACACGGACCTTTTTCTAAAAATGCTTCTTTTTTTTTATTCAAGGGGCCTCAAAATATATATTTCCGGTGAAATCTCGACATCGAATTTTTGGGTGGAATACAATACTTCCCCTACTTACCAGTAGAGAAAGTATAAAAATGAACGATGTTGCATTTCACGAAAGTTTTAACTTTTCCGGAACGCACACACATCACAAGGAATATCACCGAAATGGTTCACCCTATAAGAAAATTTATTGAGACATAAATTGTGTATATTAGCAAGATCTACATTTTTTGTACAGTAAGATTTTGTCTATGTCTTACGGTTTACGAGTTATTCAAAAGTCATCCAGAGTAAACAGGACTACATAGGCTATAGTCAGAAAATTCAAAATATACGTTTAATTTGGCATAAAAATATCTTAAACATATGGCATTTTAATCAAAATCGTTAGACACATTTTCAAGAAAATCAAAATTTTCGAAAAATTTTCCATGTAGTTTAGGGTAGTTTAGGGTGAGGCTATTTTCTTAAAAATCTTAGTGTTGCATCCTTGGAAGACATTAAACTTAAATACCAACTCTGGTTTTTAGCCGACTTTTCGTTTTTGAGTTATGCTGTCCACAGACACACACGCACACACACACACACACACACACACACACACACACACACACACACACACACACACACACACACAAACACACACATGCCCGAGGTGGGACTCGCGATCCGGCTTTTTGAAATGCATCTTGTTCCAGTCTCACATTCATACATATATCCAGACTGAGCAGAACATTGGACCTCTTTTTCATTTAAGCTCATAAGCAGATAATGTTAGAAATCTTCTGTAAGCAATTACCGATATTATGTTTACGACAAAATAGATATTACTAATGTGTCTGCTAAGAGCATTGCCCTCTCTTACATAGAAACGTGGAGCGAAACAAAAGCACTTTCTAAATGTATTCACAAAATTATAAAGAGCCCATCAAAAAGAAAAAAGAAAAGAACTCCAAGGTTAATTACAGTTGCCCTAACAACTGCTACGCATGCTCCCTAAGGCCAACTGCACAGAAGCGTCGCTTATAGACAGGCACTTGTTCACAACCAAATTCCTTGGATTTGATTTTCCTTCCATCTTGCTGAAGGAAATCTCTTCGGGACTTATAAGTAAAACAAAAATTACAGCATATTTCACATAATTAGCTTTTTACACTTCCACTTATTGATACATTTCATAAACAGTGTAAAAAATCTTAACCTAAAAATGCCACGAGTGATTTACATTGTTATATTTGCGAGACCCAAACTAATGAGAATATTTATCTACAGGATTTGAATGTCGATTAAAATGTAGTGGATAAAGAAATAAGCATTTGGAAGAATATTGTGTATGAGAGTGAGTATAGCTCTGTATACAGAGTGGAAGGGAAGTCGTTACAATACTTCTAATATATGCTTCATAGAAGCATTACAAACAAAAAAGTCCAATGACATTTTGTTCTTTGATCAGCCGATTTCGAAGAAATAAATGGGTTAATAATATTTGTTGCCATCTGGTGAGAGAAACTAGAAATAGGCATGCATAGAATGAACTAATCAACATTATAGGTTATGGTTTGGTTTAAAGACCAGTTACTGAACGCACAATAATTATGAAATCTGTATGGATTAGAAGGAATTTGTTGTTATGTTTAATGCTTGTAGAATGAGGAAGTGGTAGACATGTTTGTTAATTTGTATACAATGTTGGAATTGTGTTCATTAGTTGCAGTGCAGGATAAAACACTGAGTTGTTCAGAACATTAAAATGTTATCAAGGAGGAGATTTAGGTAACAGTTTGAGGGAATCAGAACTGTGGTGTTGAAAAATATAATGTTAAACATGATTGGCCACACCTGCAGCCGGGAATCGAACCCGGGAGCTCTGGATTTGGAAGGTCGATGCCGTTTTGCCGTCAATGGCACCCAAAGTGTGCCTTGCTTCTCGTATGACACGCTCCTGTAAGAATTAGCTACGACTAAGGTATTTACATGTCATTAGCCCAAATGCAAGCTAACAGAGGACATGGCACTGCCATTAGTTCTGTTCCGCGTATCTATGACGTCACTGTCTTTGCGCAATTTGTGTCCTTAGCTCAGGTATGAACTCAGTTTCAAAATTCGAAACTGTTGGACATCTCTACCTTCTTCTTGAATTGCTGCCGTGTTTCTTTTCCATGTTAACTTCGGTCGCCTTCTGTTCTTCTTTCTGGTTGGTTGCCATTGATGTAACTTTTCGGCCATCGCTCATCTTCCATTCTTAATGCGTCCTAACCATTTCGCACTTCTGCATAAACAATCCATTTGTAAAGCTACTGGTCTATTCCTGATTGCCCATACCTCACTTACATATATTGCAGCAGATTCCACCAATGTTTTACCAATATATTTTTGAGGTCTTTCCAATACTTATCCCACCATATAGCATTTAAAAATGACTCAGTTCAGTTCTATGTTTTGTTTTCTTTGCGTATACTTCAGTGTTATCTACTATAATTATATATATATATATATAATTTTGTGAATTTACTTTAAGACCCCATGATTCATATGTTTTTTCAACGTTTTTATCATAAATCCCATATCAAATTTGTCTTGCGCTAAAACCAGTTGGACATCGGCAAGTTGTAGTGCAGCAAAAATATGTTGCCTATTGGAATGCCCATCTTTGTTTTCATTTCATTAATATATATTCTATATAAATATATAATAAAGCTGGTTATAAACTATAGGATTATATGCATTTCCAATTTTAAGACAAGCCGCTTTATCTTTATAAATCTGTTTAATAATTCCAACAGAAAAATATTAATAGTTCAAAATTCAAATAAATAACAATGTCTTGGATATGGTTAACGGCACAAAAAAAGTATTTGACATAAATGATGTGTTTTAACGAGATAAACATTTTTTGGAGGAAGATTTTTGTCTATCTGTTACAGTTTACTAATTATACAAATGCTATTCAGAATGAAGAACGTCTCAGCGTATTCCCAGAAAATTTCAAACATGCATTTTAGTTTTCATGAAAATATTTCATGTAAAGAATAGTTTAGAGTGTGGTATTTTCTCTAAGCTCTTCCTGTTGCATCTTTTAAAGATGCTGTGTTAACCCTACTTCTGCTATGTGTAGATTGCATTATAACAGTGGGAGCGGTGCGGCCCTCAAAAGTAGCAGATAGAAACATCCCACATTCCTTTAGAGAACAACTCTCCAAATATTTAACAGAATTTGCACAAAAGAGCGACATTCCAGTAGATTTCCAAGAATTTTCAGATTCCGAGGTTCTGATACTTCCACTCGTGTGATAATAACGCAATCAAGCTGGTGCAAAGTGACAAAAACTTAGATTAGTTCTTAATAATGACTGTAAAATTACCCAAATTGTTATGAGCCACGTATACTTTCTAGGCATCGCCCTAACATCATTAGAAAGAGTTCGAATTCCGGGTCCTGCTGATGACTTTAATGTTAAACAAAGCTAGTCCGAATTTTGCGCGTTATCTTGGTATTTATGGCGATGAGTTTGTTTACATTAAAGGTATCTTTCGTAAGGAAAACACTCGCATCACAAGGGTCATTTACTTACACAGTCGTATCACTTCCTAATGGTGTTTGCGAGTGTTGAACCTGAGTGTTACGTAACAAGGCCTTTCACCTGCCTCTTTGGGCGAGAACATCACCTAAGTACTTACCCTAATGGCAGTTGTGCTTCCCTTATGACATTTTGCCGACTGTTTCGAATACTCAACTATAGTAAATCATCCACCCAAAAATCGACCCACGATATCAAAATTGTCAACCGAGGTTCCCTGAATCGTAAAAAGCGCTTCCAAAAAATCTGATGTGTTGCACTCACATGACTTTCTCTACTCTTGTACTAACCATTCTTACAAACTCTTATTCCTATAACTTCTTCGTGTTAGTTGAGATAAACATTTGTACAAATTATCTTATTGCTTATTTCCTTGTAGGTACAAGGGTAATATTAGAATATAGTAGGCTTTGAGAGAGTCAAATCTTTTAAAGCTTTCAAAGTCGTTCTCTTTGCGGCTAACATATAAAAAAATGAATAACATGTTCCATTTGACGAAAGTTTAAGTTTTCCAAAACTCACACACATAACAATGAATACCTCCGAAATGGTTCATTGTGCAAAAAATGTATTTGGACATAAATTATGCTTTAGGCAAGATCCACATTTTTTTTTTTTTTTTTTTTCATATTAAGATAGGTCTCTTACGTTTTACCATTTATGCAAAAGCCATCCAGAATAAATAGAACTACAGGGGTTATAGCCAGAAAATTCGATATGTACATTTCGTTTGCCATAAAAATATCCAAAACATATGGCATTTTAATAAAAATCGGTAGAGCCTTTTTCGAGAAAATCAAAATTTTCGAAAAATTTCCCACGTGAAGAGTAGTTTAGGGTGGGGCTATTTCTTCAAAATCTTCGCGTTGCAATCTTGAAAGACATTAAACTTAAATAACATTTGTTTTAACCGACTTTTCATGTTTAAGTTACGTCTATAGACTAAAGACACACTAAAACATACATACACTGACTTTTTTCTAAAAATGCTTTTTTTGATTCAGGCGGCCTCAAAATACATATTTCCTGTGAAATCTTGACATTGAATTTTTGGGTGGAATATAATAGTTACTCCACTTACTATACCTACGCACTAGAGAACCTAAAAAATTGATGCCGAAATGTCACCAGAAATACTTGTTTTTGAACTTCATACATTCGATAAAGAAGTGATTTTGAGAAAAATGTCTTTTTGCACGTATGTGCCAGGGGTTTTTTCTTTGAACAGCATAACTCAAAAACGAAAAGTCGGTTAAAAACCAAAGTTAGTATTTAAGTTTAATGTCTTTCAAGGATGCGACATGAAGATTTTGAAGAAAATAGCTCCACCCTAAACTACCCTTTACATGGAAAATCTTGGGAAAATTTTGATTTTCTTGAAAATGGCTCTAACGAGTTTGATTAAAATGTCATATGTTTAAGATATTTATTTGAAAAATGAAATGCATATCTTGAATTTCCTGGCTATAGCCTATGTAGTCCTGTTTACTCTAGATAACTTTTGAATAACTCGTAAACCGTAAGAGATAGACAAAATCTTACCATATAACGAATGTAGATCTTGCTAAGACACATAATGTATGACTAAATACATTTTGTAGAGCGAATCATTTCGGAGATATTGCTTATTTGTACCAGTTTCGGAAAACAAAACTTTCGTGAAATGGAACATCGTTGTTGTTTTTTTATATGTTAAGCGTGCAAAGAGAACGGGATGCGAAAGCTTTAAAGGATTTGACTAACGCTCCTAATATTCCCCTTGTACCTACAAGGAAATAGCAATAAGATAATTTGTACAAATGTTTATCTCAACTAACACGAAGAAGATATAGGAATAAGAGTTTGTAAGAATGGTTAGTACAAGAGTAGAGAAAGTCATGTGAGTGCAAGACATCAGATATCTGTATTAACATGAAGAAGATATAGGAATAAGAGTTTGTAAGAATGGTTAGTACAAGAGTAGAGAAAGTCATGTGAGTGCAACACATCAGATATCTGTATTAACATGAAGAAGATATAGGAATAAGAGTTTGTAAGAATGGTTAGTACAAGAGTAGAGAAAGTCATGTAAGTGCAGCACATCAGATGATATGTTTAATAGTTTGTAAGATAATGGGTTGTGAACTTAACCCACATAACGTTGGTAACACAGTTTTAATGTCACATGAACGAGCGTTGGATTCTAGAGAGTAAATATCCCACCATGAGGTTAACTCGTGAGAGACTGCGCTGAACAACAATAGAGCACTGCAGAGCGAAACAGGTGAGGCAAGCATACCTACAAACAAAATAGTTAATAGCTTTAATGACACGACCTTCACCTTGAACCTTTACTGACATCTGGTGGCTCGACAATAAGACCGTGATGGAAGAGATTAGCGTTAATAAAAGGCATACAATATTGCCCATAACTTTGAAATGGAGCAATGGAAGTTATGTTCTGATTATCATGGGAGATAGCGGCTCTCCAGACAGCCTAAGGGGCTGCACCTCAATGGGCCCCAAGTGGGGTGAGAGGGTGAAGTTTAGTATTTCAAATAAGATTATTAACAAAGTAGAAACTTTTGTTGAAACCTATTCCTTTTTTCTGCTAAAATGAAAACCTGAGAATTTATAGGATACTGAAGATTCATTTAACAGAATAAAGGGTCCGAAAAAAACAATGGAATAATGCAGAAGAATAATATTGACTATTTCACATATTATCACCTCTTAGTCGTGGTATTATCGCTTTGGTTATGTCACCTCCTCATTGTGGTTCCGCCAAACTGCACATTTTCTTGTGTTTCTGAACATCAGAAGTATCCATGCACAGTAAAAACAACTAGCGGGCCATTCGAAAATACCAGACAAAGGACTTGGCGAGTATTCAATTGAAGATATTAAGTGTCTCTGCACCCTGGCTAATTAATTACCTACGCTAGGGAAGGGACCCGGCACCTACCTGCGCTAAAGACCCTTCCGCCGACCGGACAATACAGCATACCGAAACATATCTATTGTGTGCTGTTTTCCCGTCTAGACTATTCCTCCTTATTCACTCTCGATCATTCCACTTCTAGAACTTTTCCATTGTGTGCAAGCATAGTGCGAGTCGTAATTGGGCAGTTCTATATTGTGATTCGATCCGACGTTTTTTCGTTGGTCCGCATTTGTATGAAATTGATCTAAGTGTAACGTTAGCGCTGCGCTAACTTACTAAGCCGTGAGCGCGGTGGCAATATTTAAATTAAAGAGATAATATAGCATACCTACCTTTAATGAATAGGCTACTAACGCAAATTTGTTCATTTATATTCATCATGTGTATAATTCCTCATTTCCCTGGATTTAGCGCTAAAAGTATTGCCGTCACAGCTTACTGGATTAGTTGCAGTGCCAACTGCGAAAGTAAATCTTAATTGAAATGTATGAATGTTATTGTGAGTTGTTTACTTTTAATTCACACACACACACACACACACACACACACACACACACACACACACACATACACGCACACACACTCACACACACACACACACTGCAGTAAAACGACCACCTTCAAAGCATATGACTATTAGTCTACTGCATTACCATATTCCCCTTGCAGCTATAAGACAGTTAACAATAAAATACATATCTGTAAATGTTTATCTGGATTAACATGAAGTAGATAGAGGAATAAAAGTGTGTACAAGAGTAGAGAAACACATTTTTTTGGTTATGTTGTTCATAGACACGAATGCACACGCACCCACACACACAGACACTTGTTTTACAATATAGCATCGGCATATTATGACGTCATAAATGTTGCGAAATTACCCTATTTCTGACACCAGTGCCAGCAAGTGAATAACGTAATTACAACGGCAACAAGACAGCAATGACGTCATCACCGCCACAACATAATATTCTTTAACACTAAAATTACATACGTTATATGTAACACGTGTATAATATTTTATTTGTGACAGTCACACACTAAATATATAATAACAATAAGACAGGTTGTTCACTAGTTGTATAAATAACTGTTTTTGTGTCCAGAGTTAAAATACGTCTTCTCTAGGGAAATCTGGGTATTCAAGTTTTGGATACAATAAAGCAGTTCCTCTATAAGTTCGTAGTAGAGAAATTAAAATGTATGTACATGTGTTAGCAAAAGTTGGCAACATTGCTTTACTTCACCAACACCAGTGCGAAGAATGTAGCGGAGGAGTCTAGGAGGAACCCCTTACCGTTACCTCCAAACCTAGCCAATAGGTCAATGTGTCACATACTGATACCAGTTTATAGAAGAAATTGCTTTGCATGGCCCCAGGGTCACATTTTTTGTGCGTTTTGCTTTGCACGGAAGGCGAAAAAGAGGTCGACGAGGCAGTCTACCGTAATATGCCTTTGGATTGATTGTTTCCTCTATGCATAGCACTGCCTAGTGCTGCGTAAGTAGCAATTAGTGTTACCCAAGTCTGCACTGTCTAATTGCCTATACTCCCCAGAATATGGAAACATGAACGACAGTTTGATTTTATATATGCAAGGTGAAAAAAACCAACTGACACCGTGGTTTAGGTATAACATGATAGCCCCTGGTTCCCGAGGTCGTGGGTTCAACCCCAGCAGAGGACGATGGATTTTTAGGGCATAAAAATTACTTAGCATGGTCATCTTCGGAAGGGAAGTAAAGCCGATGGTCCCGAGCAGTCCTTCACACCCAGCATAGAATGGGACGCTGAGAACTGCAAGAGTGTTCATTAATAAGACTTAGTTTTCATTGTAGCTTAGCTACGCGAGCGAAATTTGAGTCTTTGGGAGACGTTGAACAACGAAAAAATTGGAAAATCCAATGACTTTTGTGTATTGTAATTTTAAAAAATCTGCTGTGTTGCACTCACATGACTTTCTCTACTCTTGAACTAACCATTCTTACAAACTCTTATTCCTAGATCTTCTTCGTGTTAAGATAAAATTTGTAGAGATTATCTTATTGCTTATTTCCTTGTAGGTGCAAGGGGAATATTAGAATACAGTAGACTTTCTGCGATAGTCAAATCTTTTAAAGCTTTGACATCCCGTTCTCTTTGTATGCTTAACATATAAAAAAATGAACAATGATGTTCCATTTCACGGAAGTTCTAAGTTTTCCTAAACTGACACAAATAACAAGGAATATCTCCGAAATGGTTCACTCTAAAAAAAACATATTTGGACAAAATTGTGTGCTTTAGCGAGATCTACATTTTTTGTATATTAAGATTTTGTCTATCTCTTACGGTTTACCAGTTATTCAAAAGTCATCCAGAGTAAACAGAATTACATAGGCTATATCCATAAATATACATTTCATTTGTCATAAAAATATCTTAAACATATGACATTTTAATCAAAATCGTTAGAACCACTTTCAAGAAAATCAAAATTTTCTAAAAATTTTTCATGTAAAGGGTAGTTTAGGGTGGGGCTATTTTCTTCAAAATCTTCGTGTCGCATCCTTAAAAGACATTAAACTTAAATAGCAACTTTGGTTTTTAACCTACTTTTAGTTTTTGAATTATACTATCCACGGACTGACAGACATACACACGGACCTTTTTCTAAAAATGCATGTTTTGTATTCAGGGGGCCTCAAAACATATATTTCTGGTGAAATCTCAACATCGAATTAGTTGTCTCAAAATACGGCAAATTGCCTGGGTAAATATTCATTCAGTAAGTTCATCTATTTTTATTATATTTGATATAAAACTTCTTTGATAGACGTACATGATTTTCAGCAACAATATTATTAATTCGCCCTCTTGATAATCGGATTCTGCTTAGAGAAGCATATTATCATTTTTATAATAATTGTATTTTTATAGCGAAATCTAGCGAGATTTTGTTCCAGCTAACGATATTCACTTTTTTGGTTGGCAACACTGGACGATTGTCACTAGACAATATGTTGCAAAGCTAAATGATCGCCTGGCATAAATGGAATAACAATAAAGAATATATATTGAGACAGACCAAGGGCAAAGATAGAAGTGGTGTTAAACATGCACGAGTATGTCATAAATGCCTATCAAATTTCACATTTGAGTCTGACATCTTTGAAGGATGTAAGGCCAAGAAGAATGTCTCTCTACGTGCAAAAGTAGTTCTAAATGAAGCCCACTGATGTGTTACATTCACATGACTTTTTCTACCCGTTATTGTTTAGCTTCTAACATTATTCTTATTAGAACTTATTTTTCTATCCACTTCATGTTAATGCAGATAATTATGAGTAATTCATAATATTAGCGCTGGTTACACATTACAATTAACGTTCTCGTTAAACTGCTCGCAACATTTCTAGATTTTCCACCAATTTCTGAAATTCCTCCGTACAATTATGATAAAGTCATTAATACTGGTACAGTTGGCAACACTGTCCTGCTGGATTGCATGCTGTGGACGTGTGATACAATCTACATGCATGAGCACAGCGGAAGTTCCTCTGAATGTCATTTTGCACAAATTTCTATTATACTTCCCTGAATTAGCTCTCTTAACAATAAATAGCGTGGGTCACGTGAACATAAAAAATTACTGGTGTTTTCCTGCTTTTATTTTCCATGTAATTAACACAATCATTCAATAGCATTTTTATTTTTGCTTCCTCTAATGTGCTTAGAGAAAATACAGGAAATATTCTATTTCACCCAAAAATTCGATATGAGTATTTAATTGAAAATGCATGTTTTGAGACATCTCAATGTCCTCTGTGGCATATGGGCAACATGCTAAGCTCTTGCTTCCGAGGGCGCGGGTTCAAGCCCCGGTGGGGACATGGCTTCATTGGGAAGGGAAGTAAAACCGGTGGTCTCATGGCGTAGATTTACGGCACATATAAGAAACCTCAAGTCAGATAAAGAGACCTAGGAGCAAAATTAAATGACCTTTCACACCCAATACAGAATGGGATGCTAAAAACCATGGCATCAAATCTTAGTTTTTACCTCGGATAAAGAAAAACATATACACATTTTTTTATACTTATGTAACATTGTATCATTAGCGCTGATTACGGGACTGTAAAAGGGATGTTGTTGTCATATACATCTGTGACCTATAGATTACACAGATATCAAAAAGAGACATTCATGCAGTCATGTTGGAAAGTTGAATTTCCTGTATTCACTGTTATTAACCTAATGTACCTATGCGTTTTTTCTGTTTAACTGCACGTATGGTATAAACTATATTTTGATGTTCATATTTCTTATTCCAGACTGGAACGTAGTAATAAATATATTTGATAGTTGAATTTTAGAGTGTGTGCTCCAAGGAATCGAACTCTGGGCTTCAATAATTTCACTTTTGTGCTTCTCTCTTAAGCCCTCAAAATTACATGGATAACAGACGCATTTAGAAGTCGTGCTTTATTTATTAACAACAGCAGCATCGAAAAAACAAGATATAAGGTTTATTAATATTGAAAATAAGAATAGTTGTTCTATAAAACAATCACCACTTGTGAGTTTAATGTTAATTTCTTCGAAAATGCTGCAATCAATAATAGATGTTTTATAAAAAGCAATGACTTTGGATGTGATTCATGAAGGGCAACGGAAGAAAGAGTTTGAATTATTTAATTGTTTATGGATACGGTTTTTTAAGGAAGAACAAACATTTAGAAGGAAATTTTCAATAACTTTAATAACTTAGAAGATTGCTTGACCGACAAATTTACCCCTTGCGCCACCACGCTCAATATAGAGGAAGTAGCTTTGATAATAATTGAGAAACATGCCCCAGCAAAGGCTTTCAGTCCACCATTGAAGAACCTGAAGATATTTCACAACCTTCCCGTTACATTTCCTAAGAGTGGGAACAAAAATAATATAACAGCGCCCTCGTTCAGGCTTCTTCCAAACATAGTTAGCTCAACGCGAAATTTCCTCATTCCCATGTCAGTTGAAGAAAAGACGTGAGGACTAGCCTTGAAGATTTCGAGAGCCCTCAAGCGGCCGTGAATACCTATCTGCGTGTTGTTGTCTTGCAACACTTTGAACCTTGTTCATTCGCTAGCATCATTGTTAAAACGGACTTACAATCTGCTACTTCCTAACCTGTATCTGGCGTTTAACTTCCCAACCAGAAGTATTGCTACTGTGCCGCAATTTAACAAGATACTCCTAAATCTCGAAAAATGTCAAAATAACAGTTTTAATATTTTGTTCTACCTTGTAATTTGGTATCGCCTCTTTAATTTGGACCACTCGCGTTTCACCAAGAGGCTCAGGTTTAATCCCAGGAGACTGCATGTGGGATTTCTGGTTGACAAAGTGGCATCTGGTAGAATTTTCTCCGGGTTCGCCGATTTCCCCCGTCATTCATTCCACCAATCGCTCCAGTTATCCAAAAGCCATCCAGAATGAAGAGGGCTTCAAGGGCTGTTTCCAGAAAATTCAACATATATTTCATGTGTTCTTCAAATGATCTTAAACATATAGTATTTTATCAAAATTATTAGACCCATTTCTGAGAAAATAAAAAATTTTCTAATTAAAAGATTACCTATCTTGGATGGTTACTTAAACGCGGGACATAAAGTACTTGCAATTTGTTAGTTTCCCTTGGGGTATTTACCTCTGTGTCAGATTCCCTTGTGCTCTACCGGGAAAGTACAAATCGGCTGGAGAATTTAATGTCATACTGGCAAGTTGGCCATGGTAGCTTAGTGGTTAAAGCAGCCGCTCGATAAGCGGAAGATCCGTGTTTCAAATCCCGGATCGAATTGTTTAAAGACACCAGCACTAAGTTTGCTAGCATAAATAAATACGTAAGTAACTGATAATGATGAATAAAGAAGGATAAAAATTGCTACACAAGCTGACAAATATAGCAGTATAGTACCTAGCAATGCAACACGCCACTCAAAAAGTAATCTAAAAGTTTCTTGTTTGGAACCAGGGGACTCCTAAACATCTATTTCTGTTAACAGCTCGTATCAAAATTTTGGGTCGAATACAATACTTCCTCTGGTATATAGAGTATGTAGACATGTTTTAATGTTAAGTACTATGTGTGTATGGATAAATGTTCACAAGTAATACAAAGACGTGTGGTCTAACCGATAAACTCTCGAGTGGAGTGAGAGTTAGACCATGAAATGATATTTATCTGGACTATTTCATAAATGCAATATGAATATAAGTTATATATCGCAAAGATTTGACGAGAATACATTAAATTGTATAAAAAAATAACCTAAAATATATATATATATTAACTTCGATTACCGAGTTTCTCAGCTCTGCCAACTTAGGAAAACGAAACCCAAGAATTCCATGCATTTCGATCTTCTCTTGTTTTTGTAAGTTTATAATCTTACAAATCTTAGTTTATTTTAACATTAACAAATAAGATTTCTTGTAGAGAAATAAATTAATCATTAAAAGAACAATTGTTAAAAATATAGGTAAATTAAAATGAAGTGTTATTTTGATTGGTAATAGATTCTAGCGTGAAATAATTTTTTTCAGCGATTTATGGGGTACAGTTGGGGACACTGACTAAAGATAAGAATTACCTTGCAAAACAAAAGAATGACCAGGTAATAATTAGTATATGATACTTTAAGTTGAAATAGTCACAAAGGCAGCTTTCGTATCGTATTCCGTAGTCAAGAGGGGAAGAAAAACATTCATAAACAAACTAATTAAATATATTGGTTCAGTAAGTAACAACTGACAAGGTCAGCAATACACCGAAGAAAAATGAGTCTTTTCGGTAGCCAAAAACATGAGTTGTTTTGGAAACACATGGCTGGTTGTTGCAATTAGAAACTTCGGAAGTAAACATCATAAAACCATAAAACGACCATCAGGCACGTGAATGCAACGCGTGAAAGATGAGACACGTGCTCGCATCACGTGGGTATAATAAAATATATATTGGACATGTTGCACTCACGTGACTTTCTCTACTCACTCCTATATACGTATGGAAAAAATGACAGCGCATTAGGAAAACGGAACATTTTAAGCTCCATGTTGTGTTGCAGCGCGGTTTAAAAAGTCGATATTTTGTTTTTGAGATGAAGACGATAAAGTTAAGTGCTTGATTTGACAGACTGGTAGTTGTAGATGTATACCATTTCCCTTGCTTACGTTTCGTGTTCACGATAAACGCTATTCTCCTGGAAAAAATACGACGAACTTTTGAAGCAGTTGTACGACACATTCTGTTCACAGTTTGAAAACCTTAAACATTTTACCTGCCGTGCACACCAACACCCTGAAATTGCCAACCAGGATGTAAGGTAAAATAAAATTAGAAGTGAGCTGAGGTGAGATGAAAGTATCTAGCCATCTTTCCGACTTTCGTCTAATAACCCAGGAAAACCTCGAATAGAACTAATCGGTCATGGGCATCGAACTCACAGCGGGTCACAGACGGTACCGCCTGAGCTATCCCTCTCAGTGGCTCTGTCATAATCGAGTATCAGTTTAACTCTTGCTATACCTGTTCATCATACATCCTTCTAATTATCAACATTCACCAGGTCATTAAACTGCTCTTTGGAATTTCCTGTCTGGGCACAAAGGTATGTTGGAACATTATACAGTTCGAGAAGAAAATTACAGCATTTACTCCATTCTAATTTACTGCTATATTATACGATTAAAACATTAGTTTATTATCAGTTTGTTTTATGTTGTAGCAACTATTTCAAATGTATGCATTAAACCCTACAGAATAGCAGTTTTACTTATATAACTATTATATTTTAAAGCATTTTGGTTATGACTTTTCCTTTTCTTTATTGTAATATATTTATTGGACGTTTCTATCTTTGTTTTTGCCATGTCGTGCAAGTACAAGAGCTCTTATGAACTTGATTCTTACCGCCTAAATAAATAAAAATAAATTTAAAATCTGAATTAATATTATAAAAAGTGCATGTATGTACATAAATGTATGTAGGCTAACCTATAAAACACCTCCTAATTTCAGTTCACGAACTACTAAACCCTTAAAAAAGGATTTCCAAAGCCTATGCACTAAGATACTGTCACGGCGGCCGCGCGCAGAAAAATAAGTGATAACTACCTTATAAGCGGCGCCGGCAATAATGGCGGCTCAGAACGAACGCCGTAGCTCGCATTTCTAGAAGCTTTTGACCTGCAGAACTTGTTTACGACAGAAACTTCGATTTCTAGAAACGTCGCCGCTAATTCGAGACGGCTATTAGTGGAGTTGTAAACAGTTAAGTAATTTTTGTGTCGAGGTTATGATACAACAGAAGAGCTATGAATTGCACAGTTACAAGTTGTGATACAGTTTCAGAAGAAATAAAGCGAAATAAAAATGGAACTGTCGCATTACCAAGACAGAATTAAAAGAATAAACATATTTAAATAGTTTTTTAATATTGGGTGAAAATTGTAAAGTCGCAGGCTTGCCAAGGGTGATTATTTTTAAAAAAGTTAAATACCTATACATTTCATCTCGTACGAAAAAGGGGTATATTTTATCTTCTACTAAAAGTTAACTTTCTAGAATAATTCTAACTAACCGGGGGAAGGTATGACGCGTTGCAACGAAGAGGGGCACCTCGCCTACTTGACCTGACACGGATCTATTGCAAGGTACCACCCTCCTGAGAAGAGAGATGCGATGAAGGGAAATCACAGCCCTGGTAAAAGACGGAGGTTATGCCACGTGCGGAAGTCCCACGTGACAGGGGGCGTCTCAGCGACCCTAGCAGTAGCATGCAGCTGTCACAAGCGGGGCAAGAAGAGAAAGGTTTGCAAAGCTCAAGCAACCGCACCGTCTGTCCGCAGCTACCCGAACCAGGCGCTGACAATTGCACCTGGAGGATGACAAGGGAAATGAAATGAGGAAGGGTAGAAAATAAATCTGTGGAAGCCCTCCAACATTTACCTGACACGGTAAAGGGTCGCCGGGGAGCGAACCCGGGACCTTCCGAATGCTAGTTACACTCGTTGCCGCGGCGCCACTTCACTCGGTGGGTGCAAGGTAAACGCAAACTACTATACCCTCATTCGAGTTTAGAAAGCTAAACATGCAACGTCATTAAGTCCATATTACAAATAAAGAAAATAGCACGATAACACTACAAAAATAATTTGTATAGAAGCAGTGACCATTGGGTGAAGTGCACGTTTAGATTGCATGACAGAGAGAGAGAGGAAATGAGAGCCAGTTCAGGAAGCTGAGCGGGGTCGCCAGTGTAGGTGTTGCATTGTTATGCCAAGTTCAAGAGCTACTGTGGTCATCCAGCGTTGAAATCTCCTGCTTGCCGCTGAGGTGAATGCCATTTTTAAGACTTTCACGATCAAGGATCCGCGTCAACAGGTGAGCTGCTGGTAGTATGAAAATGTCTGTCATGCACTTATTAACGTCACTTCAACTCTCCACGCATCCTATAAATACGTGACGTTTGCAAGCTGGTATTTCTAACAAGAGTGAATCACTTTCAGCGTTCCCGAACTCAAACTGGAGGGAGATTGTGTGGCTGTCCATCTTATGTATGGACTCACATGACTTTCTCTGCTCCCTCTTCTACAAACTATTCTTAAACACATGTATTTTTCTATCTATCACTTGTTAATCAAGATCAATATTTGTAGAAATAGTTTTATTATATATTCCGCATAGATACAAAGGGACTACGACAATAGGGTAAACTTTTAAGGATAGTCACATCTTTTAAGAGCTAGTCAGTACGTACATATTGGAAAATTCAGGCAAATAAGGAATATCTTGGAAATGGTTCACTTCACAAAAAATTGTTTTGGGCACAAATGAGGACATTACCAAAAAATTCAGATATACATTACATTTGTCCTGAAAATGTCTTAAAAATCGTAAGAGATACTTTGAGGAAATAAAAATTGTTGAATAGCATTCCATCTAAAGAGGTTATCTGACGTCGGAGATTTCTTGGATATGTAGTGTCCCATCCTTGGAAAATGTTGAACTGGAATATCAAGTTTGTTATTTAACTTTTTGAGTTATGTTGTTCACACACATACAAACTAACCTTTTTACAAAACTTTTTTTTCTATTACATATAGTGAGTAGAGTAAGTGTTGTATTCCAAAACATTCGATGTCGACATTTTATCGGAAATATGTCAATCTGTGGACAGCATAACTCAAAAACCAAAGGTCGATTAAAAACCAAAGTTGGTATTTAAGTATGTCTTTCAAGAATGCGACACGAAGATTTTGAAAACAATTCCTCCACCCTAAACTACCCTTACATAGAAAATTGTTCGAAAATTTTGATTTTCTTGGAAATGCCTCTAGTGATTTTGATTAAAATCAATTTTGATTAAAATATTTGACATCTTTTTATGATAAATGAAGTTATATCTTGAATTTTCTGGTGACGTAGATCTCGCTAAAACACATAATTTATATCTAAATAAATGTCCTGTAGAGTGAACCATTTCGGAGATATTCCTTGTTATTTGTATAAGTTTTGGAGAACTTACATGTACTTCTTTCAAATGTAACATCGTTATTTGTTTTTTATATGTCAACTCTGCTAAGAGAACGGAATTTGAAAGCTTTAAAAATTTAACTGTCACTCAAAGCCTACTGTATTCTAATATTCCCCTTGTACCTACATGGAAATAAGCAATAAGATAATTTCTACAAATGTTTATCTCAACTAACACGAAGAAGATATAGGAATAAGAGTTTGTAAGAATGGTTAGTACAAGAGTAGAGAAAGTCATGTGAGTGCAACACATCAGATTTTTCAGTTTGTCTTGTATGTCCGGTGTGACCTTTCCGATTAAATGGCGGAAACGAGAGAAGCAGTGTAGAGTTAGGAATGAGTTGTTTGTTGCGAATACTGACTGAGAAGTAAGCAGTGCGAATCAGTTGAAACTCGTTCTGTGGACTATAGTGTCAAGTACGTGAAAGCTTCGTCCAAAAGTCAAAGTCACTCACTTGACGTTCCGAAAGTTGAGGTCAGCGTGACACTAATCCGCAAGAGTTCGCAGAGTCTACATTCTGCGCACTATTCTTGTAGCCTTAACGCAAGTTTGTTTAAAACTAAAGCCTCTGTACCACGGTCAAAACTTTTTAACCAAACTTTTCGTATCCAATGGAAAAATACACAAAAGAAACAGTGTCTGTCACACTGTGATTCATTTTGGTCCAATACAAATGACAGTTTACGTGAGAAATAAACATGGCGGACCCAAATATTAATTTAGCAACAGCAATATTAAGAATAGGTTTGGGATATATTTCCACGAGTCTGTCTCAGTAGGAAGAAAACATGTATTACAGATAGAAGACGTTGGTAGACATGAATATGAGAACAGCGCATGCGCCTAGGCGTATTGGGTCTACTACAAAGAGAATTGAGGTTAGAGGACCCAGAAAACTACCGCAATTTTCTACGAATTGACGAAGATTTATTTCTCAAACTGTCACATCGTATCGAAGGCAAAATTACACACCAGCACACAAATATGAGACAAACACGAAAGAGATTAGGAACAATTGTAATGGTTTTATTGTTAGTATGGAAGGACAGGATATTTCAACTCATTTCAAAATAAAATTTAAACATACTATTAACTGTATTTTTTATTACTTATGAAATTTAGCTATGTGATAACCACCTCCGTAATATATGTTAATGGTCATGAAAAATCAATAATGAATCTTCCAGAAAAAATTAAACGTTTTATTAAAATATCCATAACATTAAAAGTGCCACGAGCCATACATACACAACAGCTAACTGCATGTTGCTTGCGCAGTCCGCCATATTGTTACGTTACTGACGCTGATTGGGTATTTTCAAGTTGTTGGATGAAAAACTTACATGCAACTCATTCCCAACAAGTTGGATACAAAAAATCTGATGTGTTACACTCACATGACATTCTCTACTCTTGTACTAACCATTCTTACAAACTCTTATTCCTATATCTTCTTTGTGTTAGTTAAGATAAACATTTGTACAAATTATCTTATTGCTTATTTTCTTGTAGGTACAAGGGGAATATGGGAATACAGTAGGCTTTTGTGACAGTCAAATCTTTTAAAGCTTTCAAATGTTTGCACGGTTAACATATAAACATGACTAACGATGTTCCTCTTGACAGAGGTATACGTTCTCTAAAACTGACATAAATAACAAGGAATATCTCCGAAATGGTTCACTCTATAAACAAAATGCATAAATTATGTTTTAGCAAGACTCACATTTTTGTATAGTAAGGTTTGATATATCTCTTACGGTTTACCATATAATCAGAAGTCACACACAGTAAACAGCACTAGATAGGCCATAGCCAGAAAATTCAAAATATACAGTTTATTTGCCATAAAAATATCTCATATATATATGACATTTTAATCAAAATTTTCAATAATGTTCTAGGTAAAGGGTAGTTTAGGATGAAGGAATTTTTTTTCAAAATGTTCGTGTCGCATCCTTAAAGACATTAAACTTAAATACCAAACTAACTTTTAGTTTTGAGTTATGTTGTTCACAAACTGAGATACAGATAGACACACACACGCGCGCGCGCGGACCTTCTTCTACTTTTTTTTTTTTTTTTTTTTTTTTAATTTAGGAGGCCTCAAAACATATTTCCGGTGAAATTTCGACATCGAATTTTTGGTTGGAATACAATACTTCCTCTATTTACTAAACGTAGTATAAGAAGTAAAAAATGTACAATATAACCTCAGACGTTAGAGACGGCATATAAATGTTCTATTTGAAGTGAGTTGTTTGAATATGTGGAATCAAACTTTTCCTGAAATTTAGCAACAGAAATTGAAACTATATCTGATATCTTGTCACTGTCAATAACTTTAGTGTTTAAAACACGGATGTCCAACCTTCTCTCTTTGTACTATATTAAAAGTCTATATCGCAATGTGTTACGTCACGACAATCACTTAGTGTATCTTCTAAGGCTGTGTGTGCGCTTCACCAAATATTGATAGACTTTTTAAACGTAAGCAGTACCAAAGAAGTCACTAATGAACTAAAGATTTGAAAGTGTTTTCGTAAATCAAACACAACGTACATATAACAAAACCGCCACTGCAACACAAGGCACGGCTGGGGGTTAGAGAGAGCTAAAGTCCGCATATAGTGGAGGGAGGTAAATCCAACTTCCCTCTTTCGCAAACGTTAGACATCGCTGGTTTAAAACAGCTAGGTTTGTTCCAACACGATCGAGAATCAGTTCTGAATTATCTGAGCATGCGCAGTACTTATGTAGGATTGCAACATGACAAAAATTCCGAACTACCTCTGAGAGCGTGCTCGATTGCGCATGTGCGTAATAAAATTGTGGTATTAGTTCGGAACGCGTTCAGAACCGCTGGTTGGAACGAACCTACTGATTGAGCAATAGACGTGAGGAATAATTATCTTTATGACATATTGGGTAACAATTGTTGTGGTCGATGTGGGCCAATTATGTGGCCTCCAATTTCCCCAGAATTAAGACATGGGATTTCATAAAGAATAACGTGTAGGTATGACCCAAGAATATTCATGATTTCAGAGAAGCAATTTGCTCAATTAGAGAGAGTTACCCCTGAGATGTTGTACAACACATTGAAGGGATCAACCTCAGGGCGTGAACTGTAATAGTGAAGTCTGTTTTGCACAGAACCCCAGGTTAGTTATTAAACATAATAATAACAACAGCAATCTTTTTGCCATTATTCATATACTATTTTCGTAGATATTTTTATCGTATAACTTCATTATTTTATAAAACTTAATTACATTAAACAAAAATATAGATACGTTTATCGGATGTTACATGTTTATTCCTAATTATTCTTGAACCACTAGTACTTTTTGTAGTCTCAAAAATTCTTGATTTTTCAAAAGTTGATAATTTATATTCAAAACTACATCAGATTTAAAAAATTTGATATGCTGCACTCACATAACTTTCTCTACTCTTGTACTAACCATTCTTATTCCTATATCTTGTTCATTTTCGTTGAGATATACATTTGTGCAAATTATCTTATTGTTAATGTTCTTATAGGTACAAAGGGAATATGGAAATGCATTAGGATTTAAGTGATAGTGAATTGGTCGCTATGTGATGGGTTTAAAATTCCGTTCTCTTTGCAAGACCAGGGTATAAAAAGCGAATCTACTTTCTGCTTGAGAAAAGCATAAGTAAATTCATACCAATAAACAGAAATAGCTCGGAAATGGTTATCTGTACGAAAAGAATTATTTTACATAATGTGCATTCTTTAGCAAGATCTATTTTCTGTTGTAGTAATCATTGTGAATGAAGACAGCTTTAGAGGCACTCCTAGAAAATTCAAGGTATACATTTCACTTATAAAAATATATTGAATACGTTAATTTAATCGTTAAAGCTATTTTTCTGGAAATTAAATCCTTCAATGTAAAGAGTGGTTTGGAGTAAAGAATTTTCTTGAAACTTTTCTTGTCGCATCCTTGGAAGATGATAAAGTTGGTATTGAGGCGATATTTCTATGTAAGCCCTTTAAAATAATATAATACAAAATTCTAGATGTGTCAGAAAGGCCTCCTAAACTTAAGAATTGTAAATATAATTGGCAAAGTGAAGATTCAATTGTCTTCTTTCCGTGGCTTGGGTAGGCGTCATATCGAAAAAGACGATGTCCGCAGAAATTTAGTAATTTGTCTGTATAGAGTGTTATCAGACGAACATCTATGGTGGTGGAAGATTGCAAGGTAACGACTTCCAGAATAAGCGTATACTCTGCGATGCGGCACGAAATAGAGACAAGAATATGGACTTACGAACATTTGTAGTCCGTCTTTGTGGAATTGTGGACCCCGTAGTGTGATTCAAAAGGACGCCAAGCCATGAGATTATGTAATTTCGTGTTTATACATTGAATTTGTGCGTTTATAGATTCAAATATAAACAAACATTTTAATGTGGATCTATAGAAGTAAGTAATTTAATTATTCGTTGACCCGTAACGCGCACGAGATACTAATAGTGGACGAAAAGAGTTATTCAGGCTTGCCACTGATCCAGCTCGGCTAAAACGAATTACGTCATTCCTTACTACATCGTAGATGTGGTTGTCTTAATCGTTACACTATTTAATAGAATTTTCGTTATGTTCTCTCTCTCTCTCTCTCTCTCTCTCTCACACACACACACACACACACACACACACACACACACACACACACACACACACACACACACACACACACACACAATCCTAGAGAAAGTAAAGAGCATGCGTGTGTTCCTTTATTTCTGTTGGTAACTAAAACGCAAAATAGTTCAAAGCCCAAGAAAGCATTTAAAGTGTTTTTTTCTGTCGTTCCTGAGTTTTTAAACATTATATAAAACATCTGTATTTGTCTAAATAAACGACGAAGCAACATATTCGTTTGTTGCGGAATTTCACGTTGAATAGTTTAAGAGGAAACAATTCTAAGAGCCTCGAACTGAAAGTTGGCTGTTGCAGATTACTAACCACCACATTCCAGCGGGTTCTTTACCAACTCATTACATTAAGAGAAAGTGAGATGCAGTAACCATGAATATTAAGAAACGTGCGTGCCTAATCAAAATGTTATGTTAACGAAAGATTCAATTACTCGGAATTAATCCATAATTAATTACCTACGGAACAGATTGTTGGGTTGATGATGCTGGCATTTAAAGAAATACTCATTTTCATAATGCGCTGAATCAAGTGAGTGAACTTTAAAGAAACGTTGAACTTTAAATACAGTTTCTGTGGAAAGCTCCAAGGAGTATTAATTACAAAATTCCATGAAACATTGAAGCAGGAAATGGTGATCATTGGGACCCGTAGTCAAACCTTAAAATCTAAACACACTCACACAGTTAAAATGTGGAAAGCTAAAAGATACGATGGAACAATTAAAACAGTTAAAGTTAAAAGACCAGAAGATTAAAATACCATAAAACAAATCCGCCTAAGTACAATGCCTTAGCTACAGACACAGGGTAGAAGTGTAGACCCCGGACCAATGGTAGCAGCCCGAACAACGACACGCAGCTGTTTTAAGGAAGAAGGTTTACACAGCGCAAGCAGCCGTACCATCTGTCCGCACAACCACTGCGCTGGCAACTATACTTGGAGGATAACAATGAAATGAAAAAGGCAAGGAAAGGAATTTATGGCTTAGAGAAGCCTAGCGACAGGGAAAAGAACGAAAGAAACTAAGTTGCAGTGGTTCGGTGGACGGGAATTAATCTTCGATACTAATCTCACTGGTTCAGCAAACTCGCGCTTTGTGTACTAGACTCGTAACTAGTATTAAAGAACAAATAAAACAGCATATGCTTGACCATATGAAGTCGGCCTTTCATTTACACTGGAATAGTGAGAGGTAACATGGAGCCTTAGTAACATTTATAATATAAGGGTCATCAACTTATTGACTATGAATGGCGTAAGTGCACACACACACACACACACACACACACACACACACACACACACACACACACACACACACACACACAGACACACACATACATATACAATAACCAACCTGTTTCTACGAAACAGTTTGCACCATAATAACTCGTTCTTGGACAAGGATATACAAAACCACAACTCAAAGGCCAGAAGTGAAGTCGGTTATTCTATGTTATACATGTGGAATTGTAATCAAAATCGTTAGCCAGTTTTCAGAAAATCAAAATTGTTTAAATTTTTTTCCATATGAAGGGTAGTTTATAGCGGAGGAATTTTTCTCAAAATCTTTGTCTCGCATCCTTGAAACACATTAAACTTAAATACCAACTTTGGTTCTTAACCGACTTTTCGTTTATGAGTTTTAAGTGTCCACAGGTAGATCAACAAACACACACGGACATATATATATAAAATTCTTTTTTTTTATTCAGGGAACCTCAAATCTTTCCGGTGAAATTTCGACATGGAAATTTTGTATCGAATACAATATTTTACCTACCTAGTCGAGATTTTACCGGAATAATAAAAAAAAAAAAAAAAAAAAAAAAAAAAAGGCATTTTTAGAAAAAGGTCCGCGTGTGTGTCTGTCTGTAGGTAGACCAAATCTTACTATACAAAATGTATATACACAATTTATTTACAAATGCATTTTTTTTTGCAGAGTGAACGATTTCGGAGATATTGCTTGTTATTTGTGCGAGTTTTGGAGAAAAAAAAATTAATGAAACATCGTTATTCATTATTTTACATGATAGCCGTTCAAGGAGAACAGAATCTCAAAGCTTTAAAAGATTTGACTATCGCTCGAAGCCTACTGTATTCTAATATTCCCCTTGTACCTACAAGGATATAAGCAATAAGATAATTTGTACAAATGTTTATCTTAAATAACATGAAGCAGATATAGGAATAAGCTTTTTAAAAAATAGTTTGTTGAAGAACACGTAGAGAAAGTCATGTGAAAGTAATATCAGATTCTTAACTTTTTTTCTAAGTTTCGTACTTATAGAAACAAATGTATGTGTAGATGCCTTCAATTATTTAGCATTAGAGTCAGAGTTGAAGATAAAACAAATAAGAAACGGTTTTCGCATCCCTGTTATGCTCAAATAAACAGTTAAGCGTCCCATATTTTGAGAAGTGGACTGGGTGACCTTCAGTAATGTTGCTTTACACACTGAAAATGTGTAACAACCTGTAGTGAGGTGAACCAACCAGTCCCCCCCCTCACGTGCCGTCATCATCTCACGCCTTTAAACACATGTAACCTTCTGGCACTGATCTCTGTTTTATTGATCGACTGTTCAAAGTCAACGACTGATGAATCTATGGCCACACTCGTGGCGTATCGTGAAAAGTTTGGACATGAAACCTGCAAATTATATACAGTATACACAATAACCCCAATCTTTACTGATACTCACCGAGCAACAAACACGGCCAGCAGAAGTGTTTACATGAAGTTTCACAGCTTCCTAACCAAACATTAAATGTATACACAGGTCATCACTTAGTTCTCCTTATTTTCACTTTATTACTGCGTGTATATGAGGCATGGGGAAGAGGGGTGACAGGAATCCAACCGAGTATTTACTCTCTCCACTAACTGACACAATAAAGAACTGACAGACAATAGCGGGAGGAGTGGCCTGGTGGCTAATTGCTGTCAGGCAGTGGACGGGGTTAAAACTACCATGTAGGAGAAGTGACACATTAAGTCAGTTCTCCCCATCTATGGTATATAGTAAGTAGGGGAAATATTGCATGCTATGAGACTGAGCTAAAAAAAAAAAAAAAAAAATTGTGTGCGTGTGTGTGTGTGTGTGTGTGTGTGTGTGTGTGTGTGTGTGTGTGTGTGTGTGTGTGTGTGTGTGTGTGTGTGTGTGTGTGTGTGTGTGCGTGCGCACCTGTGAACAGCATAACTCAAAAATGAAGTCGGTTAAATGGCACATTTGGTATTTAAGTTCAGCACCTTCCAAGGAATGATCGTCTCCTTTGTGCGGTGATAGTGCTGTTGGGGACCCGGGTTCGACTCCCGGTACCGGCATGTCGATTTTCTCCCGCTGCGACATCTGGTTCGGGGTGCACTCAGCCTTATTAGGTCTCTGAGGAGCTGCTTGATTGAGAAGTAGCAGCCTCTGGTCGAGAAGACAGCGTAACCGGCCGGGAGGGACCACGGCGCTGACCACGTCCCACCCTCCAGTACTGCAACCCACGCATAACTTGTATAGTGGGCAGAGGCGGGGGGTGCAGCGGTCGGTCGGTAGGCCTTGGCGTACATGGGCTGTTGTACCACGGGTTTACGTTGTATCTCCCAAGAATGCCGTACGAAAATGTTCAAGAAAATACTCCCCACCCCACATTACCCTTAAAGGGGACTTTTTCGAAAATTTTGATTTTATCAAAAATAGCTAACGATTTTGATTAAAATTACATGTGTTTAAGATATTTTCATGTCAAAACGAAATGTATACCTTGAATTTTCTGAGAAGGTCCTCAGAAATCTTTATTTAGGATGACTTAGACAACTGTAAACCGTAAAACCAGTAGAAACAGTTTATGTTAAACACATTCTTTTTGCGGAGTAAACCATTTTAGGTTGTTTGTTATTTACCTGAATTTTCCAATATTTATGCTCCTCTCAAATGTGAAGTCGTTATTAAGTTTTTCTTTCTTCGTCATGCAAAGAGAACGGAATTTCAAAGCTATCATATAGCGACCAGCTTTAAAACATTTTAATATCACTTAAAACATACTGCATTACCATATTCTCCTTGTACCTACAAGAAAAGCAGCAGTAAGATTTATTGTTGTAAACATTTATCTTGATTAACGTAAAGCATCTATTTTCTCGTGGAAAACTACGTTGTGAGGAGCAACACTTGTCTGTGGCTAGGTGTAGAAAGTCCGGAAACTGGAGCATTTCGTGTGGTGTTCTCAAGGTCTGGCTGCTAACTGCGTATGTGCCAATAAACGCACGTACACAAGAAAAAACTATCCTTCATCCTGTTTGAAATATGGCTGCTCGGCCTGGAACATAGGTATAACAAAGCTTGAAACCATTTATTAGATATCATGATACCATGCAACTTATATTGTCCTCTGGAAATACTGATTCAATTTCTGTTTTAATAGCAATTTCAATATCGATTACAGCATTAGAAGCAACAACTTTAACATCTTTCATACTATTAAAGACTTGAACAAGTTTCATATTTCTTATCTGGTAACAGTACGAGAGCTAAACTAACCTAACCTCACATCTAACTTCTTTTATGGATATATTAGTAAAAAATCTGATGTGTTTCACTCACAGGATTTTCTCTACTCTTCTACTAACATCAGATTTTTTTAAAATTATGATTAAATAAGAATTAGCCACAGCAACATCACTCATTCTTCCTACTTCCCAAGAAACCAGCTCCGTAATTTAATACTTGTAATGCCATACACAACCTCACTGAATATAAACCGGAGGACAACATACAAAATAATAACAGAAATGTCACAAGTTCTTAATGATACAAGAAATACCACAAACCTAATAACATTTGCAGAAAAAATATCTATACTAAATAAACTGTAAAAGTGAAACTTTGTAATTCTAACCAGTTGTAAAACTTCCTATTGTTAATGGACTGCCTGTTATTCATGTATCACTTGTAAGATAATCTTTGAAGTCGTGATAAGACCTGGTAGTCAAAGCGAATATAAATAAAGATTTAATAAAAAAACACCCTTGTACATTAAATTTAGATTTATTGTATTAGTGGTTATTATAAATTAATAAAAACTGCCCTTGTAAACCTAAACCTTGGCCTATTTCAGACACTCAGTTAAAATCAGGAACGTCAAAATATGACGTTTCTTCACCAGATAGAGTTCATGACAAATTGGAGGTACATAACTGAGGAGTTCAAGTACATCTTTGAGCTTTGGTGGAACTATGTTAAGGTTGGCAATCCTACTCTAGTTATGAAGATGATCTCAAATAGATCGCAAGGAATAACACCAGTTACATTTACTTACAAGCTCTTTGGCTTACACAATACACGAAGTATTAATATTTGTCCCAACAAGAGATGGCAGCACTAACAAAAGTGCTTTTGATTTGGGAATTAAGCGGTTTTTAGGCACGTGCCTTCAATTCGGAATTCTGCTCCATTTCACGCAGTTGAGTATTTAGTTATATGTAATATCTACAAAAGATTGCAAAACCATCTATGTAGTTGTTAACGATAATTCTTGTAGCAAGAACATGGCCAACATAATAATTGCTTACGTTTTGAAGACTTCACAAAATAGCAAAGGAATGTTCCTTCGACAGAGCGAGCTAGACGATACATCAATAAATATACACATCTAGCTTGTATATTTGTTGATGTGTCTTCTTGCTCGGTCTGCCGTAAAAACATACTCAAATTTGTTTATTTAGTGCTTTCATGTGTTTTCTCAGTGGTTTTGTGTTGGCATTGTATTTACGTTTCCTAAAGAGCTATTATTTCTTCCCAATGAGATTTTCTCTATAAACTAGCGATGAGCAGCCCCAATGTGACAATTTGAGAAGCTCCATAATCATTTATTACAAACAGTACCATGCGTTAGTATTTTTTCGGTATTTTTACTTTCTCTACTACGTATAGCAAGTAGAGGAAGAGGTCTGTGTGTGTGTGTGTGGGGGGGGGGGTGTGGGTGTGTGGGTGTGTGTTTTTGTGTGTGTGTTTTATTTTCTTGAATATGGCTCTAACGATTTTGGTTCTGAATAACTCGTATGGGTGTGTGTTTTTGTGTGTGTGTGTGTGTTTTATTTTCTTGAATATGGCTCTAACGATTTTGGTTCTGAATAACTCGTAAACCCTAAAAGACAAAATCTTACTGTACAAAACTTTAGATCTTGCTAAAATACACAATTTTTGTCGAAATATATATTTTTGTGGAGTTTAGCCATTTCGGAGATATTCCTTGTTATTTGTGTCAGTTTCGGAAAATAAACTTATTCAAATGCACCATAGTTTTTTTCATTTTTTATATGTTAGCCGTGCAAAGAGAACTGAATCTGAAGGCTATAAAAGATTTGACTATCGCTCTAAGCCTACTGTATTCTCATATTCCCCTTGTACCTACAAGGAAATAAGCAATAAGATAATTTGTACAAATGTTTATCTCAACTAACGCGAAGAAGATATAGCAATAAGAGTTTGTAAGAATGGTTAGTACAAGAGTAGAGAAAGTCATGTGAGTGCAACACATCAGTTTTGGAAATAATATATTCATAAAACGAATTAGATCCGAGGTTAGGTTAGGTTAGGTTAGGTCTGTATAAGCCACGCCTGGACAACTGGTACTCTCTAAGTGCAACCCACTCACGGCCTTGCATTGATAACTGTATGTTAGCAGGTAAAACGAGGTGAAGGTCGCTCAAGCTATTCCGCGAGTTGCCCAGCGTTTAAGACAACTATGGTTTTATATTCTGCAGCCCACTAAGAATAAAACTCACTAATATATTCATAAAATGACCGAGATGCATGCGATTGAGTGCAAAAACGACATAAGTAACACACTCGGTACCAAAATGATTATATTTTCCTTGTGTTGCTACACTTGCTGTGGTCTCAATTCGCAAACATTCCTATTGGCGACTTTTAGCACTTTTGAGTCATAAAAAATACATAAACATTTCTATTTTACTTTCTCTGCTGCTTAAGTAGAAGTGTTGTATTCTACTCAAAAATCCAATATGGAGATTTTATCGACAATGTATGTATTGAGATTCTCTGATTCCAAAATGTATTTTTGGAAAAAAGAAAAGAAAAGGGTCCGCGCGTATTTGTGAACATCACATCTCAAAAACGAAGTGGTTTATATCCCAAACTTGGTGTTTAGGTATTTTTCAAAGATACGACGATAAGGGCTTCAAGAAAATACGCCAAACCAAACTATCCTCCACAAGCCAATATTTTGAAATTTTGATCTTCTGAAAGAAATTGCTCCTAACGATTTTAATTAAAATACTATTGGTTAAGATATGTACTTAGGCTTTCACGGCCGGTGTCTTGACTATTAGAAAAGTTTAGTTCTTCCGGGCTTGTAGGCCGTGGCCTAGAAGGCATGGTAAATACCAACGTTTCGCCAAGTACTGCGCTTGGCATCATCAGGGTAACACGATCTGCTGTCTGCACTGGTTCTTTCTTGTTCAAATGGTATGTCCCCATTCATTAAAATTGTACCTATGGAAGTTCAAAGCAATCAGCTAACAATCCAATCTGACTATTGCTTTAGGTTACAATTAAACTTGTAGTGAAAGTTTATCTCGATTAATATTAGATAAGTAAATAGAAGAATAAACTGTTATTGGAATGTTCTGTAGAAGACTGAGCAGAGAAAGTTGCGTGAATGTGAAACATCGGGTTTTGATGGGTCATTTTTCATAAATGCGAATGTTTATAACATGTCCTCATAAACAATGTTGTTGACAGAGGAAAACCCATTATCAAATCACTCAGTTGGAGGACCGCACTGCGAATGATGATATGTTAACAGGGATGATAATGGCGCTATTGGCGGAACAAATGCTAGAGCAAATTGGAGCAACGTGAAAAAATCTGCACGATCCTGCTTCCTCTAACACACATGTCTGATACCCAGGTCACCTTGATGGAAGGTCACTCATCTACAACTTGCCCACATTCCCCAATTCTCCGTTACTACTCCAATTTTTTGGATTTACAAAAGCTCTAAGTGTAACTTAAATTGTGTGAGTTATTATCTGTAATTATTATTTATTTATACCAACAAGCTTACTGCTGGTGTTTTTAAACACACAAGCCGCGTGTGGGCAATGTTTAACAGGTTGAATCAGAATCTGAAAAATTCAATGCCATAGCCGGGATTTGAACCACGGATCTTCCGCTCTTTCGCTTATCGAGCGGCTGCTTTAACCACTATTATCTGTGTTAATGGTCCAAAGTAACAGGACGTACATAAATTTGAAATAGTTCATTAATTCGCAAAATGTGACCTTACAGTAGAGGTGAACAACATCAAGTGTGTTGCCAGTTTTCTGGTAAGCCAACTTCCGTGATTCAGGTTATCTCACGCGTAACATATCCTCATTTTAATAAATTCTGATTCTCATTGTTCAGCAGTGACATTATTTTTAAAAAAATCTGATGTGTTGCACTCACATGACTTTCTCTACTCTTGTACTAACCATTCTTACAAACTCTTATTCCTATATCTTCCTCGTGTTAGTTGAGATAAACATTTGCAGAAACTATCTTGAATGTTCGCTGTTAGCGGTCGAGAGGGACGGACGTGTGTTCTACCTCCCTGTGAGTTAGCGCGTGCTTTCGTGTGTTTTGTTATACTGTGCGGTCGAATAGACCGTTGTTTCCGCTGTGTTTTCTTGTATTTTCTCCGGATATTCATACACGCTATTACTTAGTGAGTGTTCCAGGTACTGTATTAATCGTGTGTAATTGTGATACTTTAGTTCACTACGCAGTATTCTATTATACGCGCTTCCCTTAAACACCATGGCTGTTCCCACTGATACGGGGCAGCTTATTTATTCTGCGATGCAGACATGTTATCAATCTGAGGATCAGGTATCTTCTTTACCAGCACCGCCCTCAGCTCCTCAAACTACATCTAGTTGCTCCCAGAGAGAAGCCTCCACTTCAAGTAAATCCATACTACGACCATCCCAGCTGCAATTATCACGGCCCCTTCAGCCAATTGATAACTCCGTCCAACAAGACGATGATACAATGGTGGACTTTGCCCCATCGGACTGTTCAGGTCGCGACCAACGTTCGCAGCCCTCCGAGACTTCAAATCAAAACAAACGACGTTGCACTGCCCCACCTTCACAACAGCCTGCCTCTCGTTATGCCTATACAATTCCAACCGCTAATCGCTACAACATTTTAAGTGAAGTAACAGATCCCGGCTCTTCTAACACTGCTCCCGTCTCACAAAAAGAGAAAATACCTCCTATTTGTGTTCGTAATGTTCACAATTATTAATTATTTCTGCAAGACATTAACAAATGTGTTTCCTCTGAATTTCATACGGAACTACGGGGAGCCATTCTTAAAGTTTATACCTCAACTTCTGACGACTTTCGTTGTCTTACGTCATACTTCACCTCCATTCAACAAGAGTACTATACTTACCGCAACCCTTCAGACAAACTTTTCTCCATAGTTATCCGCAATTTACCGTACTCACTCACTGATCAAGAGATTTACGACGAACTTTGTACTTTACATTTCCCTGTCCGTAAAGTTACACGTCTTCTTCGCAAAAACAAGGAACCCATGCCCATCTGTGCGGTTGAACTTGTTAACAACGACGAAGGTAGGGCTGTTATCAATCTTACCCGACTATTACACAGTGTAGTAAAAGTGGAACATCGCCGTCAAAATCCGGAACTGCCTCAGTGTACCAACTGTCAAACCTATGGCCACACCAAGAACTACTGCCATCTCGGACCCCGCTGTGTTCGCTGTACAGGCACGAAGCCCTCTTCTACGCCGGCTCAATGTGTCAACTGCCAACAAGACCATCCGGCTAACTACCGTGGCTGTCCTCATTATGTACAGCTGAAGGAACGACAGTCTCGGCGCTACCAGCAGCAGGCAACACCTTCACGTCTTCGTGCACAGCAACTACCCTCAGCTTCTTCTCAGCCACAACAGCCCCAGAATCAACAACCACCCCGACAGCACAATTCATCTCCCAATATTTCTACTCCGCCCTCTCAGACCTACTCTCACATACTCACTGGTCGTGTTCCAGCCCCTCAAGGCCGTTCTTCAGCCACCTCACCAGAGAATTCTGCCTCACCCCCTCCGTCTTGGACTTTTCTAAAAGATCTACTTGCACCAATAGGTACATTTCTTCACACCCTGTTATCCCCAGTTCTACCACAACTGCTGCAGCTTCTTCGCTCACTTCTTTCTCCTTTGTTCTCCAATGGCTCCCCGTAATCTGATGTCACTACGTCAACTCACCGTCCTGAACTGGAACTCTAACGGTCTTCGTGCTAAACGCTCATCTTTCATTGCGTTTCTCACTCACCACAATATCGATATTGCTTGTATTACAGAAACTCATTTTCTCCCTAATGAGACTTTCACCATTCCTGGTTATGTCATTTACCGGCAGGACCGAGAAGCGGAAAAAGCTTCCGGTGGCGTGGCTCTCCTCGTCCGACGTTCTTTGAGTCACAGTGAGATATTTCTTCCACACGTGCCTAGTCTGGAGGTAGTGGGTATTAAACTCCACAGTGCGGACGGCGGTGACCTTGTTGTTATAAGTGCCTATAAGCCACCTAATCGCCGGCTGAATACTACTTATCTCTCCCTCCTCTTCCCTTCGGGGAACAGCACTCTCCTTTTAGGTGACCTTAACTGTAAGCATTCCTCCTGGGGATGCCGAACAACCAATCCAAATGGACGGCTCCTGTTTACAGCTCTTACAACCCACGGCCTATCAGTATTGGCACCAGAGGATCCTACTTATTTTCCGTCCAATCCCCTATTTTCTCCTGATATTCTGGACATCGGTATACATCGTAATCTTCACCTCCCCACTTTTGTTTCTTCTATAGCGGAACTTGACTCCGATCATTGCCCGGTGCTTGTCGCCTTTCATCTTCCCCCTGCCTTACGTCCTTTAGTTCCTAGACTCCTAAATGGATACGTAAATTGGGATACCTTTCAGTCTCAACTGGATGCGTCGCTCACCAGCTCTTATCCACTCGCTACTACCCATGATGTCGACCTTGCGATTCAGCATTTCACCAACACCATTTACAGCTGCGCCCGACTTTCCACCTGTCCGAATAGACGTCCTTGTTCTCCCCCCTCTTTACCCCCCTCCATCTTAAGTCTACTACGAGAAAAACACAAAGTACGTCGACAGTGGCAACGAGACCGACAACCCTGGCTCCGTCGGAAGCTCAACGGTCTCATACGACGGGTGAAGCTGGAGCTGGAGCGACATCGCCTACAGACTTATGAGCGCTATCTTGCGTCTCTCTCTCCTTCCGACCATACACTGTGGGAGGCCACTAAACGTGTTCTCCGTGAGCCGACCGTTGTGCCGGCGATCTCCGTCGATGGTACACTCGTCACGGATGTTGCCACCAAGTGTGACATTCTGGCCAATCACTTTGAGCGTGTGTTTGCTCTTTCTCCGCCAGCCGACGGCAGCGCTCTTGCAGACATGGAACAAGAATTGCATGACTACCGCACTCGGCCCACAGTTTCTCAAAAGATCTCGTTCACCAGACCACGGGAATTATCTTCCTTGATCCGAGCTCTACCACTTAAGAAATCTCCAGGGCACGATTTGATTCCCAACATTGTTCTTAAGAAGCTCACCAAGAAGGCTGTTGCATATTTGTCGTCCATCCTAAACACCTGTCTCCGACTCGGCTATTTCCCTCGCACCTGGAAGTTTGCCCATATCGCAGTTTTCCATAAGCCCAATAAACCCAAACACCTCCCTGAAAGTTATCGTCCTATCAGTCTATTGCCGACGCTCTCTAAACTGTTTGAAAAAGTAATCCATCGCCGACTTCTCTCTTATATCACACATAACAATATTATCCCGTCCTGCCAATTTGGGTTTCGTGAGAAACATTCCACTGCTCATCAGCTTTTACGATTAACCCAGTCAATTATCCACGGCTTTGAAGCCCATCAGTACACCGCAGCTGTTTTCCTCGACGTAGCACAGGCATTCGACAAAGTTTGGCACACTGGTTTACTCTTGAAGCTCTACCAAAGTGGTATTCATAATTATTTAATTCATTTAATCGAAAGTTTCCTCTCCGACCGCAGATTTTCAGTGCGTATTGGCGGAATTCTTTCCTCTTCACGTACTATTACCGCCGGTGTACCACAAGGTTCCATCTTGGCTCCAACACTGTTTAATATCTACACATCTGATATTCCCGACTTGGCTCCGTCTTCTTTAGTTCTCTACGCCGATGACACTGTATTATACTATTCTCACTCTAATCTCCAGCACGCACAGGAAGTAGTACAACTCTCTTTGGATCGTCTCACTCAATGGTTTCACACCTGGCGCATCGCATTGAACCCTCAAAAAACTGAGGCTAAAATCTTTACTCTCCGCCGATGCTCTGCTCTCCCTCCTTTGTGTATTTGTAGAAACAACGTACCTTGGCTCCCTGATACTACTCCTGTTAAGTACCTTGGTGTGCTTTTGGACTCTCGACTGACCTGGCGTGCTCACATCGATCGCCTCATATCCTTAGCTTCAGGGCGGCTCTCAAAACTCTCGCCTTTGTTTCATCGCCATTCCAGTCTTGGATTACAGTCTTCCCTGTTGCTCTACAAGTCTCTGGTTCGTCCGCTTATTACCTACGCCTGCCAGGTATGGGGAGCTGCTCACACATGCCACTTGCGTCGTCTCCAAGTTATCCAGAATCGCTTCATGCGCATCGCTACCAATGCTCCGTGGTTTATTCGTAATCAGCAACTTCATCACGAACTGGGACTGTTACCTCTTCATGACTACATTCGCCAGATCGCCCGCCGTTTCTTCTCCAACCTGCAGGATGTTCCAGGAGCAGTGCACTATAACATCGGCACCCGTACGCGCCACCCCACACGCCTGAAGAGGAGACTTCCGCAGGACTTACTTCTTGATAATACCTCGGATTCTAGTGACTCCAGTGGTTAATGTGCCTCGCCTACCTCACATATTGACTGTTCTATGCAATACTGGTGTTCCAACCTAATATAGTTATGGGGTGGTTTGTCAGCCTACCCCTGCATGTTACTCTATTCTCATGTTACTCTATTATCCTCACTGATCTGTAAAGCATTGTACTGCTGATCGATCAATAAAAAAAAAAAAAAAAAAAAAACTATCTTATTGCTAGTTTCCTTGTAGGTACAAGGGAAATATGGGAATGCAGTAGGCTTTGAGCGATCTTTTAAAGCTTTCAAATTTCGTTCTCTTTGCATAGCTACGATTAAAACAAATAATAACGATGTTCCATTAGACAAAACTTTTAAGTTTTACAAAATTCACACAAATAACAAGGAATACCTCCGAAATAGTTCACTCTACAAAAAACTGCACATAAATTGTGTCTTTTTAGCAGATCTAAATTTTTGTATAGTAAGATTTGGTCTATCTCCTACGGTTTACCAATTATGCAAAAATCATCCAGAGTAAACAGGACTACGTCGGACATAGATAGAAAATTCAAAATATTCACTTCATTTGTCATAAAAATATCTTAAACACATGGCATTTTAATCAAAATCAGAGTAATTTTCGAGAAAATAAAAATTTTCCATGTAAAGGGTAGTTTAGGGTGGAGGAATTTTCTTCAAAATCTTCGTGTTGCATCTTTGAAAGACATTAAACGTAAATACCAACTTTTAAACGACTTTCCGTTTTTGAGTTATGCTGTTCAGACACTTGGACGTTTTTCTAAAAACGCTTTTTTTCGGATTCAGGGGGCCTCGAAACATACATTTCTGGTGAAATCTCGACATAAAATTTTGGTATGGAATACAATACTTCCGCTACTTACCATACGTGGTAGGGAAAGTAAAAATTAATAAAAGGAAATATTAAGTGAACTGTTTCTAAGCCGAAGTCCCCGATATCACTATAGAAGCTAAAGAAGGTTATACAAATGAAACAATTGAAAGAAAGAAAAACAAAACAAAAAATGAAGTAATATTTGAACAATAGAATAGGTTAGAAACTTTATTTTGAGAACTTTATTTACAACTATATATTGAAATACATTTTGAGAAAATATTTTGCTAGAAGACGCACTTTTACACTTCAAGACAGGTTTATACAAGTGAAGTGCTGAGTTTTCTGTTTTATTTCTACATTTTTTTCAACAAAACTGAAGTCGTAAATGTTACCTTCATGCAAGTAAGCTTCATAAGGTAAGCTTTCTCTGACTAATGTGGTTTGAAATCAGCAAATTCAATTATTTTTCTAGAACCTAGGACACCTCACTTTAGGACGTTTTCTTTTATAAGAAAATTATGGCCTTAGAAGGACAAACATGGCCATCGTCCCACTACATACGCTATGGGAATTGCCAACGTAAATGAGAAGCGAAATCCATGAATTAGCGATATTTTGATTTGTTGTTGTTCTTGTTGTTCGCTTCCCGCTCTTATAAACGTAATGCTAAGACAGTGCAATATTGATTGTGCATTACACGCAAATGAATGGCGTGAATTAGAAACCTTCGTATAAATAATGAATCATAAGCGTTGTTAATAAAAGCATGTCAGCTTCGCTCGCGTGCTTTGGTGTAACCACTGGTTTCTAATTAACCTAAGCCTATATAAAAAACTAAACCTAACCTAACCTCTCATGAATCAGAAACCTAAGCTTATTGTATAAATGGTGAATTATAAGCATTGTTAAGAAACACACGCGAGCGGAGTGAACCTAAGAGTCAAATAAGTACTATTTTAACTGTTCTATTTATATCCTGCTTTTAACTTCAGTGTTCATATCCGCGGCCTTTACTTTGTGAAACATATTGCCTATAGACAATGGTGTTAACTCGTATATAATGGGTTTTTGGGTCTTTGGGATTTTCGTACATAGATCACACACGTTACTATTTAGCGTAGCCGAGGGATTGAGAGCCCTAAGCCAAAAAGCGTAGCAAAATTGAAATTGCGTTTCCTAATTTTGCTCGGAGACTTCTTTATTAGGCTTGTCGTAAATCTACAACACGGGAACAACGAATTTATTTCCCTTTCGAAGTATGACATCCTAAGAATGTTTACGCTCGAAAAAATCCATCGCCTCCGCTGGGGTTCGAACCCACGACCTTGGGAACTAGAGGCTAGCATTTTACTCCTAGATCATTGAGGACGAGGACTTTTTGGATGAATTACAATAGTTCCGCTACGTAGCAGAGAAAGTGATAGGAATGTTGTCCCTTGTGTTAAGCCGAAGTTGTTTCTGTTTTTCAGAATGGGGTGTGGACTAACATGGGTGGACAGGACCCTACATCGAACCTTCTACCACCTGGGTGTGACGATAGGGCGACATCCAGGATACTTCCTCATCGTGCCGGTGCTCTTGACCTTGCTGTGTGTGACGGGCTTCCAGCAGATCAGGTACGAGATGGACCCGGAGTACCTCTTCAGTCCAGTGTATGGAGAGGGCAAAGTGGAGAGGGCCATCGTGGAGTCCTTCTTCAAGCCCAACTATACCAGCAGGTTCAATGTGGGCCGCATCACCCGACCAGGTTCGTACTACTGTGTTTCAGATGTACTTGCTTCCCACGTAACAATATCGCATCATTACTTCCGTCCCACTCTTCAACGTCTCTTTTCCAAACTTAAACTCTCATAAAATAACAACAAATTTGAAACTAATAGCGTTACGTATCTTAGTCATTGCTGCAAGTTCCTCAAATGCTGCTGACTAGTCTCAAGGTGCTTGCACCACATTTTCAAAGCTTTATTTAAACCAGTTACCATAGCTACAGACACTCAAAAGATCTATGTGTCGCCAACCTCTGAAAAAAAAACTTATAAATACAATCTATTGGTGGCATTTCAAAATTCATAACACGTATAAAAAGTATATATCTTTTCCCAAACCATTAAATCTATAGGTATATTTATTTTTTTGATAATTTAACCTTTGGATTTATTTCATGATTAAGTGACCAAAAATGATCTGCCTCAACTGATTTATCAATCTGTTTATATTTAATATTTCTAAAATGCTCCTTTATTCTGGTTTCCAAATGACTTTTAGTTTTACCAATATAAACCCTATCTCAATCCAAACACCTAAACTGATAATGGCCAGACTTTTCATAATTTGGAATTTTATCCTTTTTAGAAAAATTTAGTAAAGTTTGTATATTAAATTTATTTTGAGGGACTAAAGTTATTCCATTTTCTTTAAAAAAATTTTGTAAATTTTTTATTCGCCCAAGGATAAAAATATTTTATTTTCTTGAGGGTAGAAATTTCTTTAGCAGCCTTTTGATATTTAAATTTCTCTCCCTTTTTATGCATAAAATCTGCATTAAAACCGTTAATACCACAATGTTCATATTCTGAGATAAATTCTTTCTTATTAAGGGGTATATTTATTAATCTATAAATTAAACTTTTGAAAATAGCAAACTTGTATGAAAAAATATTAAAAGTTTTATTTTTTATGTAATTATCAGTATGAGTAGACTTTTTATAAATGCACTTCCTTCACTGTTAATACCTTCAATTTTTCTTTCGATAATCTCTCCTGTATACAGTGTATTTTGAAACAAGTATGTCCTTTGCTACAATTAAATAGGTGTGTGTGTGTGTGTGTGTGTGTGTGTGTGTGTGTGTGTGTGTGTGTGTGTGTGTGTGTGTGTGTGTGTGTGTGTGCGTGTGTCGGTCTGTACGTGAACAGCGAAACTTAAAAACGAAAAGTTTTCCATAAAGCAGGTCTATAAATGATGATGATTGTTTTAACGAAGAAAAACCAAGTTTAGGTGAACTTTAAATCGTAGAATTAAAAGTGCAATTTTCAATTTTAACCACGGAATGAGTTTGATCGGGAGTCAGTTTATATGGAATCCGTCGACAACGAAGTTTTCTCACTTGTAACTGTGGAGGTTAAAACCTTTTAATTAGATTAACACCAATGACCAATATCGCCCGAATTAATGTCCATCGACTTCTACAAACATTGCTGGAACACTGACAATATTTGTATCAGTTCTTCACATAATTCATCACTAAGGAGAAACGACTTTTTTCTCAAGCTAATGTACATATTGTTTGGACGTTAATAACTAGAGCTCGGAAGTTCATGCCCTAAAAACGCTGAAATATGCATGCAAATATGCTCTTAAAAACTTGAAAATATGCACTAGTTAAAACAATGTCCTTTTGCAGTAGACAAGACGAGTTAGTATAAATAATAAATCAAGTTACCCTATTTCTTAGATGTTGAAGCAGAAGTGGTCCTGCTGCTAGTATTAACTGCTAAATTGCAGTTCACAACCAACACTTTGCAAAAATTTTCAACTGTAAAACATCGCCTGTTGTCTCGCAAAACACTTTTGTAACGTGAAAAACTTCTCTCCACGTCACAAGATGTTATCGGGACATATTTAAATGATGTTAACTGCTTCACAGAGAGAGTCAAGTCTCTTGGTGTAACAGATGGTTTTCTTTCGAGGTTGTCTCGAATATCCTACATCTGTTTATAACCAGAATTTTTTGAAATTACATAATTCACTTTCTCTATCACTTTTTGTCCTATGCTACCAGGAACAGAACTTAGATCACATATTGTTTTTTTCAAAGACAGTAAGTGTTTCATGCAAAGGAGATCCTTCAGCTTCCAATGTCGTCATGGCTGTTGGTAAGAAAGAAAAATGGACAGATATGAAACTAACACCCTCTTTTAACCCAGTGACTGACAGAATATTTTGCACAGTTTCCATTGATGAAGCGTCTTTCAAGTGCAATGAATTAATAACCTCTTCGGCTATTTCTATGTGCTCAGCATAATAAGAAAACTGCATCGACCCATGTTCCCCATCGAGTTAACACTGGTGCAGGAGGAAGTCGGATATTAGGTGCTGTTGATCTAAACAACTTAACTCTTTTAGGAGATTTAACAAAAATTATCTTCGTACTGGACACAAATCTATCTACCAATGGGAAATAACCATTGTCTCAGAAATGCTACCAATATGAACAATATTATACAGATGAAAAAATAAAAAAGCATAAAAATCATTAAAATATGCAATATAGGGGCAATAATATTGAAATCTTCGTGAATTGCATCATGTGCAGTACTGCCAATATGAAAAATATTATCCAGATAGAAAAAAGTAATAAAAATCATTAAAATATGCAATATAGGGGCTATAGTATTGAAATATTATGCATTTATCAAAAATCAAGAAAATATGCAGTTATATGCACCATAAAATCATGTCCAAATAACTGAAAATTCCGTAATTCGTGCACATAATGTAAAGGCATACATTTTTAACCCCTATGAAAAAACATGCAAATGCATGAACTTCCTAGCCCTAGTGATAATGGTGTAAAATCGTAAAAAATCCTGATCCTGAAATGTTCTCTAGTCAATTTCACTTTTGAGTAAACACAAAAAATTTTAAATGAACTACTCGGCAAAGCACTGGAGCGCAGCTGTCAGATATAAACAAGGCATTCTAAAAACGTTCAATGTCGCCCTTGTATGTACCAGTGACTTCCAACTGAATGACGCTTGAGGATAAATGAGTATTATTAATATTATAATATTATTACAATTAATTCGTATGTGCTGCATGACAAAATTGCCACTTGTTGCAAGGCGCACATCCAGGTGAAGGTCTCTATAGGTAGTGATGGATGCAGTACCTGCTGAAGAACCTGAGCAGAGCAAATCCTCACCCTTGGCACACATCCCAACACTCTCTGTGCACTTTTGACAACCAGTGGAACGCCCTCTGTCTCAGTCACCTACTTGACCCAAGGACACACTTGTTTTTTACAACAATCGCATAACATGGACGAGCTGACGATAAGGACGGATGCTTGTGGATGAAGTTCAGCGAGCAGCGACCCTCATTCCGGAACTTGCACAGTTCGTCATATGCCCAATGAAGAGAAGCCGCCGGGATTACTGCAATAGCGACAAGGTTATGGGAACCAACCGTCCTAGTATTGTAGAAGTTTAGTAATCCGAGCCTGCGCCAGTTCTTGCATATGGTGTGTTCCATGGTATCTGAAGCGGCAACTTCAAGTTCTAATTCCTCGGCATGTAATCGACCTATCGTGATCCAACTAACGCCATTCTTCCATGTTATCAATTGTATCTTAGATAATTCAGAGTGCCAATTTGAAAACAAAACATTAATTTGTGCTGAAAGTTTCTGAACAGCCCATATTACTCACTTGCATGACCCCATCCTCTCCCTTCATACGCGTGAAGGTGAATGACTATTCTAAAGTTGAATTCTTTTAGTGGGGGGGGGGGGGGTCGCTATATACCGTCGTATCACCACATTTCCGTCATATTTCACTGAAGTTTTATGAAGTAATACTTTCTGGTGTGCTTTTTATAAAACTCTGTGCATTTGGATTCTAGAAACTGAGAAATATGATAAACTACCTTTACATTCAACTCTATTATCAACCCATAACATACATTTGGTCTGTCTAGTGCATAGACGGGGAGAACCGACACATTGTCGTTTCCCTTACATCATAGTTTTAACCCCGTCCACCCTCCTATACACGCTGCAAAATCTTTTGTACAGAATTTCACATTTTCAGCAAGCAGTTATTCTCTCAGATTCCAGGGCGGCAATTATAGCAATTACTTCCAAGTTGTCACCAAAAACCAAACAATTAGAGAATGTTGGAAAATCCTTGCCCATCTAACAGGACTTCGAAAACACCTAGTCTTCCAATGGGTACCAGCTCACTGTGGACTGAGTGGTAATGAGAAAGCTGATTTTCTTTTAAAAAAGGGTACCAGCAGTGTACAGAAATCTATAGTTAATCTAACATTTTATGCAGCTAAAAGATTAGTCAACTCTGAATTCAAAAAGTATTATTGCAAAATATTACTATGAAAAATCAAAAAATAATAGATGAGGAACTGCCAAACATTCAAACAGTAATTCCTGAGTATCCTCGAAAAACGGCAGTTGCAACCTTCAGGTTGATTACAGGACATGATTGTCTGGCAAAACATTTAAACAGAATTGGGATATATTCTTCACCACTCTGTCCTCTATGTGATCTGCAAGAGGAAATGGACCGAGACCACCTTCAAATATGCCCGGCCACTTCTAGCACCCCATCCATCAGTGAAAAATATTGGAGAGCAAGAGGATTAATGACTTCATTGTCAGAAATCCAGCATTAGCTAACAACAATTGTAAAAACTATCCCTGCAATAATAGTTCCCCCTTATGTAGAAATCTTGCCTGTTTAAACCATATTGTCAAAATATTGCATAATTATGCGGTAATAGTTGGAAAACATTAACTGCTTTATATGGAAACTTTTTCAAAAAAATTTATTTTATTTAAAATGGCTCTACTGATTTTCATTAAAACGCCATATATTTAAGATATTTTCATGACAAATGAAATGTATATATTAAATTTTCTGGGAATAGTCTACGAAGTTCTCTTCGTTCTGGATGGCCTATGTATAACTGGCAAACTGTCAGAGATATAAAAGAGAAAGAAAATCCACTAGTTGAATAGCTGTCCTATTTTAGCGTTGTCAGAAAGAGACAGCGTGCAAATAAATCTGTAGAAAAAGATAATGTTAAACATGAATGATAAAAATATTTCATAGATGAAGTGTAATAATGTAAAAAAAGTGTAACATTTGAAAGAATTTGAAAGAAATTGTGTAAGGAATGGCGGATAATTTGCAAACCAATTCATCAAATAATTTTCTTTTTTGTGAGATATTTCTTTGTGTGGTTTCAATTTTCAATCGGTATCTTTTCTGAAATGTAAAGTCGTTACTCGTTTTTGTAAGCTGTTTATTCAAAGAGAATTTAATTTCAAAGCCATCACATAGCGACCAGTTCATAAAACATTTGACTATCGCTTAAGTCTACTGTATACCCTTATTCCCATAGTACCTGCTAGGAAACATGCAATAAAACAATTTGTACAGATGTTTATCTCTAATACGAATTATATTGAAAAATAAGAGTCTTTAAAATAGTTTAAGAGAGTGATTGTGCACATAATTTTATTATCAGCCAGGCCATAATGGTGATAGTGGAAGTAATGTCGATGTTTGTTGTGTGCAGGGAGATTTGGCAGAGTGATAGTGACTCCCAAGAAAGGCCTGGACATGCTGAGGCGGGACGTGTGGTCGGAACTTCTCCTCCTGGATGAGATTATCCAGAACACGACAGTTTACTGGGAGGACGGAGAAACCTTCACCTACAAGGACATATGTGCCCGCTGGATTGACGAGTGCTTCCATAACGACATCCTGAACCTCCACCACGTGATAGACGAGGTGGAGAACCGAACGTTAAACCTTACCTTCCCCATCATGTTCAACCCCGTCACGTGGGAGGCCCACACTTTCCCCGTGTACTTCGGAGGAACCGTGGTCAACGAAGATGGGCTCATCGTGAGCGTTCCGTCCGTGCAACTGGTGTACTTCGTGAGGGCGGACACCAAGAGGCAGGACGCGAGGTAAGCACCCTCTTTATCACTCTTAGACCCGGTGAGCCTCTTCCTGGAGAGCCACAGCTACTTCTGGACGGCCTATTTACAACACAATATTCATAAAGAAGGCAATGTTCAGAACGTATGTTTCCTATATTACTTTGTTTGATGCACTCTACCACACGTGACCAACACTTCCCTTTTGCCAAGTGTTTTACAGACTGCAACTCTGTGTAGCGATATCCACGTACGAAGCGATAAAATGACTTCATTTGTCACTCTTAAACTTAACATGAAACAATAAATAGAATATCTCTATCCTCAAATACCTCGACACATTTTCACTTTTTCTACCACGTTCACAGTAGGTTCAGGAAGTATTGTATTTCATTCAACAATGGAGATTTTATTGCAATTTCAAATTAAATAGATATTAATAAATATTTAGTGGTAATTGTGAGTTAAATTCTAATTTTAAATATGCTTAAATCTGTTGCATCTCTTGAACGAACATTAAAACTTACTGAAGAAGTATACAAGATGTATTGTATTCCAACCAAAAATTCTATGCCAACATGGCACATGTTTTGAGGTCCCCTGTATGTAAAAAAGGATTTGCTTTTTCTACTGCTTATGTATATTAGTAAATAGAGGAAGTACTGTATTCCAAGCAAAAAGTTACAGCGAGATTTCGCTGAAAATATACACTTTGAAACTAACTGAACCCCCCTTTCCAAATTAGAAAAATGTCAGTGTGCGTATGCCTGTCTGTCTTAAATAATCAAAACCGTTCTAAACTCTGTTTAGAAACGAAAGTAGGATTAATTTAAGTTTAGCACATTCCAAAGATGACACACGAAGATTTTTAAGAAAATCCTTTCACTACTACAGACTACCCCTTAGATGGAAAAGATCTGAAAAATGTTTTTACTTCATCAAAAATTAGTTGGAATTAGCCCCTAAAGTCCTCACGGAAATATTACTACACAAAAATGTAGATATCCTTATATCACAAAATACACGTTAAATAAAACCTTCTGTAGCATTACGCATTTCTGAATATTCTTTCTTATTGGTTTGAATTTTCCGATTCTTAGATAATGACAAGTCGTCACTTTTTTCCCCCTCCTGGTCATACAAAGACAATGTAATGTCAAAGCCATCGCATAGCGACCAGCTAATAAAACATTTGATTGTCACTTTAAGTCTATTGTATTCCCATATTCCCATTGAATCCATAAAGAAATATATAGTTAAACCATATCTACAAATGTCAGGCTTTTAACGTGAAGAAGATAGAACAAACATGGTTCGTAAGGAAAGTTTGTTTAAAAGCGAGTAGAGAAAGTCATGTAAGAGCAGGACATGAGATTGTTTAGACTACAGTATCCTGAACAATAGAAGGTATAAGTGTATGTGAGCGGACGGACGAATGTTGTGTGTTTAGTTTCACCGGTTAATGCATCACATCCCATACGAGTTATAATCCAGTGGCACAGGATGAAGGAAGGATTTTATATAAAAACTTTGATCAGAGGAAATGATGGGTCATGGAAGTGTTATGCTCTACATAATAACACAGAATAGGATCGACGGATGAGCTAGGCTACCCAGGAAGTTCACAACACAACACATATAAAAGCATTAGGAACACAAAGCGCACATATTCAGCACACCGACTGACTCTCTACATTGCGTCAGACTTACTCATTTAGGACCGGAGTTATAAACGTACTCTGACTGGCATTTTAGTTACAGCAAACCAAAAGTTTAGCTGCAGGCGACGACTTATAACTTTCTGGTTAAGTTTAACCGCACTACAATGGTGTTGGGTTGGTACGTAGACCAGCCAGCTTTGAAAAAAGAGTTTTTTCTGACACAATGGTAATTTATGATGAAAAATCTGATGTGTTGCACTCACATGACTTTCTCTACTCTTGTACTAACCATTCTTACAACTCTTATTCCTATATCTTCTTCATGTTAATACAGATATCTGATGTGTTGCACTCACATGACTTTCTCTACTCTTGTACTAACCATTCTTACAACTCTTATTCCTATATCTTCTTCGTGTTAGTTGAGATAAACATTTGTACAAATTATCTTATTGCTTATTTCCTTATAGGTACAAGGGGAATATTAGAATACAGTAGGCTTTGAGCGATAGTCAAATCTTTTAAAGCCTTGAGATTCCGTTCTCTTTGCACGCTTAACATATAAAAACATGAACAATGATGTTACATTTTACAAAAGTGATGTATTCCGAAACTGACACAAATAACAAGGAATATCTCAGAAACGGTTCATTCCACAAAAAAAAAAAAAAAAAAAAAAAAAAAAAAAAAAAAAAAAAAACATAAATTGTGTATTTTAGCGAGATCTACATTTTTTGTATGGTATAATTTGGTCTATCTCTTACTGTTTACGAGTTATTCCAAAGTCATACAGATTAAACACACTCCATGAGCTGTAGCCAGAAAATTCAAAATATACATTTCATTTCTCATACAAATATCTTAAAATATGACATTGTAATCAAAATCGCTAGAGCAATTTTCAAGAAAATCAAAATTTTTGAAAAATGTTCCATGTAAAGAGTGGTTTAGGGTGGGGCTATTTTCTTCAAAATCTTCGTGTCGCATCCTTGAAAGACATGAAACTTAAATACCAACTTTAGTTTTTAACCGACTTTTCGTTTTTGAGTTATGGTGTCCACAGCACACACACACACACACACACACACACACACACACACACACACACGGACCTTTTTTTAAAAATGCTTTCAGGAGGTCTGAAAACATATTTGCTGTAAAATCTCAACATCAAATTTTTGGGTGCAATACAATACTTCCCCTACTTACCAGTAGAGAAAACGAAGTTTATAGCAATTTAGGTGCATTCAGTATTTTGCTCGGCATTTTGTTCCGATACACATTCACTTGACGGTACTTATAGCAATTTATTTTCATGTGGATACATTTTACAGATGTTTCATGAAAACTCGTTTTCCTATACATTCAAGTTAATCATGGCCGTATATTTATGTGATACATGGAACCTTCTGAATGTCAAAAGATGCTAAAAGTATTGTCCTGTAAGAGTTGACAGTGTTTGTAAAACTTAATTTGCTTACTTTCTCTACCATGTACCAAGGTAGTGTAGGATTAATAATTGTATAAGGAAATGATACGGAGATAGATGAAATAAGTAATTCCCTTGTGTTATTATCAGTGCGTAATACATCCAGTAATGGGATCATTAGCTAACTTCTGTGTTAAGGATAGGCAATTAGGACAGGTGATGCAGCTGAGGTAATTAGGAGTTCAGCGAAATCTGTCAACAAGAAAGCCATTAGCTCAAGTTTCGGAACTTGCTAACGCAGGTGGGAAAGTTCTGAACATCAGAATAGGAATGAACTTGTTAGAATTTAGCAAGTCACCGAGTAAAAAGTTGCCTTCCTAGGTGAATGGGAAGCTTCAATTTTAGCAAAGTAAAGTAGAGAATTAGCAATTTTTGAGACTCGCGGTAATTATCGAAATGGTTATTTTTAAACCGAGGAGTCTTGATACGTGAGAAATTAGCAGATATAATTCAGCGGTAACAATTTTGTACTGATAACAGTCAGAAACAGTTTAATTCTACATCCTCAAATAGTCGGTAACTCACTTCAAATGCTCATTAGTAATCTTCATTAAATTTCAGTCAACTTAACCGCTATTGCTTATTTTCTCACATTGTATTGCACCCAAAAATTCGCTGTCGGGATTTCACCGGAATTATATATTCCTGTTTAGTCTGGATTACTTTTGAATAACTGGTAAACCGTAAGAGACAAAATCTGACTATACAAAAAATGTAGATTTCGATAAAACACAATTTATCCTTAAATAAATTTGTAGAGTGAACCATTTCGAAGATACTCCGAAGATATTCCTCGTTATTTGTGTCATTTTCGGAAATCTTTCTTGAAATGGAACAGCAAAAGAGGTTAAAATATGGAACAATGATTTCGAATGAATGGGTGGACTGAAATATGAGCTGAAAGATACAGCCAGTTCACGGGTTCCATTATAAAGTTTCTTCAGGAAGAAATATTATGCACCAAGTCTACAGTGTCAATGTAGACGACCGTGTCCCGCCGCGGGCATGGGTGTTTATGTGTTTGTAAATGTCTGTGGGTGTACATGTGCGAGTAAATGCGGAAAAACAACTAGGAAAAGAGAAATGTAGCAAGACAAGAGAGACGGCGGAACTGCCTCAAATGGAAACACTACGTTTCTTTCTGAACATGTATAGATAGACCTTTTTGTCAATAAAAATGTGGTAAAAGTCACTCCGCTAACGTATACACAACCTCAGAGGCAGGCCTAGAAGTACTTGTGAAGATGAAGAATCAGGGATATCGAAAGCATGCCAATAAAACACTAGAGTGAACTGATCAGAGAATGCTTAGAGCGGAGGACTGTTCCAGTGAAGGCCATAATTTAGAGCCAATGAAATTGTAAGGCCTGTTAACAAGTCAATACCGACTGACAAACGACTCGTATTTTAAAGTTTCAATGCCCTGATGAAACTGCTGCATAGTCCACGGTTACGTCGTTTTCACTTTCTCTACATCGAGCAGACAATTCAATATCAAGATTTCACCGGAAATATGTACATGTTTTGAGACTTCCATAATAAAAAGGAAACATATTTAGAAAATGTCTGTTAGTGTTTGTGTGTGTGTGTGTGTGTGTGTGTGTGTGTGTGTGTGTGTGTGTGTGTGTGTGTGTACGTGCGTGTGTGCGTGTGTGTGACTCAAAAACGAGAAGTAGGTTAAAAACCAAAGTTGGTGTTTAAGTTTAATGAGCTAGCGGTGCCGTCGCACTGGCACGACGAGTGGTCTGTTGTCCGCGGCAATAAGCTTAGAAAAGTTAAAAAACTTCCGATAAACTGGATAACTTCCTGTCGCATATCTCGCCGCGAGGAGGTTAACTTGGCTTTTTTGCGTGGTTACCTATTTAAACAGGACCCGGCCGCTCTATGTCCGCTGTGTGACAATTTTTTTTTTTGTCTGTTCGTCACGTGTTGCTAGAGTATTGCTCTCTAGCGCACCTTCGGGACTCTCTGCAGCTGCCTGCCAGACTTGCAGAGGTCTTAGCCGACGACAATGAGGCAGACGAAACGGTTTCTAAGTATTTAGCATGAGTTTGAGAATTTGAAGTTTTAGAGAACCAGTTTTTATACTTTTTGACATCCTTATTAGCTTTTCCTTAATACTGGCTTTTGCCTTTCTCTTTTATATATTTATTTCCCTTTTTACTGATAATTATATTTTTTATTGAAGCTTATATCTGGCTTTTACCATGAATTGTTTTTAAGGGCACTGATGACCTGGCAGTTGAGCGCCCTTAAACCTACATCTTCTCCTTCTCTTAGTATCTTTCAAGGATGCGACACGAAGATTGTAAAGAAAATCCTCCAGACTAAACTACCCTGTATATGGACAATTTTTATTATATGAAAAATAGCTCTAACGATTTTGATTAAAATGCCATATGTTTAAGACATTTCATGGCAAATGAAATATATATTTTGAATTTTCTGGCTATAGCCCATGTAGTGCTGTTTACTCCGCATGACTTTTGCATAACTGGTAAACCGCAAGAGATAGACCAAATCATACTATACAGAAAATTTAGAGCTCATTATAACATACAATTTATGTCGTAACGCTTCTTTTTGTGGAGTGAACCATTTCGGAGACATTCCTTATTTGTGTGAAGTTTGAAATATTTATTTTCTCAAATTGAAGGTCTTTCCCCGCCCCTCACTGCAATCTTTGTTCATCAGTATGTTGAACGCTCTTGAGAAACGTTGTGAACAATATGTGACACGTGACATGGACACTCTGTGGGTATCAACACAATTGATTAACACTGCAGGTCCGTTTGTCTTGCCACATGCTGTGTGTATATGTTCTTGTTCAAACCCTCGAGTGTTGATCTGAGCACGACAAGTTGCGGTTCCCACTGAACCTTAACTTTAAATGACATCATGTCCGTCCTCTGTTTGATGAGGTTTACAGCTTCCCACTGAGAATGTCTGCATCACATGCAGTACGTGTTCACTTCTACCCTTCACCAACAATACTATGAATAATATATTTTAATTTTAAGCCCTTCTTGGAATAGCCTGGTGTGGCCTTTTCTATCACTATTCACATAGAACTGATTTTGTTTTCTGTCGGCTTACCCAACGGTTCACTGTTAACTTTATAAACTCGAATTGACAATTTAATTTCATTTGTCATATCGAAGGCTTTGACTTGAGAAACAACTGGTGGTGTTATTCGCAAAACTGTAGCATTTCTTTAATTTTCATCATTTTTAACATTAAACACACTTTCCAAATTCTGTGGTACTAGAAGATTATTCTGGTTGAAGAAAAATTCCCAATCGCAGCCGGGAATCGAACCCAGCATCTCTAGGTTGATAGCCAGAACGCTGACCATTCGATCGCAGAGGCATTCTCGTATCAAACTATTATACAATGATTTACAATATTTTAATGGTGAGTCCTTCCATTATTACTCATTATAATTGTGATTTCGTTCAGACTCTGTTATACCCAATGATGGATAAAAGTTTCTCCGATATTTATACAAAGTGATGTGAAACATTCTTCCAAATTCTGGAAATGCTGCCATAGTAAGAATATTTTGGTATTGAAACGTCGGAATAGTCGACTAATTTTTTAGATGATCACATTACTCAATTACGCAGCGCAACCACCCGATGCTGGACCCAACTACTGCGTCGTCCACCTCGGCCCAAAATGGGCGTCAGGAGTGTGGTACAGTACTGGAGGGTGCGACGTGGTTGTCGCGTTCTTCGTAACCTGGAATCGCTACTTTTCACTCAATTAACCCCTCAGGGACCTCAAGGCTGAGTGCACTCCGAACCAGGTCTCCCATCTCATCCCATTCTCAACATTGTCAAGATCTTTTCCTTGACCACGTCCTTTTTATAATTCCAACACGTTCGTATTTAAGTACAAGTGCTGAGTAAGTCCTTTTTAATCTTTTAGTAACTTATGAACTGTTTTATAGCTCATGTCCGTCAGCACGAATTGGTCTTTTCAATAGCGAAAGAATTATCAAAATCAGTTGAGTAGTTTTTGGAGAGTGTAGAGATGGTAGAGAATAGAAACTTAAAATTTTATGCACATATAGTTGTAGAGAATGAACAATATAAACAAAATAAGTTTTTGGAACATGAAAAGAAGAAAGACGACGGAGGCCAAAGCAATATGTCGGTGCAATAGCAAGAAAAAGAATAATGGAACTACAGTCAGTCAAGAAATTGGCACAGAATGGCAATAGATAGGTATATGGCCTAATGCCAAAATGCACAAGTGAAAGTTGAAGAAGAAGAAGAATAAGAACCGGTGGTGGTAGTTGTTATAAGATGTCCCTAATACATTACAACAAATGTCTTTTATCATGTTTATCGGCAGCTTTGCCGATTATGCTACATTTACATGTCTTTCTCTACCAATTTTCAAAAAGCTTATTTTAAAAAGCTCATTTTTCTAACTACTTCAGATTAACCCTTTCATTAACCCGTGTCCATTTTAAAGAGGAGCAGATACTCACACCTCTGTCTCTGTTGTTATGGGGGATATGGGAGAAGGTTCGGTTCCTACATCCAATCGCTGCTGGACTGAAGAGGTTAGTATGAATAGACTTCCGATGTTTCTGCCTGCAAAACATATTTTCTACCTCCTGCCCCTAACTGGCGTGGTGGTTCTAGAGATAAGCTAAACCACCGTAACTATATATTTCATTTGTCACGAAATTATCTTAAACGCATGGGGATTTAATCGAAATCTTTATAACCATTTTTGTAAAAATGAGCATTTTTTAAACTATCTCCGTGGTATTTCCCTGGAAATGTTCCTGTCATATTCTTGGAAGACGTTGAACTTAAATGCCAAGTTTGGTATTTAAACTTGACATTTAATTGTCCACGCCTTTATTCTTGTGGTACAATTAGCGTTTACTTTTGGTTGTCTTGTAGATTCACACACACACACACACACACACACACACACACACACACACACACACACACACACACACACACACACACACACACACACACACACACTCATACTGAATACTCCCTTTCATATTTCAGACTTTAGTGAAAAGTGGATATAACCTTGGCTAAAACAAAATAATGTCCACGTGCAGAGGGAATCGAAGGCAGGGCCTCAGGTTCTGGAGGGTACATGCAGTCAGATCATACTGATATGCCCCAAAAAGGGAAACCCTCGTTTCCTTTAATATAGATGGTGCAGTAGGGCTGCAGTTCAACAAAGTAACTACATAATTGACTAATGATGATGGTAACATTGAAATAGACACTTTTGGCAGTTAAGTTGGACGTTTCTTGTGGCTGGTGACGTGATGTGAAACTTATACCAGCCCGAGAGACGGACCAAGTGGGCTGTCTGTGAATTCAGCAGAGTTCATGAACCCCGCGAGACTATTAGATAATCAACACGGTGAACATTAACTCAAATATAAGTAGCGGTGTGCGGCAGCGGTAACTGTTGCCTGTCACAAGGCACTTTGTTCCTAACTATACATAGAAACAAACACTTCTCCTTTTTCTTCTATCCATTTCATGTCAATAGAGATAAACATTTCTAGAAGTGGTTTTATTGCATGTTTCCATATAGGGCAGCTAAGTGATACCTAAAACTACAAACAGCTGGCCGCTATGTGATGGCATTAACACTTTATATATTTGAATGGACAGCACATAAAAAACGAATAACGAATTCCTATTTGAAAAAATACAAATACTTGAAAAATCAAACCAATAACAAGAATACCATTCCGACAAACTCTTATTGCTACATCTTCTTCGTGTTAGTTGAGATAAACATTTGTACAAATTATCTTATTGCTTATTTCCTTGTAGGAACAAGAGGAATATTAGAATACAGTAGACTTTGTATGATAGTCAACTCTTTTAAAGCTTTGAGATCCTGTTCTCTTTGCACAGTTAACATACAAAAAAATGAACAAAGATATTTCATTTGATAAAACTTTGTTTACCGAAACTCTCACAAATTACAAGGAATACCTCCGAAATGGTTCACTCTACAACAAAATGTATTCAGACATAAATTATTATTGTGTAGTTTAACGAGATCTACAGTTTTTGTATAGTAAGATTTGGTCTGTGTCTTACGGTTTATGAGTGATTCAAAAGTCATCCAGAGTAAACAGGACATAGGCTGTAGCCAGGAAATTCAAAATATACATTTCATTTTTAATACAAATATCTTAAACATGCGGCACTTTAGTCAAAATCGTTAGAGCCATTTTCAAGAAAATCATTTTTGCGTACTAAGGTTTTATCTATTTCTTACGGTTTACCAGCTATGCGAAAGTAATTTAGAATGAAGAGAACTTCAGAGACTATTCGCAGAAAATGCAATACATACTGATCGCTTTTCAAACAGAAAACCCTGTCCGGAAATGTATGGTTTGGACGCTGTAGCGCATCGAAGTGTGACATGGTGTACGTTCACATTTCGTCAGTAAACCCAACATCGAACTGTCTACATTACAAACTGGCTTCGAACTGTGTACTTCCTATGTCATTGCACAGCCTATATCGGCGGCGGTGAGCCTCATACATGTGACCGAATATGTACGTGCGGCTGTCTTTAAAGATTTTCAATCGCTCCGTGGAGTCGAGCCATAAGGTCCTCCGCTGACGTTACAGGAGTGTCATACAACTCCACAGGAAATAGTCGAGAGATGTCAGATCTGGCAACCGTGCTGGCCATGAAACCGTTCACTTCTACTGATCCGGTGATTTGAATATGCGACGCTGAAGTGATTCCGCACATTTACATCAAAGTGTGCTGGAGCTCAAGTCGGCCATTTCAGCAGCTGTATACTGGTATATGTCGCACTACTGTTATACCGTTACTGTACTGGAAAGTACACAAGTAACGTAGTAAGATGAGCATCAAGGACTCTATGGAGGAATTTAGCGCATGCGCAGGAATGTTATTTTGCTCAGGTCGTTCATCCCGCACAGCATGTTAAGCGTTGTCGGTGTTTTGGGGACACCCAGTATGTGTGTGTGCGCGCGTGTGTTTGTAATGAAAAGATATTAAACATATGGTGTTTTAATTAAAATCTTTAGAGCCATTTTTATAAAATCAAGGTTTTTGACAATGCTTCAACTTAAAGGGTAGTGTGGATTGCGGTATTTTATTGAAAATATTTTTGTTGCCTCCTTGGAAGACGTTGGATTTAAATACCAAACTTGGTACCTAGCCAACTTTTCATTATCGAGTTGGTTGTTCACTGACACAAACACACACACACATACACACACACACACACACACGGACCATTTCTTTCTCTAAAAATACTTTGTTACATTCAATCATGTTGCATGAAAACAGGAGGATAAGGGGTTGGTTAGTTTAAAATGGCTTGACCTTCCCTACAGTAAGGTATGTAGAATTTGCAAGATAACCATCAGCTGGCACAGGAACAATGGTTTGTACAGTCCAAGTGTGAGGTAACAAGGAAAACGTTATCAACCATATACCAACGTGGTCTGTTTCACAATAAACTGCACATTAACATCATTAGCAATACTTCTTATAACTCGTACAACTGGCGGTATGAAGACAAGATACAGCTAATTAGTATTAATAAAATAACTGAAATACCCGACGATGTCCGTGGTTTGATGATTTATGACTACAACATTTAGACTCAGGTTGTACTTGTCCAATAGTCTTGTGTTTCTTTGTTACTAACTGAAATACCCGACGTTGTCCGTGGTTTCATGATTTATCACTACAACATTTAGACTTAGGTTGCACTTGTCCAATAGTCTTGTGTTTCTTTGTTACTAACTGAAATACCCGACGTTGTCCGTGGTTTGATGATTTATCACTACAACATTTAGACTTAGGTTGCACTTGTCCAATAGCCTTGTGTTTCTTTGTTACTAACTGAAATACCCGACGTTGTCCGTGGTTTGATGATTTATCACTACAACATTTAGACTTAGGTTGCACTTGTCCAATAGTCTTGTGTTTCTTTGGAGGCGTTTAAAAATATTACACAAGACACTTAAAGGCTTAGTTAAAACTCTAAAGACAAAATAAAGACGAAAAGCATATATAATACATATATAGTAAAAATGCTGAGAAACAAAAATACAAAAGCACTGTTGAACAACCACAAATGCCTCATTTTGTAATGATTTCTCGTTGGTGCAGAGAGCTGAATGACCCCCACATTGTCGCTTTTGGGCTATCTCATCGGTAGTTATAGAGAAAATTTCATTGGAAAGACAAAATGAGAACAGTACTACATAGACTATTCCAAGAAAAATCAAGATATACATTTTATTTGTCATGTGTTAAATGCTTGGTATTTTAACCAAAATCGTTACAGCTATTTTTGAACAAATAAAAACATTTCGACAATAATTCCATCCATAGGGTACTTTGTGGTTGGAGATCTTTTTAAAATCCTCGTGTCGGATCTTTAAATAGACGTAGATGCACACAGGAATCTGCTTCCAAAAATGTTTTTTAATTCGAGTGGCCTCAAAAGATGCATTCTGGTGAAATCTACATGTCATCTTACTTTCTCTACTACCTGTAGTAAGCAGGGGAACCATTGTATTCCACCCAAAAATTCGATGTCGATATGTGTGTGTGCGTGTGTGTGTGTGTGTGCGTGTGTGTGTGTGTGTGTGTGCGCGTGCGTGCGTGTGTGTGTGTGTTAGATACCAAACTTAGTATTTGAATTTAGCGTCTTCCAAGAACGCGACACGAAGATTTTCAAGAAAAGCTCCTCACCCCAAACTACCCTTTCTTTTATTGGAAAATGTTTCGTAAATGTTGATTTTCTCAAAATTGGCTGTAATGGTTTTGATTAAAATATCATATGTTCAAGCTATTTTCGTAGGAAATCAAATGAATATGTTGAAATTTTGGGAATATCTTAGTGTCCTCTTCATTCTGATTGATTATTTCATAACTGGTAAACCTTAAGAGATAGACAAAGTCTTACTATACAAAAGTATAGTTAAAACACACAATTCTTAATTTTTTGTGGCTATAACCATTTTCGAGATATTCCTTGTTGCTGGTTTGACTTTTAAAATGTTTATACATACTTTTTCAAATAGGAAGTTGTTATTCGTTTTTAATACAGTGCCTATGCAAAGAGAATCACATTTCAGAGCTATCACATAGCGACTAGTTCTTAAAATATTTGACTATCGCTGAAGCCTAGTGTATTCTCCTATTCCTATTGCATCTACAAGGAAGTAGGTATAATTATAATAAAACCATTTGTACACGTTTATCTCGATTAAGGCGAAGAAGACAGAGGAATAAATATTTGTAAGAATAGTTTATAAGGGGCCGCCTCCGTAGCGCAGCTGGCAGCGCGCTTGCCTGTGGCGCGGAGGACCCGGGTTCGATCCCCGGTACCAGCATGGGGATTTTATCCCCTCTGGGAGGTCTGGCACGGGGTGCACTCAGCCTCGTTAGGTCCCGGGGGGACCAATTGAGGAGCTACTTGATGGAGAAGTAGCGGCCCCAGGTCGAGAAGACCGCATAACTGGCCGGGAGGGCTCGGGGCGCTGACCACGTCCCACCCTCCAGTACTGCACCTCACCAATGACGCCTGTAGTGGGCAGAGGTGGGGGACGCAGCGGCTGGGCGGTAGGCCTTGGCCCTTCGTGGGCTGTCGCGCGGGGTTTACATTACATTACAGTTTATAAGGGTCGTTACATGGTGGAGAAAGTAAACAGTGACACAGAATTTAATTTGTCTCGCCAGTAGCTGAAAATACTTGTTAATGTTTCCATTAGGTTAAATATTATCTATCGCATAAGCCGTTGGATTTTCTTAAGTGTTATATTATGGAGCTTTCAGGGTCTGATGAGTCGGGAAACATTGCATTATGTTCCATTTGTAAGCAGGAGTCATCTGGTGTAGGTAAAGTGCGATTGGGAGCCAGAGGTCAGACATGCTTAATGGTGGGTGGGTTTCTTTCCGAAAAAGGTAGCTGTAAATGTACACAAACACATAACTTGAAGGTTAAATGTCTGATTGGCTGTAGTTCCTGTGATGTTTCAAGATCACCCATGAGATAGTGTGCTAGAAAGCAGTTCTCCTTTCAATTTAAATGTTTCCGTGTCCGGGGTCGTTCTGCAGAAGGCAATTTTACGTGATTTACACCAATATGTCAAATGTAAAGCTTATAAAACTGATCCGGTTCATTGCATCATTGTCTTTACAAGCATATATCCTGTTTCTAAACAACTTGAAGAAACAAACCAAACTATTTTTGTTTGCTAACGAGGCTGTCAGTAGCCTGGATTATATCAGTGCCGTCGGTGTGCCGGTATTTCGTCCTATAGGAGTTCTTTTACATGCCAATAAAGATACAGATATGGGATTGTGGTTTTGAGCACACTTTAAAACCATACGTTTGGGCCGTTTTTAAATCTACGATCTTCAGGAATTTAAACCTTCATTATCACATAATATATTAAGTTGTGTATAAAAATTGACAAAACAAAACAAGAATTTTTATGATGATAATTACAAATAGCATTTTAAAATATAGTAGAAACTTACTTATAAGATCACTGTGTTACTTTGCCTACGTTTTCAACAAAATCCCCCATCCCAAACTAACCTTCAGATAGAAACATTTTCGAAAATTTTCGTGTGTGTCAGTCTGTGGGCAGCATAACACAATAACGTAAAGTCGGTTAGAAACCACAGTTCGTATTTAAGCTTAGTGTCTTTTAAGTATGTGACACAAAGATTTTCAAGAACATATCTTCCAGCTAAATTACCCTTCTCCTGGAGAATGTTTCGAAAATATTGACTTTCTTGAAAATGGATCTAATTTGATTAAAATGTCATTTATTATTATTATTATTATTATTATTATTATTATTATTATTATTATTATTATTATTATTATTATTATTATTATTATTATTATTATTATTGTTGTTGTTGTTGTTGTTGTTGATATATCTGAGATATTTTTATAGAGAATGAAATGTATATTTTGAATTTTCTGGCTATAGCCTATGTAATCCTGTTTACTCTGGATCACTTTTGCATAACTGGTAAACCGTTAGAGATAGACCAAATCTTACTGTACAAAAACTGTAGATCTTGTTAAAACACAAATTATGTTGTAATAAGTTTTTTTTGTAGAGTGAACCATTTCGGATATATTTTTTCTTATTTGTGTGAGTTTTGGATTAACTAAGCTTTCGTCAAATTGAACGTCGTTATTCATTTTTTATATCTTAATCGTGCATAGATAACGCAAGTCCAAAGCCTTCATATAGTGACCAGCTTTGAAACATTTGACTATCACTTAGTCTACTGTATTCCCATATTTCCCTTGTACCTACGTAAAAATTAGTAATATTGTTATTTCTGCATAACTTTATCTCGAATAAAGAAGATACAGGAATAAGAGTTTGTAAGAATAGTTACTACAAGAGTAGAGAAAGTCATGTGAGTGCAACTCATCAGATATCTGTATTAACATGAAGAAGATATAGGAATAAGAGTTTGTAAGAATGGTTAGTACAAGAGTAGAGAAAGTCATGTGAGTGTAACACATCAGATATCTGTATTAACATGAAGAAGATATAGGAATAAGTTTGTAAGAATGGTTAGTACAAGAGTAGAGAAAGTCATGTGAGTGTAACACATCAGATATCTGTATTAACATGAAGAAGATATAGGAATAAGAGTTTGTAAGAATAGTTAGTACAAGAGTAGAGAAAGTCATGTGAGTGTAACACATCAGATATCTGTATTAACATGAAGAAGATATAGGAATAAGAGTTTGTAAGAATGGTTAATACAAGAGTAGAGAAAGTCATGTGAGTGTAACACATCAGATATCTGTATTAACATGAAGAAGATATAGGAATAAGAGTTTGTAAGAATGGTTAGTACAAGAGTAGAGAAAGTCATGTGAGTGTAACACATCAGATATCTGTATTAACATGAAGAAGATATAGGAATAAGAGTTTGTAAGAATAGTTAGTACAAGAGTAGAGAAAGTCATGTGAGTGTAACACATCAGATATCTGTATTAACATGAAGAAGATATAGGAATAAGAGTTTGTAAGAATGGTTAATACAAGAGTAGAGAAAGTCATGTGAGTGTAACACATCAGATATCTGTATTAACATGAAGAAGATATAGGAATAAGAGTTTGTAAGAATGGTTAGTACAAGAGTAGAGAAAGTCATGTGAGTGCAACACATCAGATATCTGTATTAACATGAAGAAGATATAGGAATAAGAGTTTGTAAGAATGGTTAGTACAAGAGTAGAGAAAGTCATGTGAGTGTAACACATCAGATATCTGTATTAACATGAAGAAGATATAGGAATAAGAGTTTGTAAGAATGGTTAATACAAGAGTAGAGAAAGTCATGTGAGTGTAACACATCAGATATCTGTATTAACATGAAGAAGATATAGGAATAAGAGTTTGTAAGAATGGTTAGTACAAGAGTAGAGAAAGTCATGTGAGTGCAACACATCAGATATTTGTATTAACATGAAGAAGATATAGGAATAAGAGTTTGTAAGAATGGTTAGTACAAGAGTAGAGAAAGTCATGTGAGTGTAACACATCAGATATCTGTATTAACATGAAGAAGATATAGGAACAAGAGTTTGTAAGAATGGTTAGTACAAGAGTAGAGAAAGTCATGTGAGTGCAACACATCAGATATCTGTATTAACATGAAGAAGATATAGGAATAAGAGTTTGTAAGAATGGTTAGTACAAGAGTAGAGAAAGTCATGTGAGTGAAACACATCAGATATCTGTATTAACATGAAGAAGATATAGGAATAAGAGTTTGTAAGAATGGTTAGTACAGGAGTAGAGAAAGTCATGTGAGTGTAACACATCAGATATCTGTATTAACATGAAGAAGATATAGGAATAAGAGTTTGTAAGAATGGTTAGTACAAGAGTAGAGAAAGTCATGTGAGTGAAACACATCAGATATCTGTATTAACATGAAGAAGATATAGGAATAAGAGTTTGTAAGAATGGTTAGTACAAGAGTAGAGAAAGTCATGTGAGTGTAACACATCAGATATCTGTATTAACATGAAGAAGATATAGGAACAAGAGTTTGTAAGAATGGTTAGTACAAGAGTAGAGAAAGTCATGTGAGTGCAACACATCAGATATCTGTATTAACATGAAGAAGATATAGGAATAAGAGTTTGTAAGAATGGTTAGTACAAGAGTAGAGAAAGTCATGTGAGTGAAACACATCAGATATCTGTATTAACATGAAGAAGATATAGGAATAAGAGTTTGTAAGAATGGTTAGTACAAGAGTAGAGAAAGTCATGTGAGTGCAACACATCAGATATCTGTATTAACATGAAGAAGATATAGGAATAAGAGTTTGTAAGAATGGTTAGTACAAGAGTAGAGAAAGTCATGTGAGTGTAATACATCAGATATCTGTATTAACATGAAGAAGATATAGGAATAAGAGTTTGTAAGAATGGTTAGTACAAGAGTAGAGAAAGTCATGTGAGTGTAACACATCAGATATCTGTATTAACATGAAGAAGATATAGGAACAAGAGTTTGTAAGAATGGTTAGTACAAGAGTAGAGAAAGTCATGTGAGTGCAACACATCAGATATCTGTATTAACATGAAGAAGATATAGGAATAAGAGTTTGTAAGAATGGTTAGTACAAGAGTAGAGAAAGTCATGTGAGTGAAACACATCAGATATCTGTATTAACATGAAGAAGATATAGGAATAAGAGTTTGTAAGAATGGTTAGTACAAGAGTAGAGAAAGTCATGTGAGTGCAACACATCAGATATCTGTATTAACATGAAGAAGATATAGGAATAAGAGTTTGTAAGAATGGTTAGTACAAGAGTAGAGAAAGTCATGTGAGTGTAATACATCAGATATCTGTATTAACATGAAGAAGATATAGGAATAAGAGTTTGTAAGAATGGTTAGTACAAGAGTAGAGAAAGTCATGTGAGTGTAACACATCAGATATCTGTATTAACATGAAGAAGATATAGGAATAAGAGTTTGTAAGAATGGTTAGTACAGGAGTAGAGAAAGTCATGTGAGTGCAACACATCAGATATCTGTATTAACATGAAGAAGATATAGGAATAAGAGTTTGTAAGAATGTTAGTACAAGAGTAGAGAAAGTCATGTGAGTGTAACACATCAGATATCTGTATTAACATGAAGAAGATATAGGAATAAGAGTTTGTAAGAATGGTTAGTACAAGAGTAGAGAAAGTCATGTGAGTGTAACACATCAGATATCTGTATTAACATGAAGAAGATATAGGAATAAGAGTTTGTAAGAATGGTTAGTACAAGAGTAGAGAAAGTCATGTGAGTGTAACACATCAGATATCTGTATTAACATGAAGAAGATATAGGAATAAGAGTTTGTAAGAATGGTTAGTACAAGAGTAGAGAAAGTCATGTGAGTGCAACACATCAGATATCTGTATTAACATGAAGAAGATATAGGAATAAGAGTTTGTAAGAATGGTTAGTACAAGAGTAGAGAAAGTCATGTGAGTGCAACTCATCAGATTTTTTCATTCTTTTACCTCTTCTCCTTATGAGACCCTGTCTAGTATAAGGTCTCGAGGTCCTACATACATAAAGACACTATTACTGCAGTCTTATAGTAATGAAAACCACTTGTACCATCTGCAGTGAATCATGCTCTAGACTCTGGAGGAATTCATCTTTGAGCAGTTTATTGAATAGTTGTGCATATAAACGGTAGAGAAGTTCACGTGACTACATCAACTAGTTATTTTCTTATACATAAATTTGTATTTGTACTGCAACTATCATAGGTAGAAGAGTTTCATTTTTGGGTCAGTGAAATCTGCAGTCCATTAATAACTCAAAGTTTCTGTTAAACATAAAGTAATTACTTTTGTTGTTGATCCTGAGCTAGTATTTACATACTCGTGTGCATATTTGCAGGGGTGCAGCGTGGGAGGAGGCCTTTCTGGACACTGTGGGTCGCGCTCAGGATTCCCACGTGTTCCAGTATATCTCCACTGCTCGCTTCGCATCTCGAACCCTGGACATCGAGCTGGAACGCAACACCAGGACAGTGGTGCCCTACTTCAGCACGACATTCCTCATCATGGCGGTGTTCTCCATGTCGGCGTGCATGATGAGCGACTGGGTTCGCTCCAAGCCCTGGCTGGGCCTTCTGGGCAACATCTCGGCCTGCATGGCGACGGGGGCCGCCTTCGGGGTCACCATGTACCTCGGGGTGGAGTTCATCGGCATCAACCTCGCAGCACCTTTCCTCATGCTGGGTAAGATCCTTGCAACCTTGGTGGTAGTAGTGTGAAACTTGATGGCATGTGGTCGCGCTGTTGTCAAACATACTGTGGTAAATCACAGCACAGCCGCCCATAAACACATTAAATATCCTTAAAACATTAACATTTCACCTTGATGTTGTTAACTCAGGAAATGTCTTCCTTATAATCGTCCAAACCAGTAACTCGCTTTTCAACTTTGTGGGTTTTCCCAGGTAGGTACATTGCGTTTTTGTTCGGATGAAGTTGCTTCACCTCGGATTCGTGACACAAACTCCCACAGTCAGTTCCTGAGCTTTTGAAAAATATACTTACCTACCCTATGTTCTGGATTAGAGCGCTTTTTTAACTTTGTATGTATTGAACACATTTTTCTGTACTATGAATGAATAACTTCACATTTTTGAGACGTAGATCTCGAACTTAAAAATTCAATGCCACAACTGGGATTTGAACCACAGACCTTCCGCTTACCGGGCGGCTGCTCTAACCACTGAGCTATTGTGACAAACTGCCAGAATGGCATTAAATTCACAAACCAGTTCGTATTTCTCCTGGTAAACCACAAAGGCAGTCTCACATCAGAGACAAATTACCCCAATGGTGACTTACTATTTTAAGTACTTTATGCCTCAGGATTAAATAACCTTCAGATGGTAATTATTATTTATTTATGCCAACAAACTTACTGTTGGTGTTTTTAAACACACAAGCTGTGTGTGGGCAAACTTTGAGAGGTGGAACTGGAACTTAAAAATTCAATGCCACAGCTGGGATTTGAACCACGGACATTCCGTTTACCAGGCTTACCAGATGTGAGACTGCCTTTATGGTTTACCAGCAGAAATACGAACTGGTTTGAGAATTCAATGTCATTCTGGCAGATTGTCACAGTAGCTCAATGGTTAGAGCACCCGCCTGGTAAGCGGAAGGTCTGTGGTTCAAATCCCAGCTGTGGCATTGAATTTTTAAGTTCCAGTTCTACCTCTCAAATGAGAATGTTATGTTTTTCTTTTGGGTAATTTTACAGCCTTTCTTTGCGAGTATATCTGCTATTTCGCTTCCTAAAACGCCGCAGTGTCCAGGTATCCATTGAAGGTACATCAGAAAATAAATTTCTGTCTAATTATAAAATTGGCATTAACACTTTCAACTATTTATCCGGGCACAATTAAAGAAGATGACATTCTCAGTTGGGGCGCGTTGATGGACAAGTACTCGTAAATGATTTGCTTCAAGTTTCATATGCCCTTTAACTTTTGCATTTTAGTCATTGGTCAGGTATCTCTGAAAACATGTTGACCCCTCCCTAAGGGAGTCTTGGAACCGCCCCTGAGTAAAGAGGGAAACGGAGCAGAAAGTTCTAAAGTAAGTGCGTAATTGATGACACAATGTGTGGAGTTGGAGAAGGAGCTTGACAAAAGACAATGAGGGTTAGCGACACAAGGTTTCACCCAAACAAAACACTGCTAATTAAAGAGCTGTCACATATGAAGAAGGCTTGCACGCTGAATGCAGATGAGAGAAAATAAAGCCGCAACATATACATATGGTGACGAAGGTTCGTTTGTAACGCCACCAAGCATGCAAACAAATGCCTCTCACTTTCACCATTATTGACGAAATAATTCACAGCGGCAGCAGAAAAAAGAGCATCGCATTTTAATGCAATACAGGAAAGGCCAATGGGTTATTGCACGCTGTATTACGCGCATTCACTTTGAGGTTATCCTCGGCCTGTTAAATAAATTGCCCTATGTGGTATTTCATTAAAGTACGTCATGCTTTTTTCCGAATGACCTTATTTTCATATTTATCTGTTAATAATTGTGGTCTTCGGTTATATCTCGATGATGCCATGAGTTAATACTTTAGTAACAGGTGTAAAGTTTCCAAGAGCTGCATGCAGTTATACCACGCCTAGGCAATCTCTATATCCGTGTTTAGTTTTGCTTTTATTTTAATGTTTACTTTCTCTAGTACGTACATATACAATACTGAGATTTTACCGGAAATACACGTTTTGAGATTTCCTGTCTGTGAAAAACTCACTCCAAAACGAAGAGCAACCATTATTGAGTGCCCCCCCCCCCCCAAACAAAAAGGCATCTCCAAAGCTTAATATGTTGTCCAGGACGGCAAACTGGTCGGTTACTAAGTGTGGTCAGTGTTTTTTTTTTTTTTGGGGGGGGGGGTCATCCTGTATAACAAATCTGGTATTAAAGTCCAGGATCTTCCAAGCTATGGCACGAAGATTATCAAGAAAATGTAGAGACTACAAACTAATGTTTGTATGGAAAATTCGTCATTATTTGATTTTCTTTATTTAAAAAAAAAGATCAACATTTTTATGTACTAAGAGAACGAAGAGGACTGCAGAAGCTATTCCCAGAAAATTCAAGATATGCATTATACGCAATTACCATGAAAATGTTTTAAATATGTGGAAATCAAAATTTTTTCAGAAACTTGTGTCGCATCCTTGAAAGACACAACTTAAATACCAAGTTTGATACTTAACTTACATGTTGCTTTTTAATTTATAATAACTGACAGACAGACATAAAGCTTTTCCTGAAACTACTTGTTTTACTCAGGGTATCTCAAAACGTGTATTTTAGGTAAAATTCTGGTACAATTAAAGCTTTTAAGTGCACTACTGAAAGTATTTAGTAAAGAATTTATAAAGTTGTATTTAAATTATGCTATGAAAATGTAGGCGTTACGAAGATAAAGGGTATAGCGATGTTTTTTTAAATTTTATTTCGCCAGCAAAGGTCATTGAGAACAACGTGAGCAACTTTCTTAAATTCACACTTTTTTCCCTCCGATAAAAGATTGAAGAAAAAAAATACATAGAATGACAAATAAGGAAAAATGACTTTAAATTTTTTAAAAAAGTGCCTAAAAATAGTAATTGGGGCAAACGAATAAAAAATGTCAAATGTTCAAAATGAACTAAAAATAAAAATTATGGAAAAATGACAAAAAATTATCATAGTTTGTCATCTTTACAATCTAGGAGTCACGAACAGAATATGTGTATAGAGCAAACAGGTTAGTGGAATACCCCAGAAACCAACTGTGACATTTCCCCCCATTATGGTACGGTCTGGTTACATTTGGTGATATTTCATCTGTTAGGTTGCATTAGTACTGCCAACTGTTCGTAAAATATAACCGTGGTAAATCTACGGCCATAGTTGGTGTTATTGCATCCGTTATGTTGTCGCAGAGAACCCGTTGCAGGGATTCTGTTAAGACGCCGTGTTAATCTGTGGACGCCATTGTGTTGCTCGTGTGTGTGTGAGGTTAGAAATAATGCTTTTGTTATGTAGGTTGGCAGTGCTGCCTTTTTGGCATAATTTCGAGTGTAGTTTACTGTAATGTCGGCCATATTGAATTCTTGGGCACTGTGTCCCCTGTACTAGTGAACAGACACGTGATTAAAAACCGTATCCTGGCTATGAGCGAGCGACGCTAGGGCGTACAGGTAATTGTGTTAAGTTAGCCACATGTGGAAATGGCATCACCACAGGAGATAAATGCAAAGACATACATACATATGTGTAAGATGAGCGTGCGTGCGTATGTGGGCCGCCGAGCAGAAGAAGCGTGGGAGGCCGGAGTCCTCCACGTGCTGCAGCTTCAATAACAGGAAATGTGTAGCACTCCCTGACCAAAACTTGCCTCGTTAAACTAATAAATGTCAGGCAGAGTGTCTCTTTGTAACCTCAAGAAGTCTACATTCTCGTTCACACATTAATGCATGGCTTGTCCCATAAATAATGACGTTTTTCAATAAATATCTAGAGATTAAACTTCACTTCGGTATTATTTCCAATTCTAAACCAGTTTTGGGAGGGAATTCCTTGCATCTTCTCTACAAATGTTTATTGTGGTCACCATCGATACGGCCACTGGTAACCTATTTCTTCCTGTCGTATTACCAACTGCTGAAAGTAAAACAAATTTGTTGACGGAACCAATGAACGATATTTCAAAATTCATTACGCGGTCTTTATTCTTCAAAAAGGAATATCTCTTACCAAACCATTAAACCTATGGGTACATTTTGTTTTAATACTTTAATAGCTACAATTTTCTGGAAGTAGCCTGTGTAAGTTCTCCTGATTCCAAATTGTCACTTTCTCTACTACGTAGAGTAAGTAGAGGAAGTATTGTATTCCACCCAAAAATTCGATGTCGAGATTTCACCGGAAACATATGTTTTGAGGAACCCCTGAATCCAAAAAAAAAGCATTTTTAGAAAAAGCTCCGTGTGTGTGTGTGTGTGTGTGTGTGTGTGTGTGTGTGTGTGTGTGTGTGTGTGTGTGTGTCTGTGGACAGCACAACTCAGAAACTAAAAGTCGGTTAAAAACCAAAGTTGGTATTTAACTTTAATGTCTTTCAAGGATGCGACACGAAGATTTTTAACAAATTTCCTCCACCCTAAACTACCCTTTACATGCACAATTTTTCGAAAACTAATTTTCTCGGAAATGACCAACGATTTCGGTTAAAATTCATTATGTTTAAGATACTTTCCTGACAAATGAAATGTATATTTTGAATTTTCTAGCTATAGTCTATGTAGTCCTGTTTACTCTGGTTGACTTTTGCATAGCTGGTAAACCGTTAGAGATACACCAAATCTTACTGTAGAAAAAGTGTAGATCTTGCTAAAATACACAATTTATGTGCAATTGTTTTGTAGAGTGAACCACTTCGGAGATATTCCTATCATTTGTGTCAGTTTTGGAAAACTTAAACTTTCATTAAACGAAAGATCGTCATCACTTTTTTATATGTTAGCCGTGCAAAGAGAATGGAATCTCAAAACTTTAAAATATTTGACTATCGCTCAAAGCCTACTGTATTCCCATATTCCCCTTACACCTACAAGGAAATAAGCAATAAGATAATTTCTGCAAATGTTTATATCAACTAACACGAAGAAAATATAGGAATAAGAGTTTGTAAGAATGGTTAGTACAAGAGTAGAGAAAGTCATGTGAGTGCAACACATCAGATATCTGTATTAACATGAAGAAGATATAGGAATAAGAGTTTGTAAGAATGGTTAGTACAAGAGTAGAGAAAGTCATGTGAGTGTAACACATCAGATATCTGTATTAACATGAAGAAGATATAGGAATAAGAGTTTGAAAGAATGGTTAGTACAAGAGTAGAGAAAGTCATGTGAGTGCAACACATCAGATCTGTATAATTAGTAAACTGCAAGAAGTAGACGAAATCTTACCATACAAACTCTTGCGTTTGCAACCTGTTGCGTCACGTGGCTGTTTCTAGGACTTAGGGGTAGTTGCTCTAGCACAGTGAAGTCTTTGTACTTCCTGGGAGGAAGAGGAAGGACTAGTAAGGACAACCCCAACATGACACAAATCCCTGCTACCTGGAGATACCGGGCATAGATGAGACACTTCCAGCAGCCCCACCAAGCGACAGGGAAATTCTCCTCCTTGTTAGGTCCTACAGGCCAGGAATATGAGCGGAAACAGACAAAAGAAAATACTGGACAGGAAATTTATGGTAGAAGGGACATTTGCTTACCGACGCGGTGAAAACACGAAAAAAAACATGATCACTTTGCCCGAGTCAACAGAAAGCGAACCCAGAACCTCCCGAATACGAGTCTCGTGCGTCAATCGCAATCATCTCACTCCATTACTATGATAGAACATAGGTGCGAAGTGTTGTCCTTGTCCCTTCATAATTGCACCAGACACACGACACAGTTTTTCTGTCAAATCGTTTAAAAAGGCTAGTCAGGGTCAAGTCGCCGTTTCCGGGTATTAGGATTACGAAAGTAGAGCCATTTTATCTTAATAAACCTCGGGGTTACTGAGAAGCCGGCGGGAAACGTCCACTCGGCGCTGAGCTGTTAATTCACAACGTACAGCCGCTTACAAATGTTTTCCTACGCACGTGTGACTCGCCATGGAGACGGAAGGGGTAAAGGTTATCGAGTAGTCAGTCCAGGCCAAAGCCGTCTCAAGTGGTTTACCTGTCTGAAGATAGAAATATGACATAAATGTGTCTGCAAAAATAAGTTTTAGACAGTTAATAGTAAAAGTGGACTTTTTAGTAGTTCACGACCGTGTTAAAAGTAGAATATAACCATCGCCTCATTCCAGCAGGCCGTGAATCTGAGTTACACAATGCTTGTTTAAAATGACGGCTCATTTGAATTTGAATATGAGTAACTTTAGAAAAAATGTAATATTAATTACATTTCTTTGCGTTATTTTCGTCGTTTCGTTATTTCCGCTGCCTCCCTTATGTAGAATATTGTGGTTTTGTAAAAGTCATGTTGGCAACACTGATGCTACGCGAGGCAAATGAACATCGCAACCCGAAGGTTATCATGCCCATGAGAAAGGTAAAACAATACAATATATTTCTCTATAACCTATAATATATCTATAAATATTCAGGACTGTCTAAAAATAGTGTAGAGTTAAAAGGATTTTATTTTGTTAGTAGGTTTCCTCGACTCCTCGACCTGCGGCCTCGTTTTGGAATCACACATACTCAGAAAATAAAATCTTCCTTTTAACCCTTGTATTATAAATAACTATTCTGGAGTAGTGACACAATAAACACTACATATATTATAAACGATGCCTTACATACACACACACACTTGTATGTATGGGCACCATTCTATATAAATACATTAAAATGTTTATAAATGAGATTTGGATTCTTTTAACAATGCTGATAGCATTTGAATCAATAACAGATTTTTCCAGACTGTTGAATCTACCGCAAAATGTACAATATTAATTTGTTTAAGCACCTGCGTCAAGGATATGCACAATTTTTTCGTTTGGACAGAGTAATTAAGTATAGAACAAGTTATTTCGTTTCTTGTTTGTTTAACAGAAGGTTAAGGTTGCCTCAGCTCAGACAACTGCATGCAAATGTAAACAAACACGTGCAGTGACCCGCCCCCAGGACAGACATAACTACTCGATAAGAAAACTCTCCTCCCGTTTCCCCTCAATACCTCTCGCCTTTCGGAAAAGATTTGAAGGTGCAAGGTTGGTTAGACAGAATTGCACTGAAATATTCAGCTCTTCTTTCCTTTGCGTCCCCTAGGAAGTAACAAATATAACCGAACCATCAAAAAAGTTTTAAATACTACTCTAAACTTTCAGAAATACATAAATTCACTTACAATAAAATGAATAAAAGCTAAGCCCATATGCGCTTACTGCGCATGCGCCTAGTTGGTAGCAGACGGTCGTTACCTTGCTGCCAATGTTGCTCCCACAATCACTGGAGTCTTCATAGCCGACATTAAAATTGTAGTCAAATGAACTGGGGAAGTTTTCGCTGATCTAAGCCATGCGTGGGTATAGCTGAGTGTAACTTGGATCATAGTTTGATGCCGTCTTCAAGACACATTTTTGGGGTATTGGTGTAGAGGTTGGCAGCGAATGGCTCTGCAACTATTGAGGTTACCTACACTGCTATTCCAGGAAAGTTCGGCAGGTTCCGTCAGCGTTCGTTTAATCACGTCTGGTGTTGGACTTCGAACTTTTAGCGAAACGTAAAGTAAAGAATATTCGATGATATAGCTCGGATTTGAACCAGGGATCTTCTTGTCTCCATCCGGTTGTTCTAACCAAGCAACATACCGAAACGACTTAAATTCCCCAAATGACTCACGGTTTTTCTAATAAATTACAAGGAGATTGCATGTGAATAACATACCCCAATGGCCACTTACAATGTTGTAGTCCTGGGCTTCATATTTACACCCTATTAGGTAAACCAATGGAAATTAATCATCTTAACTTTCCAACTTCGGCCTAAATACGGCTTCTTTGGAAAAGTAATTAATTATCATTATGAGGCACAGTTCAACTTTTATGTCACTTTTTGAGAGTTTTCGTATGACAGAGTGCTGTAGGTTTTCAAGGGCCAACTTCTTCTGACAGTCTCCTTGTACTGGTAAATGGATTTTTTTCTACCACATGCATAGTAGAGTCAGAAAATAATGCGAAAATTTCATATCCAGATTTTATTGGAACCACGTGCTTTGAAGTTCCCTAAATCCGAAAAAAAATTTTTTAGAAAGGTTCGTGTGTGTGCGTGTGTGTAAACAGCATAACTCCAAACCACAAACTCACAACCCAAAAATTTTCAAAAAATCTTCCCATCCCAACTACCCCTCTTCAAAAATGTAGATTTTCTCAAAAACGCCTCTAACGATTATCATAAGAACACCATATGTTTAACATACTTTCTTGAAAGATGAAATGTATATCCTGAATTTTCTGGGAGGAGCCTGGTAAGTCATCTTCATTATGGGTGACCTCTGCATAACTGGTAAACTGTAAGAGATAGACATAATTTTCTCACATAAATTATAGATTTCCTTAAAGCACACAATTTAAGTTAAACACTTTTTGTGCATTTAATCCTTCTGAGATATTCCTTAATATTGCTTGGCATTTTAAAATGCTTGTATTCTTCTCAAATGGACAGGGAATGGTCCTGAGTAAACAAAACTTCCCACTTCCCAATAGGGAATCGAACCCGTTCCAGCGGAACAAGGGGGCAACCTTGGACAATGATAACGCTTAAAACAAGATTTGGAAAATCAAAAGGAAGAAATTATGACCAAGAAAATGCGTTGCGACGTGATATTACGTCTTCCCCTTATGTAGGACTTACACCCCCTAGGACTTACAAGTCAGTGTCTAGGGTCAGACGTCTGTCAGGGAACACAGGAACCTATGTACCAGACAGAGTGGACACCTGCAAGTATGAGAGTGAGGACTTACAAGTCAGTGTCTAGGGTCAGACGTCTGTCAGGGAACACAGGAACCTATGTACCAGGCAGAGTAAACACCTGCAAGTATGAGAGTGAGGACTTACAAGTCAGTGTCTAGGGTCAGACGTCTGTCAGGGAACACAGGAACCTATGTACCAGACAGAGTGAACACCTGCAAGTATGAGAGTGAGGACTTACAAGTCAGTGTCTAGGGTCAGACGTCTGTCAGGGAACACAGGAACCTATGTACCAGACAGAGTGAACACCTGCAAGTATGAGAGTGAGGACTTACAAGCCAGTGTCTAGAGTCAGACGTCTGTCAGGGAACACAGGAACCTATGTACCAGACAGAGTGGACACCTGCAAGTATGAGAGTGAGGACTTACAAGTCAGTGTCTAGGGTCAGACGTCTGTCAGGGAACACAGGAACCTATGTACCAGACAGAGTGAACACCTGCAAGTATGAGAGTGAGGACTTACAAGTCAGTGTCTAGGGTCAGACGTCTGTCAGGGAACACAGGAACCTATGTACCAGACAGAGTGAACACCTGCAAGTATGAGAGTGAGGACTTACAAGTCAGTGTCTAGGGTCAGACGTCTGTCAGGGAACACAGGAACCTATGTACCAGACAGAGTGAACACCTGCAAGTATGAGAGTGAGGACTTACAAGCCAGTGTCTAGGGTCAGATGTCTGTCAGGGTACACAGGAACCTATGTACCAGAGTGAACACCTGCAAGTATGAGAGTGAGGACTTACAAGTCAGTGTCTAGGGTCAGATGTCTGTCAGGGAACACAGGAACCTATGTACCAGAGTGAACACCTGCAAGTATGAGAGTGAGGACTTACAAGCCAGTGTCTAGGGTCAGATGTCTGTCAGGGAACACAGGAACCTATGTACCAGAGTGAACACCTGCAAGTATGAGAGTGAGGACTTACAGGTCAGTGTCTAGAGTCAGACGTCTGTCAGGGAACACAGAAACCTATGTACCAGACAGAGTGAACACCTGCAAGTATGAGAGTGAGGACTTACAAGTCAGTGTCTAGAGTCAGACGCCTGTCAGGGAACACAGAAACCTATGTACCAGACAGAGTGAACACCTGCAAGTATGAGAGTGAGGACTTACAAGTCAGTGTCTAGAGTCAGACGCCTGTCAGGGAACACAGGAACCTATGTACCAGACAGAGTGAACACCTGCAAGTATGAGAGTGAGGACTTACAAGCCAGTGTCTAGAGTCAGACGTCTGTCAGGGAACACAGGAACCTATGTACCAGACAGAGTGAATTCCTGCAAGTATGAGAGTGAGGACTTACAAGTCAGTATCTAAAGTCAGACGTCTGTCAGGGAACACAGGAACCTATGTACCAGACAGAGTGAATTCCTGCAAGTATGAGAGTGAGGACTTACAAGCCAGTGTCTAAAGTCAGACGTGTGTCAGGGAACACACGAACCTATGTACCAGACAGAGTGAACACCTGCAAGTATGAGAGTGAGGACTTACAAGTCAGTGTCTAGAGTCAGACGTCTGTCAGGGAACACAGGAACCTATGTACCAGACACAGTGAACACCTGCAAGTATGAGAGTGAGGACTTACAAGTCAGTATCTAAAGTCAGACGTCTGTCAGGGAACACAGGAACCTATGTACCAGACAGAGTGAATTCCTGCAAGTATGAGAGTGAGGACTTACAAGTCAGTGTCTAGGGTCAGACGTCTGTCAGGGAACACAGGAACCTATGTACCAGACAGAGTGAACACCTGCAAGTATGAGAGTGAGGAAGAAGACGATATGAAATGTAGGTGATAAAGGAGCAATTGGTGGAATGAGTGGCGTGGGGAAACCGGAGAACCCGGAGAAAACCCACCCAGACGCCGGTTCGTGCACCACGAATACCAAATGCGGGTCCCTGAGATTGAACCCGGGCCGCCCTAGTGAGAGGCGAACGGTCTAACCGCTCGGCCACGACACCTCGGATATGATATTACAATACAACTTCCCAAGAAAAATTTAGAATTTTCGTGAATTAATCCTGAATTACAATGTTAACATGAACTGATAATTATTATAAATAAGGATATAATAATGAGTGGTCGTTTGTTCTGCAGGTATTGGAATAGATGATACGTTCGTGATGCTGGCTGCCTGGAGACGAACCGCGACCCATCTGCCTGTTCCCGAGAGAATGGGTCGTATGCTGAGTGAGGCTGCAGTCTCCATCACCATCACCTCAGTAACTGACATGATCAGCTTCTGGATTGGCATCATTAGCCCATTCCAGTCCGTCCGCATCTTCTGTACATACTCTGGTAAGTCAATTTCATTCACAACCTAACATTTTCAAACAAATCGCCTTTTAATAATATATCTTATTGGCCGCAGCCAACATTTGAGTGTATTTTGCAGAAAGAATTATTTAAAAGTGTGCGCTAATTTTAGAGTAATTATTTAAGAGGCAAGATCTAGCACTAGAAGATTTGTTGAAAAGGTACTAAAGCTTGGTTACCTATGTTTTAAAGCTCTTTTTCCCCACTGATGATGGCGGTGATGAAGAAGTGGGTCTAAATATTAAATGTCCTGAGTAAACATGAGGCAATTCAAGCTCTAGAAATAACATATTAATTTCCATCATCATCATCATCATCATCATCATCATCATCATCATCATCATCATCAACTTCATGGATTGGGTCTGTTGACCCGTTAGGTTTTCCAGTGGAAATTCAGGGCAGATGATCTCTCCAGTGTTGTTTAGGGTTTCCAATACTTCTCTGACCTAAAGGTTTATAATTTAACATTTTATGGTCGACCATACCCAAATGTATTAATTATAAGTCTGACAGCGATTCTTTAATGGATCTACTTAAGTTCAAACTTTCATCCAATCGAACAATTCGATTTTCATTAAAGGACAGGTGTTCCACCAATTAGAGAATTCCCATGCAGCAATGGCGAAGCGCAATATCGATTAATTCTCGAAACGCTACTAGCGTGAGTTTAGAAAACGCTAAAATGTCGGACACTACTGACAGTGAGATGCAACTTACACAAATTAACCTCAATACAGCATCAACTTCCAAGAATATTGCACTCAGCACAGTCCCGCTAATTAATTTCACTAATTGTACAATAAATAATTATACATGAAATAAAATTTCGCCAATATATTCAATTTGCCTGATGTATTTACGTCTATTTTAGTCGTTTCACGTTTCTCCTACAATCTTTTAAGAAACCACATTTCGGCTGTTTCTATTTTCCTCTCCTCCATTTTTGTTAAAGACCATGCTTTTGATCCATAAATCAAGGATTTCTTTATAAAAGTTTAATTTCTTTCCCATTTCCATGCTGTGCCTGTATGTGATCATACTTCCTAAATATTTAAAACAGCTCATTTACTCAATTGTTTCTGTTTCGATTATAATTTTTGTTTTCTGGTAATAAGGTTCAAAAAAAGCCATAGGCTTTGTTTCCTGACTTGGAATGTATACAATTAATTTTCATGTATTAGCAAGTAATGGTGAGAGTGGCGACCTTATCTAACACCATTCTTAATATCTATAAACATTTCTCCGATACCCTTTCTTTTATCTACTCGTATGCGTGCGTTCTGGTCTAGATTAAACTCTTCTATTTTATTAACTGGTGGAGTGAAAAAAATACAGTCTATTATCATAGAAAACCTAAATGATGCATCGATGCATATAATCGAGCAATGTGTGACTATAGAAGAATGAAGGAAGGAAAGAAAAATTGATGAGACACGTTTTGAGACAAGTGAATCCAGAATGAGCATGACCTCGGACAACTGCTGAACTCCTTAAGTCCATTAGTTTGGTAAAATATCTATCCAAGTTTCCTTTCTAAGACGTATCTACAAAGTGACGAGTTGAATTCTTCTGGGTTTTACCACACGTCAGTTACACAGTATGCAAAGACTCCCAACAGTGAGAGGAATAAAACATGAGACAAGCCTTGGCTTGCACTAAAGGGATTTATTGCGTCAGGATGTCGTACTGCTTACTAACAATCCTTTATCACCCAATCACATTTCTGTAGAAAACCACAGAGTACGTACTTTACACCACTGTGCATTACAAATATGGGCAATAATTGTTACAACCTGCAGACGATTGTCAAGAGAGAAGAAAACGCTGTAGTTCATAGTAACCCCGAAGTGAAGTTGTAAGTTTCTGCACCAGAGGGCAGTCATAATTGATTACAAAATGGCGTGCCCCCAGCCTATAGGGGGCTCCCCATTCTTTATATGACTCGATTTCTAATAATTATGACCGAGTCCTGAAGTATATAATTTATTTAATCTTACAATCGTTAATTACAAATAATTTTTACAAATATTAATCATTATAAAGGGAGATCATGCTATTTCCTTACATCAACAATACATTTAAAGAAAGGGGGACATTAAAACAACACAATAAAATAAATGAGCACCATATCGTTTCTACCCTGGAGAATCGTAGATAAAGAACCTAAACTCAAGCCATATCGGGTACAGTTACTGCAGGGATTGAATAACCTTCGTCGTGAGTGCTGCATGAATTTTCAACAAAGGCTACAAGAAGACGATTTCACTGAAAAACTGACTTTCAGTGACGAGCCCACATTTCACGTGTCAGGCACAGTGAACCATTACAGTGTCAGAACTTTGGGGATGAAAATCCTCATGTTATGGTAGGCGTATGGAACACCTGTAGGTAAGAGAGATAATCTTTTCTCTGATACAATTATTTTGAACTTACTTGAATCCAAAAATATTTTTGGATGTGCCTAAGTGTATAAACGGAATAACTAAAAAACGAAAATTTGGTTAAATACCAAAGTTGGCATTTAAGTTCCCTATCTTCCAAGGATGCCTCAAACTACGAGCTCTTTACCTGAAAAATATTTCCAAAATGTTTATGTTCTTAAAAATGGCTACTATTAAAATATCAAACGTTTAAGACAGTTCCATAGTAAATGAAATGTGTCTTAAAATTTCTGGGAATAGTCTCTGAAGTCCTGTTTATCCTGAATGACTTTTGCATAACTGGTAAAGCGTAAGGGATCGCAAAAATCGTACTACACAGAAAGTGTAGATGCCTTTAAAGGTAGAAAACGTAAGCTAAATAGACAATTTTGTGGAAGAAATCACTTTTGAGATATTCCTTTTTTTTTTTTTTTTTCCTCAAACAGGAAGTGATTATTTGTCTTATCTCTTCGTCATTAAAAGACAATGAAATTTTAAAGCCATCACACAGCGACCAGCTCTTAAAAGACTAGCCCATTATATCTAGCCACAAGGAAGTATCTAATAAAAACATTTTTGCAGATGTTTATGTTGATTAATATGATGTAGATAGAAGAAAAGCTTGTCTAAGAATAGTTGATATAAGATTGAGTAGAGAAAGTCTCAACAGATTTCTCTAAAGAGCAAAAAACGCCTCGTCCTTCACAGTAGCAGCTAAAGCCTTTCCTGAGATACATTTTCTGAACAGTTATTAGCTTATAAAAGAAGACCGTGCTTCAATGAAGAAGCGAACTGAAAGACAAGGACATAAATAAACACCCGTTTGTAGGTGAAAGGTGCCACTATATGTATGTATAGTGAATATATAATATTTTACAAGCACGTACAGACGGTGAAGGTCCCAGACCCCTGCAACCTCGTTACAAACAGAATTTTAATGTCTCTAACTGCGCAATCTTGCTATAGTTATACGTTCAACTACTGCACCTAGTAAATAATAATAATAATAATAATAATAATAATAATAATAATAATAATAATAATAATAATAATAATAATAATAATAATAATAATAATAATAATAATAATAATAATAATAATAATAATAATAATAATAATAATAATAATAATAATAATAATAATAATAATAATAATAATAATAATAATAATAATAATAATAATAATAATAATAATAATAATAATAATAATAATAATAATAATAATAATAATAATAATAATAATAATAATAATAATAATAATAATAATAATAATAATAATAATAATAATAATAATAATAATAATAATAATAATAATAATAATAATAATAATAATAATAATAATAAAACTCTGTGCTGCTATAACCCTGATGAGCCTAGAGCTGCCAACCCGACTGCCGACCTCACGCCTACGTATAGAGGAAACGGTTTAATGGCAGCTCCCAAAAGTTTAACATGGCCAAGCTTACACTAATTCCAAGCACTGCCAACCTTACAAGGGATTTACTAGACCGTAAAACCTACTTTATAAATCTTGTTTTGAAACTACACTTTCTAAGTTTAATATATTGTACTGTATTTACTAATATGAATTGTGTTGTAACAATGAATAACTGTGAAACAATATCACATATTTACATGCACTTGTGACACCGGCACAACCATTTAAACTGAACACTTTACCTGTATCACCAACTTAACAACCACAATTATCACTATGGGCCTATCTTTACCTGGCGTATCTAGTAGGGACAGTTGCTGGTATTGATGTCAGCTGAACAGATGGAACGTCACCAAAAGTAACCAGAGCGCACTACAGAATGTCCCAAAATTAGACCGACAAACTTTAGGAGCTAATAGATGTTATTTTAAACACTTTTTGTTAAGGAAGGTTTTTTTGCTTCGGTGCTTCGTTTAAGCGCTAGACGAGTTAATGTCATAGATTACTGCCTCCCACCCAGTTTTACGGTATTTATGGTAAAATCAACAATGCAAATTAGTATTGCATTTATCTTAGTAAGGCACACAATCTTAACTCAAGAAACAATAACAGAACACATAAACTAAACACAAAGATCTTATTGTTTACAGTTAATGACAGCTTTACTATTGAAAGTAAATATTGAAACGCACGCCCATTGCGATTAACACAAAGAGTGCATCGGCGTGCTCTATTCTGCCGTACTCTCGCAAAGACAACAGCCATTTCTCTGGTTTAAAAGTTTGTCGGTCTAACTTTGAATAGGTTCATGTGCGTGAAAAATAACACTCAAAAACCAATTCAGTTAAATGCTAAGCTTCGTTTTCAAACTTGGTGTCTTCCAAGGTTACAACAAGTTATCCTTAAATAGAAAATGTTTTGTTTTCCTTTATTTTATAAAAACGGGTATCACCATTTTGATTAACATACATATTTGCATGTTTATCTTGAGTCTCTCAAGTTTCTTTCATTTTAAATGACTTGAATAACTGATAAACCGTAACATGAAATCTTACTACACAAAAATATAGATATACGTATTAATAAAGCACGTGTCTACAAAACGAAGTATCACCTAGAGTCCATTAGTGTAACAGGATTAATGGTTGGACCAAGAGGGACAATGCCGAGGCTGCTTGCAGAATTCACCAATAGTTTTGTCCTATCCAAAGATTTGCTGTATTGACGCTCAAAGACTCTACAGCTATTTCTAGAAATCACGTATATGGACCATGATTATTATTTTTTAAATTGTTATACGGGATTACACTTTCTTTGACATTTTCAATTTTTAGTTTTTATATTCGTTATGTCTTGCTACCTATCTTGTTACTTTTGAACTAGTATTCTTTGTCTTTCTGGCAGACTGCAACTGTGACAGGAAGATGTTAAATAAATGAATATGAAACAGTGGTTTACGAAATTCTTTTATTAGTTTGAATTTCGAAATACTTACATTTTTTATTTTTTCCACTAGTTAATGCCTATTCTATTTTTCTGTAGTTAGGCGAAGACTATAGAATTTGAAAGCCATCACGAAGCGATTACCATTTTAAAAGTCTGGTGTGTTTAACTCACATGACTTTCTCTACTCTTGCACAAACTAGTTTTAGAAACTCTTATTCCTATATCTTCTTCACTTTAGTCGAGATAAACATTTGTAGAAATTATCCTATTGTTAACTTTCTTGTAGGTACAAGGGGAAAATGGAAACACATTAAGTGATATTGAAATGTTTTAAGGCCTGGTCTGTATGTGATGGCTTTGACATTATTTATATTTGAATGACCAGAAGAGCTAAAAAAAAAAAAAAAAAAATAAAGAGAGAAAGAAGGAAAGAAAGAGTAGGAAGGCAATAAAGAAAGCAAGAAAGAAAGACAACAAGAAAGAAATAAGAAAGACACTTCTACCAGTTATACAAAAATCATCCAGAGTGAAGAGGAGTTCAGAGATTATTTCCATAAAATTCAAAATATAAATTTCATTATAATGTGGTTTAATAAACTTGTAAGAATATGAGCTACATAAACGAAACTGACACTGCACTACTGGTTGTTACGGTTTTGTATACATATCTGCATATGCCCTGGGGCAATGATTCTGTTACCACGAGGCACATAAAACGTATAAAATATGCAGTACGTACAAGATGAGAGTTTCCTTGAAACAGACATATGAAAGGTAGGTCACCGTATATCGTAAAGCAAGCACATGCTGTTAATGCAACCACCTTGGTGGACAGCGTCTCCAGTGTTCAGGACACACATATGAAATCTTCATTATCAATCACTAACTTGATACAAGAGCACCTGGCTATTTCTTCCCTCGTCTACCAACAACATTTGACAATGTCATGCTTCTAAAAACAAATGAAATGTTGTTGTTGTTGTTGTTGTTGTTTTCTAGTGCCTTGCATCTGGCAATGAAGCCATTAGCATTCGTGCTTTCCAATACTTTTGAACTGTAGTTTCTTCTGATCTTAATGCTTCACAGGTCTTCAAGTGGTCACAAATGAAATGTTTGAGCGGTAGAACTGGAACTTAAAAATTCAATGCCACAACTGGGATTTGAACCACAGACCTTCCGCTTACCGGGCGGCTGCTCTAACCACTGAGCTATTGTGACAAACTGCCAGAATGGCATTAAATCCTCAAACCAGTTCGTATTTCTCCTGGTAAACCACAAAGGCAGTCTCACACCAGAGACAAATTACCCCAATGGTGACTTACTATTGTAAGTACTTTATATTCCAGGATTAAATAACCTTCAGATTGTTATGGTTATTTCGCTTATTTGACTTGTGCTTGCAAAACTCCAGACTTGCGGCTTTGTTCCTGTGTAACTGCCTAATCCACATTTATGACAAGGCAATTTGTTTATCTATCTTAATTGATATTGAAAAAATACATTTTCGTATCACATAGAGTAGCCTGTGCTACTCTTTTGGTGAACTCCTCGGTAACCCCAATAGTATTTTACAAAACTTCCTGTGTATTAACAATTTGTAAGGGTAGAGTAATGAATGATAATTTGTTACCAATATGGAATAGAGAGATAGAATAGGAACATTAAACTCTCTCTTGTTTTTGTTGCAGGGTTTGCTGTGTGCTTCACCTTCCTGTGGCACATCACCTTCTTCGCCGGCTGCATGGCGGTCAGTGGCTACACAGAACAGAAGAACCTTCACGCGCTCGTTTGCACCAAAGTCAGCGCAGTTTCTGAATCAGGTGAGCCAGCTTTCAACTGCTTCTTCATCACTTATTAATGCTTACCAATCCGAGAAGAAGCACTTGTCTACTCTTTCCTACATCTTCTTCTTGTTAGTTGAGATAACACTTGCAAAAACTATCTTATTGTTTATCTTCTTGTAGATACAAGGGGAGTATGGAACTACAGTAGGCTTTGTGCGATATCTTTTAAAGCTTTGAAATTCCGTTCTCTTTGCAGGCTTATATAGCAAATGAATGACGATGCTCCAGTTGACAGAAATATAAGTTCTCCAAAACTCTCACAAATAACCAGGAATATCCCTGAAATGGTTCACTCTACAAAAATTTTATTTAGACATAAATTGTGTGTGTTTTTTTAGCAAGATCTACATTTTTATACAGTAAGATTTGGTCTATCTCTTACGGTTTACCACTTATGCAAAAACCATTCAGAGTAAACAGGACTACGTGGACTATAACCCGAAAATTCAAGCTCGTACATTTCATTTGCCATAAAAATATCTCAAATATATGACATTTTAACCAAAATATTAGACCTATTTTCAAGAAAATCAAAATTTTCGAAAAATTTTGCATGTAAAGGATAGTTTAGGGTGGGGCTATTTTCTTCAAAATCTTCGTGTCGTGTCCTAAATACCAACTTTGGTTTTTAACCGACTTTTCGTTTTTGAGTTATGCTATCCACAGACTGACAGACACACACACACACACGCGCGCGCGCGTGGATCTTCTCTAAAACTGCTTTTTACTTTTTGGATTCAGGGTCTCAAAACATATATCTGCGGCGAAATCTCAACATTTAAATTTTGGGTGGAATAGAATACTTTACCTACTTACCATACGAAGTGGAGAAAGTAAAAATGCTTTTTTTTTTTTCCCCCAGGGAGTTTCAAAACATGTAGGTACCTATTTCTAGTGAAATGTGGGTAAGGAATACAAAAGTTCCTCTTCTTCGAGTACGTAGTAGAGAAAGTAATAAGTATAATATGTTGTGGGTACTAAAGGGTAGAGAAGGTCAGGACCTGACGGAGGCTATAAGACATAACCAATGCGACACGTTTATAGCTTCGTTAGTTTGTTCTTCTGTGGTAACTTCCTTCCGTATGGCGCATCACTCTTTACCAAGGTCGTCACGTGACTTTAATTAGTTCCAATAATAGCTGCATTGTAACGCATATTGTTGTTCTAATGGTCCATTGTTTGATTCCGATATGGTACTAATAAACAATAAGGAAACCCTGTCCTAAGGTCGTGGACAGAAGACCAAACTGTGGTCAGCCTTCCTCTTTGTCAAAGGGAGATTCTGTGCACGAGGTGGGTTATTTTCCTCTCAAGGGTCACTCAAGAACAGGTATAAACTTTCACCTCAGTAATGTTGCATAACAAACCCGCTTTCTGGGCTTACGTACATTCCCTCATTTCCCTTGCCATGCCATAACACACGAACAAGGAAAATCACTGCTTTGGTCAAAATAACACATATATCATTATGAATGTCGTATTTTAAACCTTTTTACATAATCTATATATTATATTTTATTACAAGTAATATAAGACGTCTACCCTAACCTATAAATTCTCGAGCACAGCGAGAGTCAAACTGTCGAATATTTGTCTGGACTCTTTCATAAATAAAATATGAATTTAAATAACTTATAACAAATATTTGACAACAAAATGTTAAATCCTATAAAAATAACCTAAAATACGTTCATTTCGATTAGTGTAGCTGGATTTACTCAGTACTGCCAACTGAGGAAAACGAAGCCCAAACTTCGTTTATCCGGCCCTCGTTTATCTGGATCATATTTGTAGATAGATTTTTAAAAGTGTAATGTTCACATTAGATAATAAATTTAACAATGCTGCTACAATGTAACTAAAAGTACACCAAATATTCGCTTTTTAATTTGATTCAATGTATGGCTCCTGCATAAATTGTACAATAAATTATGGCACTATGTAAGTACTGTATTGTAAAATGCTACCTGTTGAGTTTAAGAAATATTTAGTAGTGTGTCACACGGTGCTGACGCGGTAGTGTCACCAGCTATAAATAGTGCCAGAAGAAGGCGTTGACCTTGATCACTACACCTCCTCAGTTTTCCTACTGTTTTCAAACGTCACATGTCAATAAGTTTATCGTGTCTGTTTCAACCGGATCGTTTTTGTGTCTTATCAAAGTGTTTGGGACTGCAATTCAAACTTTGTTCAGGTGCCACACGTCTTTAAAACAGAAGACTATGGATAAGATTTGTAAACTTTGTTGATGTCTTATAAACAATGCATAGTATATACTATACATAACTTTGTTACAAGACATAGTGTTTTATTGTCATAAATTGCAAGTCTGCTTACTTAAGTTTTTAAGAATGTTACTTTGCTTATTGCCTTTGATCCCAGTTAGTCCGGATAAACGAACTTTTACTGTATTTCGATTTTCTCTTGTTAAATCTCAAATAAATATCACTTTATTTTTAATATTAACAAATAACACTTCTTCTATAAAATAATTTAGCTATAAAAAATAAATTGTAAAAAACACAGTTGTCAAATTGAAATGGAGTGCTATTTTAATTTTTAATCGATTGTAATGCGTAATAAATTGTTTTCGGCGATTTATGGAATACAGTTGGCAACACTGAATAAACAAAAGAATGACCTACTGATAATTTGTACAAAACAAAAGAATTGACCAAATGATAATTCGTGTATGATAATTTAACGTCTCGATGTATGAAACAGTGGTTGTAGTTTTAATTATATTTTAATAATTATTTTAATAGCTTACTACATAATTGCCTCAGTAAAACGTCTTTAAGTGAATTGTAAAGTCATATTGAGAAATTAACAATACTTAAGAAATCCAATTACATAAATGGATGATGCTGAACTACCTTAAAAAATCTGATGTGTTGCACTCACATGACTTTCTCTACTCTTGTACTAACCATTCTTACAAACTCTTATTCCTATATCTTCTTCATGTTAATACAGATATCTGATGTGTTACACTCACATGACTTTCTCTACTCTTGTACTAACCATTCTTACAAACTCTTATTCCTATATCTTCTTCATGTTAATACAGATATCTGATGTGTTACACTCACATGACTTTCTCTACTCTTGTACTAACCATTCTTACAAACTCTTATTGCTATATCTTCTTCATGTTAATACAGATATCTGATGTGTTACACTCACATGACTTTCTCTACTCTTGTACTAACCATTCTTACAAACTCTTATTCCTATATCTTCATGTTAATACAGATATATGATGTGTTACACTCACATGACTTTCTCTACTCTTGTACTAACAATTCTCACAAACTCTTATTCCTATATCTTCTTCATGTTAATACAGATATCTGATGTGTTACACTCACATGACTTTCTCTACTCTTGTACTAACAATTCTCACAAACTCTTATTCCTATATCTTCTTCATGTTAATACCGATATCTGATGTGTTACACTCACATGACTTTCTCTACTCTTGTACTAACCATTCTTACAAACTCTTATTCCTATATCTTCTTCATGTTAATACAGATATCTGATGTGTTGCACTCACATGACTTTCTCTACTCTTGTACTAACCATTCTTACAAACCCTTATTCCTATATCTTCTTCATGTTAATACAGATATCTGATGTGTTACACTCACATGACTTTCTCTACTCTTGTACTAACCATTCTTACAAACTCTTATTGCTATATCTTCTTCATGTTAATACAGATATCTGATGTGTTGCACTCACATGACTTTCTCTACTCTTGTACTAACCATTCTTACAAACTCTTATTGCTATATCTTCTTCATGTTAATACAGATATCTGATGTGTTGCACTCACATGACTTTCTCTACTCTTGTACTAACCATTCTTACAAACTCTTATTGCTATATCTTCTTCATGTTAATACAGATATCTGATGTGTTACACTCACATGACTTTCTCTACTCTTGTACTAACAATTCTCACAAACTCTTATTCCTATATCTTCTTCATGTTAATACAGATATCTGATGTGTTACACTCACATGACTTTCTCTACTCTTGTACTAACCATTCTTACAAACTCTTATTGCTATATCTTCTTCATGTTAATACAGATATCTGATGTGTTACACTCACATGACTTTCTCTACTCTTGTACTAACAATTCTCACAAACTCTTATTCCTATATCTTCTTCATGTTAATACAGATATCTGATGTGTTACACTCACATGACTTTCTCTACTCTTGTACTAACCATTCTTACAAACTCTTATTCCTATATCTTCTTCATGTTAATACAGATATCTGACGTGTTGCACTCACATGACTTTCTCTACTCTTGTACTAACCATTCTTACAAACTCTTATTCCTATATCTTCTTCATGTTAATACAGATATCTGATGTGTTACACTCACATGACTTTCTCTACTCTTGTACTAACAATTCTCACAAACTCTTATTCCTATATCTTCTTCATGTTAATACAGATATCTGATGTGTTGCACTCACATGACTTTCTCTACTCTTGTACTAACCATTCTTACAAACTCTTATTCCTATATCTTCTTCGTGTTAATACAGATATCTGATGTGTTACACTCACATGACTTTCTCTACTCTTGTACTAACCATTCTTACAAACTCTTATTCCTATATATTCTTCATGTTAATACAGATATCTGATGCGTTACACTCACATGACTTTCTCTACTCTTGTACTAACCATTCTTACAAACTCTTATTCCTATATCTTCTTCGTGTTAGTTGAGATAAACATTTGTACAAATTATCTTATTGCTTATTTCCTTGTAGGTGCAAAGGGAACATGGAAATACAGTAGGCTTTGAGCGATAGTAAAATCTTTTAAAGCTTTCAAATTCCGTTCACTTTGCACGGTTAACATATAAAAACTGAATAACAATGTTCCATATAACCGAAGTACAAGTTTTCATTTTCTTGAAAATGCCTCCAACGATTTTTTATTAAAATGCCATATGTTTGAGATATTTTCTATGACAAATGAAATGTATATCTTGAATTTTTTGACTGTAGCCTATGTGGTCCTGTTTACTCTGGATGACTTTTGCATAACTGGTAAACCGTAAGAGATAGACGAAATCTTATGTATAAAAATCTAGGTTTTGCTTAAAAAACACTATTTATGTCTAAATATTTTTTGTAGAGTGAACCATTTCGAAGATATTCCTTGTTATTTGTGTGAATTTTGCATTACTTAAACTTTTCTCAAATGGAGGGTCGTTATTTACTTTTTATCTCTTGGACGTGCAAAGAGAACCTAATTTCAAAGCCCTCGACTCCCCTTGTACCTACAAGAAAATTGGCAATGAGGTATTTTCTGCAAATGTTTATCTCAACTAACTTGAAGATAGAGGAACAAGTGTTTGTAGGAATAGTTAGTAAGAGTAGAGAAACTCATATGAGTACTATACATCAGATTTTAAAGAATAGTCTGTACAAGAATTAGTAAAGAAAGTCACGTTGGACGAATCAGATTTTTGTTTGTAATATAGGTCCAAGAAAAGCAGTCTTGTTAGTGCTTCTGAAACCATTACCTACGTACGTACATGAAATGATAAACTGGCGAGCAAAGTTGTGAGATAAGATCGCCTGTGTGTATGTATGTAATATCATGATCTACTTAGATTCGCACTATACCCGTAGGTGTAACAAGCGAATATAGAAAGCAGTGTCTCTTGACTTTCACATATGCTACAGCAGAGTTGAATAATCAATCATGAAGCAACAAAGTGGATCAAAAAGAAACAGGATTAAGGTGAGTTCGTCACCCCGGTATGGCATTTCCGAGGGATAGATAGTTTTCCTAGAACTTCACTTGACTCGGCTGCAGCTGCAGTTATGTAGAACACTGGGCCATGTGAAAGCTGCAACACCTTCATTTTGTTTTCCTTATTACCTGACGCCCGAATAACCGCTGTATCGGCAACTTCTTCTACACCTTTGTACTGCAGTTAAGTCTATTCACATTTCTGCAGGGATCAATTACGGAATCGCAAAACCAATGTCACGGTTTTCACAAATCTGATGGTACATTCATATGAGCTTCTAATGGTCTGTCTACTTCATGTTAATAGAGATAAGCCTTCACGCCTGGAATTATAAACGTTATTTGACGGAAGATCAGATAAACCAAACCTCACGCACCATTTTATAAACGTCTGGTTAGTTAAAACGGAGTACAATCATGTTGGTATGCCGGAATACTGATAAAAGAAGACGATCGCCTATCTTCTTCTTCTCCTTCTTCTTGTTTTTCTTCTGCTTCTCCCACCATAACTAAAAGTTGTTGGTACCTGTACTAGCTTAGAAAACAATTTGAAAAAATCAGATGTGTTGCACTCACATGACTTTCTCTACTCTTGTACTAACCATTCTTACAAACTCTTGTTCCTATATCTTCTTCGTGTTAGTTGAGATAAACATTTGTACAAATTATCTTATTGCTTATTTCCTTGTAGGTACAAGGGGAATATTAGAATACAGTAGCCTTTGAGCGATAGTCAAATCTTTCAAAGCTTTGAGATTCCGTTCTCTTTGTACACGTAACATAAAAAAAATGAACGATGACCCATTTCACGAAAGTTCGAAGTTTTCCGAAAATCACACACATAACAAGGAATATCTCCGAAATGGTTCACCCTACAACAAAATTTATTGAGACATAAATTGTGTATTTTAGCAAGATCTACATTTTTTGTATAATATGATTTGGTCTATCTCTAACAGTTTACCAGTTATGCAAAAGTCGTCCAGAGTAAATACGACTACAGGGGCTATAGCCAGAAAATTCAAGATATACATTTCATTTGTTGTAAAAATATCTCAAACATATGACATTTTAATAAAAATCGTTACAGCCATTTTCAAGAAAATCAAAATTTTCGAAAAATCTTCCATGTAAAGGGTAGTTTAGGGTGGGGCTATTTTCTTCAAAATCTTCGTGTCACATCCTTGAAAGACATTAAACTTAAATACCAACTTTGGTTTTTGACCGACTTTTCGTTTTTGAGTTATGCTGTGCAGAGTGACAGACTGACACAGACACACCCACACAGACCTTTTTCTAAAAATGCTTTTTTTGGATTCAAGGGGCTTCAAAACATGTATTTCCGGTGAAATCTCGACATCGAAGTTTTGGGTGGAATACAATACTTCCCCTACTTACCAGTAGAGAAAGTAATATTCTGCAATTATAGCCATTTACGATGAAAATTAAGTGTAGTGTTAAAATAAGGTGATAAGCAACTAAATCAGTTGGTAACTAAACTATAATGCTGTTGCTTTACTAAATGCTTTTGGTAGCTTACTTAACAAAAAGTAAATGTGCTGAAATAATGGTATATTGGATGAAAAATACAATTTCCTGGGATATTTTGTTTTAAATGTTCCAGGGTGTGTGGGTTTATCTTGTACGCGTTAAGTTACACCAGAGATAAAAATCGCAGGTGGTTAAATACGGGGACCGAGGGAGCCACAAATTTCTACTAATTATCTCCTGAAGCACACAATCAGGAACGATGGCGGTAAATGACATATAACGCGCATGTAGGGGAAGTGCTGCGTTGCAACTGTTTCCCATCTTTCTCAGGAAGTATTTGTACACATTATACACCATTTCCCTGGCTTGACTGTGAATAACGCAACCTTTTCTTACTTCTGCCATCTTCGGAACTGTAAACGAACTTACGGCCACACAATGCAGTGGACTTATTGATCGAGATTATTTGATTTCACTGTTAAACTGTAGGCAAGTACTCACACACGCTCTATGAAACAGACCACGTCTGATTGGCTAGAGGACACGTGACTGTGACGTCATTGGATATTTGGCTTCTGCGCAACCGTGACGGCGAGTTTAATGTACTCGTATATTTTATATTATTATAGCCACCAAATTTATATTGGTAGAACAAGTATTTCCTTAGCAATGAATTCATTTGTTGCAATTTTAAATTCCCTTCAGTGAGGAAGGTGTAAGAAACACACGATCATGTAAAAATAACTATTTGTAGTAATAGTTTGTAAAGTCATTATGCAATGAGCTGTGTGATAGACAAGAATGTGGTTTCTCTATATCCGGCTCTGTAAGATCAACATTACGTAACATTACGTCATCGTACATAACTCGTCTGTTAGCTGCGATTAGTCGGAAGCAGCAGAGAAATGAAAGTAGCCGGAATTAAGCTAAGTATTCCTTCTACAGTTTTTGTTTGTTTGTTTGTTTCGTTCTTCTGCTTGCTATATCTTGAGGCGGCAAGGATTCCCTACTTTCTCTGCGTTACTACGAACCACCAGGTTAAAGAAGCACTCACAAGAGGGGGGGGGGGGGGGAACACTTTCTCCTGACAGGGGTCGCTCTTGCTTCCGTATCAGAGCTAGGGAATTCCCTCGTAAAATAGAGCATTTACTTCCTCTTCAGCACGTTACTCTATAAATGGGATTCTTTGTATTTGGAATTCTACTTATAAACCACTACTGGATTACTTGGGACACGTAGGTTCGAACCCTGTGCTTGCCGAGCTATTGTGCCCTATTTACTACATATTTCTATCACCTACTAATATCTAACGTTCTTCCTCCTCCTTACCAGTGGCGGCTGAAGCATGAATACACTGATAGGGGAAGCATTACTTCCCCGATTGGTTTAAGATAATTGATTAACGTCCTTTAACAACCGGGCAGAGGACATCCGACGGTGGTTGAAACGATGCTCACTTGTTGATACAATACCACCACACCGCACTTCGACTAAGCGCCACCTGCAATGACAACACGGAACTAATCACGTGCATTGGGCTGCCGTTTTTTTTTTTTTTTTTTTTTTTCCTCAAGTAAACACAAGCTGCCGTAAAACTTACGAATAGATTACCAAACAAGTATCAACGTAAAGTACTAGTGTAGACACCTTATTGTTTCCACAGCGTGAACTAAATTCACTGCATCCTTTCCTGACCAGTGGTTATACTCACCAAACAAAATGCATCGAAAGCAGAATAGAGCAGTTTGACTTGACATCCACGTGACCATTTATTTTTCCTGTAAATATCTTATTTAACTCCTGCGCAGTTAACTGTCACTTTTTGTTCTATATTTATGTGCAGATCAGGAGCTGCTCTTCTCATGTATGTCAGTCATCTAACGATAACCTAGAAAGAGTGGGTGAGTGAGTGTGAGTGTGGGCGTGAGAGTGAGTGCGTGAGTGGGTGAGAGTGTGGGCGTGAGAGTGAGTGCGTGAGTGGGTGAGAGTGTGGGCGTGAGAGTGAGTGCGTGAGTGGGTGAGAGTGTGGGCGTGAGAGTGAGTTTAAAAAAATTATTTTGTTGTTTAACGACGCTGTCAATTGCCAGGATCACATCAGCGTCGCGTGAGAGTGAGTGGCTGAGAGTGTGGGCGTGAGAGTGAGTGAGACTGTGGGTGTGAGAGTGAGTGGCGAGTGGGTGAGAGTGTGGGTGTGAGAGTGAGTGGCGAGTGGGTGACAGTGTGTTTGAGAGTGAGTAGGTGAGAGTGTGGGTGTGAGAGTGAGTGGGTGAGAGTGTGGGTGTGAGAGTGAGTGGGTGAGAGTGTGGGTGTGAGAGTGAGTGGCGAGTGGGTGAGAGTATGGGCGTGAGAGTGAGTTTAAAAAAAATTATTTTGTTGTTTAACGACGCTGTCAATTGCCAGGATCACATCAGCGTCGCGTGAGAGTGGCTGAGAGTGTGGGCGTGAGAGAGTGAGTTGCTGAGTGCGTAACAGTGTGGTCGTCAGAGTGAGTGGCCAGTGGCTGAGAGGGTGTGTGAGAGTGAGTGGGTGAGAGTGTGGGTGTGAGAGTGAGTGGGTGAGTGTGGGTTTGAGAGTGAGTGGGTGAGAGTGTGGGTTTGACAGTGAGTGGGTGAGTGAGTGGATGATACCGAGTGGGCGTGTGGGTGAGTGAGTCAGTGGGTGAGAGTGAGTGGGTGAGAGTGTGGGTTTGAGAGTGAGTGGGTGAGATGGTGGGTGTGAGAGTGAGTGGGTGTGAGAGTGTGGGTGTGAGGGTGAGTGGGTGAGAGTGTGGGCGTGAGAGTGAGTGGATAAGAGTGTGGGTGTGAGAGTGAGTGGGTGAGAGTGTGGGTGTGAGAGTGAGGGCGTGTGAGAGTGAGTGAGAGGGCGTGAGTGTGGGTGTGTGAGTGAGTGGGTGAGTGTGGGTGTGAGAGTGAGGGGGTGTGAGAGTGAGTGGATAAGAGTGTGGGTGTGAGAGTGAGTGGGTGAGAGAGTGAGGGGGTGTGAGAGTGAGTGAGAGGGCGTGAGTGTGGGTGTGTGAGTGAGTGGGTGAGTGTGGGTGTGAGAGTGAGTGGGTGTGAGAGTGTGGGTGTGAGAGTGAGTGGGTGAGAGTGTGGGCGTGAGAGTGAGTGGATAAGAGTGTGGGTGTGAGAGTGAGTGGGTGAGAGTGTGGGTGTGAGAGTGAGGGCGTGTGAGAGTGAGTGAGAGGGCATGAGTGTGGGTGTGTGAGTGAGTGGGTGAGTGTGGGTGTGAGAGTGAGGGGGTGTGAGAGTGAGTGGATAAGAGTGTGGGTGTGAGAGTGGGTGGGTGAGAGAGTGAGGGGGTGTGAGAGTGAGTGAGAGGGCGTGAGTGTGGGTGTGTGAGTGAGTGGGTGAGTGTGGGTGTGAGAGTGAGAGGTGAGTGGGTGAGAGAGTGGACGTGAGAGTGGGTGAGACTGTGGACCGACACTCACTCACTCTCACACCCAGACTCCAACTCACTCACTCTCACACCCACACTCACCCACTCACTCACACACCCACACTCTCACCCACTCACTCTCACACCCACACTCTCACACCCACACTCACCCACTCACTCTCACACCCACACTCTCACACCCACACCCACCCACTCACTCTCACACCCACACTCTCACATCCACACACCCACCCACACTCTCACCCACTCACTCTCACACCCACACTCACCCACTCACTCTCACACCCACACTCTCACACCCACACTCACCCACTCACTCACACACCCACACTCTCACCCACTCACTCTCACACCCACACTCTCAAACCCACACTCTCACACCCACTCTCACATCCACACACCCACTCACTCACAATGCCGGTCTGGGTGACTCAGTTGGTTAGACGCTGGCCTACTATACCGAAGGTCACGGGTTCAAACCCAGCCCAGGCCGATGGTTTTTAAGTGTGCTTAAAAACGACACCTCCACGTCAGTAGATTTACTGGCATGTAAAAGAACTCCTAAGGGCAAAATTCCGGCACACCGGCGACGCCGATGTGATCCTGGCAATTGACAGCGTCGTTAAACACCAAAATAAATTTTAAAATTTGCACCCACTCACTCTCACACCCACACTCTCACCCACTCACTCTCACACACACTCTCACCCACTCACTCTCAAACCCACACTCTCACCCGCTCACTCTCAAACCCACCATCTCACCCACTCACTCTCAAACCCACACTCTCACCCGCTCACTCTCACACACACTCTCACCCACTCACTCCCAAACCCACACTCTCACCCACTCACTCTCACACCCACACTCTCACCCACTCACTCTCAAACCCAAACTCTCACCCGCTCACTCTCAAACGCACACTCTCACCCACTTACTCTCACACCCACACTCTCACCCACTCACTCTCAAACCCACACTCTCACCCATTCACTCTCAAACCCACCATCTCACCCACTCACTCTCAAACCCACACTCTCACCCGCTCACTCTCACATACACTCTCACCCACTCACTCTCAAACCCAATCTCTCACCCGCTCACTCTCACACCCACCATCTCACCCACTCACTCTCAAACCCACACTCTCACCCACTCACTCTCAAACCCACCATCTCACCCACTCACTCTCAAACCCACACTCTCACCCGCTCACTCTCACATACACTCTCACCCACTCACTCTCAAACCCAATCTCTCACCCGCTCACTCTCACACCCACCATCTCACCCACTCACTCTCAAACCCAATCTCTCACCCGCTCACTCTCACACCCACCATCTCACCCACTCACTCTCACACCCACACTCCCACCCACTCACTCTCACACCCACACTCTCACCCACTCACTCTCAAACCCACACTCTCACCCACTCACTCTCACACCCACACTCTCACCCACTCTCTCTCACACCCACACTCTCACCCGCTCACTCTCACACCCACACTCTCACCCACTCACTCTCACCCGCCTACTCTCACACCCACACTCTCACCCACTCACTCTCACAACCACACTCTCACCCACTCACTCTCAAACACACACTCTCACCCACTCACTCTCAAACCCACACTCTCACCCACTCACTCTCACACCCACACTCTCACCCGCTCACATTCACACCCACACTCTCACCCACTCACTCTCAAACCCACACTCTCACCCACTCACTCTCACACCCACACTCTCACCCGCTCACTCTCAAACCCACACTCACCCACTCACTCTCAAACCCACACTCTCACCCACTCACTCTCACACCCACACTCTCACCCACTCACTCTCACACCCACACTCTCACCCACTCACTCTCACACCTACACTCTCACCCGCTCACTCTCAAACCCACACTCTCACCCGCTCACTCTCACACCCACACTCTCACACCCACACTCTCACACCCACACTCTCACACGCACACTCTCACCCACTCACTCACACCCACACTCTCACCCACTCACTCTCACACCCACACTCTCACCCGCTCACTCTCAAACCCACACTCTCACCCGCTCACTCTCAAACCCACACTCTCACCCACTCACTCTCACACCCACACTCTCACCCACTCACTCTCAAACCCACACTCTCACCCGCTCACTCTCACACCCACACTCTCACCAACTCACTCTCACACCCACACTCTCACCCACTCACTCTCACACCCACACTCTCACCCGCTCACTCTCACACCCACACTCTCACCCACTCACTCTCACACACACTCTCACCCACTCACTCTCAAACCCACACTCTCACCCGCTCACTCTCAAACCCACCATCTCACCCACTCACTCTCAAACCCACACTCTCACCCGCTCACTCTCACACACACTCTCACCCACTCACTCCCAAACCCACACTCTCACCCACTCACTCTGACACCCACACTCTCACCCGCTCACTCTCAAACCCACACTCTCACCCACTCACTCTCACACCCACACTCTCACCCACTCACTCTCACACCCACACTCTCACCCGCTCACTCTCACACCCACACTCTCACCCACTCACTCTCACACCCACTCACTCTCACACCCACACTCTCACCCGCTCACTCTCACACCCACACTCTCACCCACTCACTCTCAAACCCACACTCTCACCCACTCACTCTCACACCCACACTCTCACCCGCTCCCTCTCAAACCCACACTCTCACCCACTCACTCTCAAACCCACACTCTCACCCAATCACTCTCACACCCACACTCTCACCCGCTCACTCTCACACCCACACTCTCACCCACTCACTCTCACACCCACACTCTCACCCACTCACTCTCAAACCCACACTCTCACCCGCTCACTCTCAAACCCACACTCTCACCCGCTCACTCTCAAACCCACACTCTCACCCACTCACTCTCAAACCCACACTCTCACCCGCTCACTCTCACACCCACACTCTCACCCGCTCACTCTCAAACCCACACTCTCACCCACTCACTCTCACACCCACACTCTCACCCACTCACTCTCACACCCACACTCTCACCCGCTCACTCTCAAACCCACACTCTCACCCACTCACTCTCACACCCACACTCTCACCCGCTCACTCTCAAACCCACACTCTCACCCGCTCACTCTCACACCCACACTCTCACCCACTCACTCTCAAACCCACACTCTCACCCACTCACTCTCACACCCACACTCTCACCCGCTCACTCTCAAACCCACACTCTCACCCGCTCACTCTCACACCCACACTCTCACCCGTTCACTCTCAAACCCACACTCTCACCCACTCACTCTCAAACCCACACTCTCACCCACTCACTCTCACACCCACACTCTCACCCGCTCACTCTCAAACCCACACTCTCACCCACTCACTCTCACACCCACACTCTCACCCACTCACTCTCACACCCACACTCTCACCCGCTCACTCTCACACCCACACTCTCACCCCCTCACTCTCACACCCACTCTCACCCACTCACTCTGAAACCCACACTCTCACCCGCTCACTCTCACACCCACACTCTCACCACTCACTCTCAAACCCACACTCTCTCCCGCTCACTCTCAAACCCACACTCTCACCCGCTCACTCTCAAACCCACACTCTCACCCACTCACTCTCACACCCACACTCTCACCCACTCACTCTCACACCCACACTCTCACCCGCTCACTCTCAAACCCACACTCTCACCCACTCACTCTCACACCCACACTCTCACCCGCTCACTCTCACACCCACACTCTCACCACTCACTCTCAAACCCACACTCTCTCCCGCTCACTCTCAAACCCACACTCTCACCCGCTCACTCTCAAACCCACACTCTCACCCACTCACTCTCACACCCACACTCTCACCCACTCACTCTCACACCCACACTCTCACCCACTCACTCTCACACCCACACTCTCACCCACTCACTCTCACACCCACACTCTCACCCTTTCACTCTCAAACCCACACTCTCACCAGCTCACTCTCACACCCACACTCTCACCCACTCCCTCTCACACCCACACTCTCACCCGCTCACTCTCAAACTCACAATTTCACCCACTGACTCACTCACCCACACACCCACTCGGTATCATCCACTCACTCACCCACTCACTCTCATACCCACACTCACTCACCCACTCACTCTCATACCCACACTCACCCACCCACTCACTCTCACACCCAAACTCACTTACCCACCCACTCACTCTCACACACTCACTCATTCACTCTGTAACCAACTCATTCACTCTCACACCGACACTCTCACCCACTCTCTCAAACCTACACTCTCACATCTACACTCTCACCCACTAACCACTCACTGTCACACTCACACTCCTTGCCACTCATTCGTTCACTCTCACTCACTCTCTCACCACTCTCTTACGCCCACACTCCTTGCCACTCATTCGTTCACTCTCACTCACTCTCTCACAACTCACTCATTCACACTTACACCCACACTCTCACTCAATCATCCACTGAGCCACCCACACACCCACTCACTCTCACACTCCCACCTACTCACTCTCACACCCACACCCTCATCCACTCACTCTCACACCCACACCCTCATCCATTCACTCTCACACCCACACCCTCATCCACTCACTCTCACACCCACACCCTCACCCACTCACTCTCACACCCACACACCCACTCACTCTCACACTCCCACCCACTCACTCTCACACCCACACCCTTATCCACTCACTCTCACACCCACACTCTGATCCACTCACTCTCACACCCACACCCTCATCCACTCACTCTCACACACACACCCTCACCCACTCACTCTCACACCCACACCCTCATCCACTCACTCACTGTCACACCCACACTGTTACGCACTCTGGCAATGACTCTCATATCAGAACTCTCACCCACTCATCACTCACTCTCACACACACTCTCATCCACTCACTCTCACCCACTCACTCTCACAAACACACTGTTAGGCACTGAGCAACTAGCTCCCACACCAACTCTCACCCACTCACCACTAAATCTCACGCCCACACTCCCTCCCACTCACCCACTCACTCTCACATACACTCGCATCCACTCACTCTCACACCCACTCACTCACCCACACTCTCACTCACTCACACACTCACTCTCACAATAACACTCTCATCTACACTCTCACACACACTCACCCACTCACTCTCACACCCACACACACTCTCACTCACCCACGCACTCTCACACCACACTCTTACGCTCGCACTCTCACTCTCATACCAACACTATTAAGCACTCACACACTCACTCACTCTCACAATCACACTCTCATCTACACTCTCACACACATTCTCACCCACTCACTCTCACCCCCACACTCTCACCCACTCACTCACCCACACTCTCACTCACACACTCACTCACTCTCACAATCACACTCTCATCTACACTCTCAACCACACATCACTCACTCTCACTCACCCACACACACTCTCACTCACCCACGCACTCTCACACCACACTCTTACGCTCGCACTCTCACTCTCATACCAACACTATTAAGCACTCACCTACACTCACTCACGCTCACACCCACACTCTCATCCACTCACTCTCACCCACTCACTCTCACACCCACTCTCATCCACTCACTCTCACTCACTCCCTCTCACACCCACACTCTCATCCACTCACTCACCCACTCACTCTCACCCACTCACTCTCACACCCACACTCTCATCCACTCACTCTCACCCACTCACTCTCACACCCACACTCTCACCCACTCACTCTCACACTCACACTTTCATCCACTTACTCTCACCCACTCACTCTCACACCCACACTCTCACCCACCCCCTCTCACACCCAAACTCTCACCCACTCACTCTCAGACCCATACACCCACACTCTCACCCACACTTTCAACCACTCACTCTCACCCACCCACTCTCACCCACTCACTCTCACACCCACACTCTCATCCACTTACTCTCACCCACTCACTCTCACACCCACACTCTCATCCACTCGCTCTCACCCACTCACTCTCAGACCCATGCACCCACATTCTCCTCCACTCACTCTCACCCACTCACTCTCACACCCACACTCTCATCCACTCACTGTCGCACCCACACTCATCCACTTACTCTCACCCACTCACTCTCACACCCACACTCTCATCCACTCACTCTCACCCACTCTCACACCCACACTCTCACACACTCACTCTCACACCCACACTCTCACCCACTCACTCTCACACCCACACTCTCATCCACTCACTCTCACCCACTCACTCTCACACCCACACTCTCATCCACTTACTCTCACCCACTCACTCTCACACCCACACTCTCACCCACTCACTCTCAAACCCACACTCTCACCCGCTCACTCTCAAACCCACACTCTCACCCGCTCACTCTCAAACCCACACTCTCACCCACTCACTCTCAAACCCACACTCTCACCCGCTCACTCTCAAACCCACACTCTCACCCGCTCACTCTCACACCCACACTCTCACCCACTCACTCTCAAACCCACACTCTCACCCGCTCACTCTCACACCCACACTCTCGCCCGCTCACTCTCACACCCACACTCTCACCCGCTCACTCTCACACCCACACTCTCACCCACTCACTCTCACACCCACACTCTCACCCACTCACTCTCAAACCCACACTCTCACCCACTCACTCTCACACCCACACTCTCACCCACTCACCCTCACACCCACACTCTCACCCACTCACTCTCACACCCACACTCTCACCCGCTCACTCTCAAACCCACACTCTCACCCACTCACTCTCACACCCACACTCTCACCCACTCACTCTCACACCCACACTCTCACCCACTCACTCTCACACCCACACTCTCACCCACTCACTCTCACACCCACACTCTCACCCGCTCACTCTCAAACCCACACTCTCACCCACTCACTCTCACACCCACACTCTCACACCCACACTCTCACCCGCTCACTCTCACACCCACACTCTCACCCACTCACTCTCACACCCACTCACTCTCACACCCACACTCTCACCCGCTCACTCTCACACCCACACTCTCACCCACTAACTCTCAAACCCACACTCTCACCCACTCACTCTCACACCCACACTCTCACCCGCTCACTCGCAAACCCACACTCTCACACACTCACTCTCATACCCACACTCTCACCCACTCACTCTCAAACCCACACTCTCACCCACTCACTCTCACACCCACACTCTCACCCACTCACTCTCACACCCACTCACTCTCACACCCACACTCTAACCCGCTCACTCTTAAACCCACACTCTCACCCACTCTCACACCCACACTCTCACCCGTTCACTCTCACACCCACACTCTCACCCGCTCACTCTCAAACCCACACTCTCACCCACTCACTCTCACACCCACACTCTCACCCGCTCACTCTCACACCCACACTCTCACCCGCTCACTCTCAAACCCACACTCTCACCCACTCACTCTCACACCCACACTCTCACCCACTCACTCTCACACCCACACTCTCACCCGCTCACTCTCACACCCACACTCTCACCCCCTCACTCTCACACCCACTCTCACCCACTCACTCTGAAACCCACACTCTCACCCGCTCACTCTCACACCCACACTCTCACCACTCACTCTCAAACCCACACTCTCTCCCGCTCACTCTCAAACCCACACTCTCACCCGCTCACTCTCAAACCCACACTCTCACCCACTCACTCTCACACCCACACTCTCACCCACTCACTCTCACACCCACACTCTCACCCACTCACTCTCACACCCACACTCTCACCCACTCACTCTCACACCCACACTCTCACCCTTTCACTCTCAAACCCACACTCTCACCAGCTCACTCTCACACCCACACTCTCACCCACTCCCTCTCACACCCACACTCTCACCCGCTCACTCTCAAACTCACAATTTCACCCACTGACTCACTCACCCACACACCCACTCGGTATCATCCACTCACTCACCCACTCACTCTCATACCCACACTCACTCACCCACTCACTCTCATACCCACACTCACCCACCCACTCACTCTCACACCCAAACTCACTTACCCACCCACTCACTCTCACACACTCACTCATTCACTCTGTAACCAACTCATTCACTCTCACACCGACACTCTCACCCACTCTCTCAAACCTACACTCTCACATCTACACTCTCACCCACTAACCACTCACTGTCACACTCACACTCCTTGCCACTCATTCGTTCACTCTCACTCACTCTCTCACCACTCTCTTACGCCCACACTCCTTGCCACTCATTCGTTCACTCTCACTCACTCTCTCACAACTCACTCATTCACACTTACACCCACACTCTCACTCAATCATCCACTGAGTCACCCACACACCCACTCACTCTCACACTCCCACCTACTCACTCTCACACCCACACCCTCATCCACTCACTCTCACACCCACACCCTCATCCATTCACTCTCACACCCACACCCTCATCCACTCACTCTCACACCCACACCCTCACCCACTCACTCTCACACCCACACACCCACTCACTCTCACACTCCCACCCACTCACTCTCACACCCACACCCTTATCCACTCACTCTCACACCCACACCCTGATCCACTCACTCTCACACCCACACCCTCATCCACTCACTCTCACACACACACCCTCACCCACTCACTCTCACACCCACACCCTCATCCACTCACTCACTGTCACACCCACACTGTTACGCACTCTGGCAATGACTCTCATATCAGAACTCTCACCCACTCATCACTCACTCTCACACACACTCTCATCCACTCACTCTCACCCACTCACTCTCACAAACACACTGTTAGGCACTGAGCAACTAGCTCCCACACCAACTCTCACCCACTCACCACTAAATCTCACGCCCACACTCCCTCCCACTCACCCACTCACTCTCACATACACTCGCATCCACTCACTCTCACACCCACTCACTCACCCACACTCTCACTCACTCACACACTCACTCTCACAATAACACTCTCATCTACACTCTCACACACACTCACCCACTCACTCTCACACCCACACACACTCTCACTCACCCACGCACTCTCACACCACACTCTTACGCTCGCACTCTCACTCTCATACCAACACTATTGAGCACTCACACACTCACTCACTCTCACAATCACACTCTCATCTACACTCTCACACACATTCTCACCCACTCACTCTCACCCCCACACTCTCACCCACTCACTCACCCACACTCTCACTCACACACTCACTCACTCTCACAATCACACTCTCATCTACACTCTCAACCACACATCACTCACTCTCACTCACCCACACACACTCTCACTCACCCACGCACTCTCACACCACACTCTTACGCTCGCACTCTCACTCTCATACCAACACTATTAAGCACTCACCTACACTCACTCACGCTCACACCCACACTCTCATCCACTCACTCTCACCCACTCACTCTCACACCCACTCTCATCCACTCACTCTCACTCACTCCCTCTCACACCCACACTCTCATCCACTCACTCACCCACTCACTCTCACCCACTCACTCTCACACCCACACTCTCATCCACTCACTCTCACCCACTCACTCTCACACCCACACTCTCACCCACTCACTCTCACACTCACACTTTCATCCACTTACTCTCACCCACTCACTCTCACACCCACACTCTCACCCACCCCCTCTCACACCCAAACTCTCACCCACTCACTCTCAGACCCATACACCCACACTCTCACCCACACTTTCAACCACTCACTCTCACCCACCCACTCTCACCCACTCACTCTCACACCCACACTCTCATCCACTTACTCTCACCCACTCACTCTCACACCCACACTCTCATCCACTCGCTCTCACCCACTCACTCTCAGACCCATGCACCCACATTCTCCTCCACTCACTCTCACCCACTCACTCTCACACCCACACTCTCATCCACTCACTGTCGCACCCACACTCATCCACTTACTCTCACCCACTCACTCTCACACCCACACTCTCATCCACTCACTCTCACCCACTCTCACACCCACACTCTCACACACTCACTCTCACACCCACACTCTCACCCACTCACTCTCACACCCACACTCTCATCCACTCACTCTCACACACTCACTCTCACACCCACACTCTCATCCACTTACTCTCACCCACTCACTCTCACACCCACACTCTCACCCACTCACTCTCAAACCCACACTCTCACCCGCTCACTCTCAAACCCACACTCTCACCCGCTCACTCTCAAACCCACACTCTCACCCACTCACTCTCAAACCCACACTCTCACCCGCTCACTCTCAAACCCACACTCTCACCCGTTCACTCTCACACCCACACTCTCACCCACTCACTCTCAAACCCACACTCTCACCCGCTCACTCTCACACCCACACTCTCGCCCGCTCACTCTCACACCCACACTCTCACCCGCTCACTCTCACACCCACACTCTCACCCACTCACTCTCACACCCACACTCTCACCCACTCACTCTCAAACCCACACTCTCACCCACTCACTCTCACACCCACACTCTCACCCACTCACCCTCACACCCACACTCTCACCCACTCACTCTCACACCCACACTCTCACCCGCTCACTCTCAAACCCACACTCTCACCCACTCACTCTCACACCCACACTCTCACCCACTCACTCTCACACCCACACTCTCACCCACTCACTCTCACACCCACACTCTCACCCACTCACTCTCACACCCACACTCTCACCCGCTCACTCTCAAACCCACACTCTCACCCACTCACTCTCACACCCACACTCTCACACCCACACTCTCACCCGCTCACTCTCACACCCACACTCTCACCCACTCACTCTCACACCCACACTCTCACCCGCTCACTCTCACACCCACACTCTCACCCACTAACTCTCAAACCCACACTCTCACCCACTCACTCTCACACCCACACTCTCACCCGCTCACTCGAAAACCCACACTCTCACACACTCACTCTCATACCCACACTCTCACCCACTCACTCCCAAACCCACACTCTCACCCACTCACTCTCACACCCACACTCTCACCCACTCACTCTCACACCCACTCACTCTCACACCCACACTCTAACCCGCTCACTCTTAAACCCACACTCTCACCCACTCTCACACCCACACTCTCACCCGTTCACTCTCACACCCACACTCTCACCCGCTCACTCTCAAACCCACACTCTCACCCACTCACTCTCACACCCACACTCTCACCCACTCACTCTCACCCGCTCACTCTCACACCCACACTCTCACCCGCTCACTCTCAAACCCACACTCTCACCCGCTCACTCTCACAGCCACACTCTCACCCGCTCACTCTCAAAAACACACTATCACCCGCTCACTCTCACACCCACACTCTCACCCGCTCACTCTCAAACCCACACTCTCACCCACTCTCTCTCACACCCACACTCTCACCCGCTCACTCTCACACCCACCCTCTCACCCGCTCACTCTCAAACCCACTCTCACCCACTCACTCTCACACCCATACTCTCACCCACTCACTCTCACACCCACACTCTCACCCGCTCACTCTCAAACCCACACTCTCACCCACTCCCTCTCACACCCACACTCTCACCCACTCACTCTCACATCCACACTCTCACCCACTCACTCTCACACCCACACTCTCACCCGCTCACTCTCAAACCCACACTCTCACCCACCTACTCTCACACCCACACTCTCACCCGTTCACTCTCAAACCCACACTCTCACCCGCTCACTCTCACACCCACACTCTCACCCGCTCATTCTCAAACCCACACTCTCACCCACTCACTCTCACCCACTCACTCTCACACCCACACTCTCATCCACTCACTCTCACCCACTCACTCTCACACCCACTCACTCTCATCCACTCACTCTCACCCACTCACTGTCGCACCCACACTCTCATCCACTTACTCTCACGGACTCACTCTCAGACCCATACACCCGCACTCTCCTCCACTCACTCTCACCCACTCACTCTCACACCCACACTCTCATCCACTCACTCTCACCCACTCACTCTCACACCCACACTCTCACCCACTCACTCTCACACCCACACTCTCATCCACTCACTCTCACCCACTCACTGTCGCACCCACACTCTCATCCACTTACTCTCACCCACTCACTCTCACACCCACACTCTCATCCACTCACTCTCACCCACTCTCACACCCACACTCTCACACACTCACTCTCACACCCACACTCTCACCCACTCACTCTCACACCCACACTCTCATCCACTCACTCTCACCCACTCACTCTCACACCCACACTCTCATCCACTTACTCTCACCCACTCTCTCACACCCACACTCTCACCCGCTCACTCTCAAACCCACACTCTCACCCGCTCACTCTCAAACCCACACTCTCACCCGCTCACTCTCAAACCCACACTCTCACCCGCTCACTCTCACACCCACACTCTCACCCACTCACTCTCACACCCACACTCTCACCCACTCACTCTCAAACCCACACTCTCACCCACTCATTCTCAAACCCACACTCTCACCCGCTCACTCTCACACCCACACTCTCACCCGCTCACTCTCACACCCACACTCTCACCCACTCACTCTCAAACCCACACTCTCACCCACTCACTCTCACACCCACACTCTCACCCACTCACTCTCACACCCACACTCTCACCCACTCAGTCTCACACCCACACTCTCACCCGCTCACTCTCAAACCCACACTCTCACACGCTCACTCTCACACCCACACTCTCACACCCACACTCTCACCCACTCACTCTCACACCCACTCTCACACCCACACTCTCACCCACTCACTCTCACACCCACACTCTCACCTGCTCACTCTCAAACCCACACTCTCACCCGCTCACTCTCACACCCACACTCTCACCCACTCACTCTCACACCCACACTCTCACCCGTTCACTCTCACACCCACACTCTCACCCGCTCACTCTCACACCCACTCACTCTCACACCCACACTCTCACCCGCTCACTCTCACACCCACTCACTCTCACACCCACACTCTCACCCGCTCACTCTCACACCCACACTCTCACCCGCTCACTCTCAAACCCACACTCTCACCCACTCACTCTCACACCCACACTCTCACCCGCTCACTCTCAAACCCACACTCTCACCCACTCACTCTCAAACCCACACTCTCACCCACTCACTCTCAAACCCACACTCGCACCCACTCACTCTCACACCCACACTCTCACCCACTCACTCTCACACCCACACTCTCACCCGCTCACTCTCACACCCACACTCTCACCCGCTCACTCTCAAACCCACACTCTCACCCTCTCACTCTCACACTCTCACCCGCTCACTCTAACACCCACACTCTCACCCGCTCACTCTAACACCCACACTCTCACCCCCTCACTCTCAAACCCACACTCTTACCCACTCACTCTCACACCCACACTCTCACCCACTCACTCTCAAACCCACACTCTCACCCACTCACTCTCAAACCCACACTCTCACCCACTCACTCTCAAACACACACTCTCACCCACTCACTCTCACACCCACACTCTCACCCACTCACTCTCACAACCACACTCTCACCCACTCACTCTCACACCCACACTCTCACCCGCTCACTCTCAAACCCACACTCTCACCCACTCACTCTCACACCCACACTCTCACCCGCTCACTCTCACACCCACACTCTCACCCGCTCACTCTCAAACCCACACTCTCACCCGCTCACTCTCAAACCCACACTCTCACCCGCTCACTCTCAAACCCACACTCTCACCCGCTCACTCTCACACCCACACTCTCACCCGCTCACTCTCAAACCCACACTATCACCCGCTCACTCTCACACCCACACTCTCACCCGCTCACTCTCAAACCCACACTCTCACCCACTCACTCTCACTCCCACACTCTCACCCACTCACTCTCACACCCACACTCTCACCCACTCACTCTCACACCCATACTCTCACCCACTCACTCTCACACCCACACTCTCACCCGCTCACTCTCAAACCCACACTCTCACCCACTCACTCTCACACCAACACTCTCACCCACTCACTCTCAAACCCACACTCTCACCCACTCACTCTCACACCCACACTCACCCGCTCACTCTCAAACCCACACTCTCACCCACCTACTCTCACACCCACACTCTCACCCGTTCACTCTCAAACCCACACTCTCACCCGCTCACTCTCACACCCACACTCTCACCCGCTCACTCTCAAACCCACACTCTCACCCACTCACTCTCACCCACTCACTCTCACACCCACACTCTCATCCACTCACTCTCACCCACTCACTCTCACACCCACACTCTCACCCACTCACTCTCACACCCACACTCTCATCCACTCACTCTCACCCACTCACTGTCGCACCCACACTCTCATCCACTTACTCTCACCCACTCACTCTCAGACCCATACACCCACACTCTCCTCCACTCACTCTCACCCACTCACTCTCACACCCACACTCTCATCCACTCACTCTCACCCACTCACTCTCACACCCACACTCTCACCCACTCACTCTCACACCCACACTCTCATCCACTCACTCTCACCCACTCACTGTCGCACCCACACTCTCATCCACTTACTCCCACCCACTCACTCTCACACCCACACTCTCTGCCACTCACTCTCACCCACTCTCACACCCATACTCTCACACACTCACTCTCACACCCACACACTCACCCACTCACTCTCACACCCACACTCTCATCCACTCACTCTCACCCACTCACTCTCACACCCACACTCTCATCCACTCACTCTCAAACCCACACTCTCACCCGCTCACTCTCAAACCCACACTCTCACCCGCTCACTCTCAAACCCACACTCTCACCCGCTCACTCTCACACCCACATTCTCACCCGCTCACTCTCACACCCACACTCTCACCCACTCACTCTCACCCACTCACTCTCAAACCCACACTCTCACCCACTCATTCTCAAACCCACACTCTCACCCGCTCACTCTCACACCCACACTCTCACCCGCTCACTCTCACACCCACACTCTCACCCACTCACTCTCAAACCCACACTCTCACCCACTCACTCTCAAACCCACACTCTCACCCACTCACTCTCACACCCACACTCTCACCCACTCACTCTCACACCCACACTCTCACTCGCTCACTCTCACCCACTCACTCTCACAGCCACACTCTCACACCCACACTCTCACCCACTCACTCTCACACCCACACTCTCACCCACTCACTCTCACACCCACACTCTCACCCACTCACTCTCACACCCACACTCTCAAACCCACACTCTCACCCACTCACTCTCACACCCACACTCTCACCCACTCACTCTCACACCCACACTCTCACCCGCTCACTCTCATACCCACACTCACCCACTCACTCTCACACCCACTCACTCTCACACCCACACTCTCACCCGCTCACTCTCACACCCACACTCTCACCACTCACTCTCACACCCACACTTTTACGCATTCACGCACTCTCACACCCACACTCCCATCCAGTCACTCTCAAACCGACACTCTCACCTACTCTCACAATCACACATTCTCACACCCACACTCGCACTCACACCCACACACTCACCATTCACTCTCACACTCTCACTCACTCTCACACCCACACTCTCACCCACATACCCACTCACTCACATCCACACTCTCACCCACTCACCAATCAATCAGACCCACACTCTCACCCACTCACCATTCACTCTCACAACCACACACTCAACAACTCACTCTCACAACCACTCTCTCACCCACATACCCAATCACTCACTCACACACCCTCACCCACTCATCACTCACTCTCACAGTGAGTAGTCAGTGGGTGAGAGTGTGGGTATTAGAGTGTGGGCATGAGAGTGAGTGAGATGGTGAGAATGTACGCGTAAGAGTGAATGAGTGAGTGGTGAGGGTGTGGGTGTGAAAGTTAGAGGCTGAGAGTGTAGGATTGACAGTGAGTGGGTCTGAGAGTATGTGAGAGTTAGTGGATGAGTGAGTGGGTGAGAGTTAGTGAGTGAGAGTGTGCGTGTGAGAGTGAGTGAATGGATGAGTGGGTGAGAGTGCGGGTGTAAGAGTGAATGAGTGAGTGAGAGTGTGGGCGCGAGAGTGAGTGGTGAGAGTGTGGGCGTGAGAGTGAGTGGTGAGAGTGTGGGTGTGAGAATGAGTGGCTGAGAGTGAGTGGGTGAGTGAGTGGATCAGAGTGTGGGTGTGAGAATGAGTGGCTGAGAGTGAGTGGGTGAGTGAGTGGATCAGAGTGTGGGTGTGAGAGTGAGTGGTGAGTGGGTGAGACCGGTGAGTGGGTGCGTGATTGGTGAGAGTGTGGGTGTGAGTGTAAGTGGGTGTGAGAATGAGTGGCTGAGAGTGAGTGGGTGAGTGAGTGGATCAGAGTGTGGGTGTTAGAGTGAGTGGTGAGTGGGTGAGACTGGTGAGTGGGTGTGTGGGTGCGTGATTGGTGAGAGTGTGGGTGTGAGTGTAAGTGGGTGTGAGAGTGAGTGCCGGAGTGCGTAACAGTGTAGATGTGGCAGTGAGTGGGTGAGAGTATGTGTGTGAGAGTGAGTGGGTGAGTGGGAGAGTGTGTCTGCGTGAGAGTGAGTTAGATTATGGGTGTGAGAGTGATTGGATGAGTGAGTGTGGGTGTAAGAGTGAATGAGTGGGTGATAGTGTGGGTGTAAGAGTGAATGAGTGAGTGGTGAGAGAGTGGGTGTGAGAGTGAATGAGTTAGTGGCTGAGAGTGAGGGTGTGAGAGTGATTGTGAGTTCGGGTGAGAGAGTGAATGGTGAGTGGGTGAGAGTGTGGGTGCCAGAGTGAGTGACTGAGTGCGTAACAGTGTGGCTGTGAGAGTGAGTGGGTGAGAGTGTAGGTTTGAGAGTGAGTGGATGTGAGTGAGTGATGAGTGGGTGAGAGTGTGGGTGTGAGAGTGAGTGCGAAACAGTGTGGGTGTGACAGTGAGTGGGTGAGAGTGTGAGTGAGTGATAAGTGAGTGAGAGTGTGCGTGTGAGAGTGAGTGAATGGATGAGTGGGTGAGAGTCTGGGTGTAAGAGTGAATGAGTGAGTGACTGAGTGTGGGCGCGAGAGTGAGTGGTGAGAGTGTGGGTGTGAGAATGAGTGGCTGAGAGTGAGTGGGTGTGTGGGTGAGTGAGTGGATCAGAGTGTGGGTGTGACAGTGAGTGGGTGAGAGTGTAGGTTTGAGAGTGAGTGGATGTGAGAGTGAGTGATGAGTGGGTGAGAGTGGGTGTGAGAGTGAGTGCTTGAGTGCGAAACCGTGTGGGTGTGACAGTGAGTGGGTGAGAGTGTGCGTTAGAGTGAGTGAGAGTGTGCGTGTGAGAGTGAGTGAATGGATGAGTGGGTGAGAGTGTGAGTGAGTGAGAGTGTGCGTGTGAGAGTGAGTGAATGGATGAGTGGGTGAGAGTGTGAGTTAGTGGGTGAGAGTGTGCGTGTGAGAGTGAGTGAATGGATGAGTGGGTGACAGTGTGAGTTAGTGAGTGAGAGTGTGCGTGTGAGAGTGAGTGAATGAGTGGGTGACAGTGTGAGTGAGTGAGTGAGAGTGTGCGTGTGAGAGTGAGTGAATGGATGAGTGGGTGACAGTGTGAGTGAGTGAGAGTGGGTGTGAGAGTGAGTGAATGGATGAGTGGGTGAGAGTGTGAGTTAGTGGGTGAGAGTGTGCGTGTGAGTGAGTGAATGGATGAGTGGGTGAGAGTGTGAGTTAGTGAGTGAGAGTGTGCGTGTGAGAGTGAGTGAATGGATGAGTGGGTGACAGTGTGAGTTAGTGAGTGAGAGTGTGCGTGTGAGAGTGAGTGAATGGATGAGTGGGTGACAGTGTGAGTTAGTGGGTGAGAGTGTGCGTGTGAGAGTGAGTGAATGGATGAGTGGGTGAGAGTGTGAGTGAGTGAGAGTGTGCGTGTGAGAGTGAGGGAATGGATGAGTGGGTGAGAGTGTGAGTGAGTGAGAGTGTGCGTGTGAGAGTGAGTGAATGGATGAGTGGGTGAGAGTGTGAGTTAGTGGGTGAGAGTGTGCGTGTGAGAGTGAGTGAATGGATGAGTGGGTGACAGTGTGAGTTAGTGAGTGAGAGTGTGCGTGTGAGAGTGAGTGAATGGATGAGTGGGTGACAGTGTGAGTGAGTGAGAGTGTGCGTGTGAGAGTGAGTGAATGGATGAGTGGGTGACAGTGTGAGTGAGTGAGTGAGTGAGTGAGTGAGTGAGAGTGTGGGTGTGAGAGTGAGTGAATGGATGAGTGGGTGAGAGTGTGAGTGAGTGTGTGCGTGTGAGAGTGAGTGAATGGATGAGTGGGTGAGAGTGTGAGTTAGTGAGTGAGAGTGTGCGTGTGAGAGTGAGTGAGTGTGTGGGTGTGAGAGTGAGTGAATGGATGAGTGGGTGACAGTGTGAGTTAGTGAGTGAGAGTGTGCGTGTGAGAGTGAGTGAATGGATGAGTGGGTGACAGTGTGAGTTAGTGAGTGAGTGTGTGGGTGTGAGAGTGAGTGAATGGATGAGTGGGTGACAGTGTGAGTGAGTGAGAGTGTGCGTGTGAGAGTGAGTGAATGGATGAGTGGGTGACAGTGTGAGTGAGTGAGAGTGTGAGTGTGAGAGTGAGTGAATGGATGAGTGGGTGACAGTGTGAGTGAGTGACAGTGTGAGTGAGTGAGTGAGAGTGTGCGTGTGAGAGTGAGTGGATGGATGAGTGGGTGACAGTGTGAGTTAGTGAGTGAGAGTGTGCGTGTGAGAGTGAGTGAATGGATGAGTGGGTGACAGTGTGAGTGAGTGAGTGAGAGTGTGAGTGTGAGAGTGAGTGAATGGATGAGTGGGTGACAGTGTGAGTGAGTGAGTGAGAGTGTGCGTGTGAGAGTGAGTGAATGGATGAGTGGGTGACAGTGTGAGTGAGTGAGTGAGTGAGAGTGTGCGTGTGAGAGTGAGTGAATGGATGAGTGGGTGACAGAGTGAGTGAGTGGGAGTGTGCGTGTGAGAGTGAGTGAATGGATGAGTGGGTGACAGTGTGAGTGAGTGAGAGTGTGCGTGTGAGAGTGAGTGAATGGATGAGTGGGTGACAGTGTGAGTTAGTGAGTGAGAGTGTGCGTGTGAGAGTGAGTGAATGGATGAGTGGGTGACAGTGTGAGTGAGTGAGAGTGTGAGAGTGAGTGAATGGATGAGTGGGTGACAGTGTGAGTGAGTGAGTGAGTGAGAGTGTGCGTGTGAGAGTGAGTGAATGGATGAGTGGGTGACAGTGTGAGTGAGTGAGTGAGAGTGTGCGTGTGAGTGAATGGATGAGTGGGTGACAGTGTGAGTGAGTGAGAGTGTGAGTGTGAGAGTGAGTGAATGGATGAGTGGGTGACAGTGTGAGTGAGTGAGTGAGAGTGTGCGTGTGAGAGTGAGTGAATGGATGAGTGGGTGAGAGTGTGAGTTAGTGAGTGAGAGTGTGCGTGTGAGAGTGAGTGAATGGATGAGTGGGTGAGAGTGTGAGTGAGTGAGTGAGAGTGTGCGTGTGAGAGTGAGTGAATGGATGAGTGGGTGAGAGTGTGAGTTAGTGGGTGAGAGTGTGCGTGTGAGAGTGAGTGAATGGATGAGTGGGTGAGAGTGTGAGTTAGTGGGTGAGAGTGTGCGTGTGAGAGTGAGTGAATGGATGAGTGGGTGAGAGTGTGAGTTAGTGGGTGAGAGTGTGCGTGTGAGAGTGAGTGGGTATGAGAGTGAGTTGCTGAGTGCGTAACAGTGTGCGTGTGAGAGTGAGTGGATGAGAGAGGGTGTGAGAGTGAGTGAGAGTATGTGAGTTAGTGGATGAGAGTGTGGGTGTGAGAGTTAGTGGATGAGAGTGTGGGTGTGTGAGTTAGTGGATGAGAGTGTGGGTGTGAGAGTTAGTGGATGACAGTGTGGGTGTGTGAGTTAGTGGATGACAGTGTGGGTGTGAGAGTTAGTGGATGAGAGTGTGGGTGTGAGAGTTAGTGGATGAGAGTGTGGGTGTGTGAGTTAGTGGATGAGAGTGTGGGTGTGAGAGTTAGTGGATGACAGTGTGGGTGTGTGAGTTAGTGGATGACAGTGTGGGTGTGAGAGTTAGTGGATGACAGTGTGGGTGTGTGAGTTAGTGGATGAGAGTGTGGGTGTGTGAGTTAGTGGATGAGAGTGTGGGTGTGTGAGTTAGTGGATGAGAGTGTGGGTGTGAGAGTGAGTGAGTGGTTTAAGGGCCCGTTGACGAGGTTATCTGGCCCCGACGATATAGAAAATGAGCTACCTGTAAAAGACTTTCTGTTAGTTAAAAAAATACAAAGATGACATTGCAGTACTCTGCACTCGCCAATGTTTGCTTTACCTGGTAGACTTCTCTTCAAATCGTGTGCTGCACTACATGTAACCTTACAGGTTACAATGTAAATAACATTAATGGGAAAACTGATTGATTTAATTTTACTAATACACAATGGGTGATAAATGATGAGTGTGAAGTGGACACTATTTGAGCTAACGTTTACACTGTAGGGATTATTTGTCACTTCTCAACACAGCATACTTCATGTTAGCTGCATGATAATGTTGGTACTTGTGATTGGCATGTGCTGCCAATGATAGCCGTGACAGATACTAACTAGCACGGATATGAGGTATCCTCTTGCCCCTCCAGAGTGAACGTCCGAGCCAGATTTGAAGTGACACTGATCCATAGAGTAGTGTTGCAGACTTACATCTTGTAATTGTTTCCTAGAGCTTCTGTGCTTTTATATTGTTAGACGTTTCATTGTACCTTGAAGAATAACTATAACTACATTCTGAATATACAATTTAAAATACGTATTTCTTCTCCATTTTAACACTAGGTACTAACCTCGGGGCCGCACCTGCCGCGTACTGATCCTTTACAGCTATTTAGTCCTCACTAAACCTAAATACGAGTAGTTTCCTATTTACTCGTTTTTACTTTCTCTGCTACGTATAGTAAAGTAGAGGAATTATTGTATTCCACTCAAAAGTTCCATGTCGAGATTTAACTGGAAATATATGTTTTGAGGTCCCCTGAATAAAAAAAATTTAGAAAAAGGTCCGTGTGTGTGGGTGTGTCCGTGTGTGTGGGTGTGTCCGTGTGTGTGTGTCAGTCTGTGCACAACATAACTCAAAAAGGAAAAGTCGTTTAAAAACCAAATTTAGTATTTACGTAAGTTTAATGTCTTTTAAGGCTACGACACGAAGATTTTGAAGAAAATTGCTTCACCCTAAACTATCCTTTACATACAACATTTTTCAAAAATTTTGATTTTCTTGAAAATGGCTCTAACCATTTTGGTTAAAATGCCGTATGTTTGAGATATTTTTATGTCAAATGAAATGTATATCTTGAACTTTCTGGTTATAGCTCCTGTAGTCGTATTTACTCTGGAGGACTTTTGCATAACTGGTAAACCGTAAGAGATAGACCAAATCTTATTATTCAAAAATGTAGATCTTGCTAAAATACACAATTTACTTATGTCTGAATACGTGTTTTATAGAGTGAACCATTTTGGAGATAATCCTTGTCATTTGTGAGAGTTTTGGAGAACTTATACTTCTGTCAAATGGAATATCGTCATTCAGTTTTTATATGTTAACCATGCAAAGAGAAGGGAATCTCAAAGCTTTAAAAGATTTGACTATCGCTCAAAGCCTACTGTATTCTAATATTCCCCTTGTACCTACAACAAAATAAGCAATAACATAATTTGTACAAACGCTTATCTCAACTAACACGTAGAAGATATAGGAATAAGAGTTTGTAAGAATGGTTAGTACAAGAGTAGAGAAAGTCATGTGAGTGCAACACATCAGATTTTTATATTTATAATCTATTTTACATACGATTTCTTTGGGTAGTTCTGGCAACTTTGTATTTCGTAATTTGTTCCTAAGAATCTTAGTTTCCTTACAATCTAGTAGTATATCGTTATACAAAGGACATTTTTCATTTGTTCTTAATCACTCCTGTTCTAACCTTGCAAAGGTTAATGTAAGAGCTACATGAAACAACATACGAGAGCATGATGCACCTCCCTTTCTCGCCCTGTCGCTCGCTGTGCACGCGACTAGCTGTCTCTCTCTCTCTGTCCGCCGGTTCTGCTGTGAGGTGTCCAAGGATGGACAATAATCGAGGACGAAACACAATCTTACATACGGTAGTCTCTCTAACAGGGCTGATGGTGCCTCAGATTTGGGATAAACCAGACTACACAGACCATCATAAGAAAATCATAAAATACCAATTAAACCAATTACAAGGAATATCTGGAAAAGGTAGTGTCCCAGAAAAAATGTATCTGACATGAATTGTGTGTTTTAACGAGATCTACATTCTTGTGTAATACGATTTTGTCCATCTCTTACGGTTTGCGAGTTATGCAAAAGTCATTCAAAATTGGTGTTGCCACGTTTTTAATAATCGAATAAGGGACACAAACTTAGAAATAAGGAAAATATCACAAAAATAAAGGAGAATCAATGAATATGAAGACGGATGGGTATTGGCGGGATTAGTTGAAAGACATTGTGAGCGTTTTCAGAACACAATTATTTGAAAAATTGAAATGTGAAAGAACAGTTACTAACAAATGTAGTTGGTGTACAGAAAAATTATGCTTCACGCGCTTTAATAACTCTCATTATTACAGTACACTTGTTCAAGACTAGCATGCCATAAGTTAAGGTGAGAAATGATTATTCGTATTGTCATTATTATTAACATTCAACAATAAACCGTTTCACACCTCCCTTATTTGAATACATTTCTCTCGCAGACCAATTGCGTCCGAGTGGCCAAAATTTTCAGAAGCACTTAGTTTTAAATATTGAATACCATCAATAGAACGATTACGATTTTTTCTGTCCCATCAAAGATGTTTGCTTGTAAGTTTGTGTCCTTCAGTCCTAGCATGTCCTTCGCCCCCATGAGAAACAGGTATAATCATGTTGCATGTGGCTCTGAACTTATTGCCATGCCCCAACTTGAACCAAGTATAAGATTCTCCCAAGATATGTGATAGCAAGTCATTTGTTTGCACTTCTTCACCTTTACATGTGTCACGTTAAGCCTTGTCGGGGCCCAATCTGAAGCACAGTAGGTAATGCTTTTGTTATCTGTTTGCAGACAGACGATCATGGTTATACAGGGCGTTTTGCTCCGGGGGCATCAACCCATGTGACCCGGACAACCCACGGGACAATAAGGAGCATGCAATAATGGCCTACTTCAGGGACAAGTTTGCCCCTCTGCTAGCACTGTGGCCCTTCAAGCTTCTTGTGGTCATGGTGTTTGCGTTCTACATCGCAGGAGCCTGCTACGGTATTCTGGGCATAGAGGAAGGTCTGGAGCGGCGCAAGCTGTCCCGCGAGGACTCCTATTCAGTGGAGTTCTACGACAAAGAGGATTTCTACTTCAGGGAGTTTCCATACAGAATACAGGTATGTTTATGTGCATCCTTTCTGGTGACGTCAGAGGAATTGTACCTACCTGTAGGAAAAACGAGATGCCCCATTAACAACAAAACGATTCAGCAACTTTGAATGTTTGATTGCCTTATCCGGGGTTTTGACTTGAGAAGTCATTAGACGCTATGCTGCAGCCTTCTTGAACGTTGCTTGTGTTCACTTTTACTTTCTAACTGTAGGAAAAGAAGTTCTTGCACTCCAGCCAATACTTCCATACCGAGATATCACTGGAAATGCACATTTAAGTCTCTTGAATAAAAAATACGTTTAAATACCAAGCTTGGTTTATAAGCTCGTCTTCCAATGATGCGACACGAACATTTTCAACCCAAGTTGAACATTTTTGAAATATTTTTTCTTAAACATGGCTACAACGGTTTTGATTAAAATACCATAATATATTTAAAATATTTTGGCGACAAATGAGATAAATATTGTGATTTTCTGGGCATATCCACAGAAGTCCTCATTTTAGATGAGTTTTGCATAACTGGTAAACCGTAAGAGATAGACAAAGCCACTCGTAAACAAAAATACACATCTCGTTAAAGCAAACAATGTTACTTTTTTGTAGTTAACCTTTTCCGAGATATTTCTTGTGATTGGTTGAATTTTCCAATACCTTTATTTCTCCCGAATGGCAACTCGTTATATATTAAACCTTTTTATGTCCTGGTTATGCAAAGGGAACAGAATTTCAAAGAGGAGCAGCGACCCCCCTAAAAAGGCAACCGTGCGTAAAATTGCAGTGGCCAACACCAAACCGAGCCAAAACCATGTCCTCGTGACGAGAGTGGAAAGGAGGTTACTAATTTATCGGAATTTCCTTCACTTGTCTAAGCTTATTACCGCGGAGAGCTGACCACTCTTCGTGCACCGCTCTCCGCACTTCAAGCCTAAACTCTTCCGAAGTCACACGGGAGATGGTAATACTGGGTTCTGTGGTTGCCGTCTTTGCTGCTAAATCTGCCATTTCATTCCCCGGCAAAGCCACGTAACCAGGAATCCATGCACACACCACGTTAACTTTGCTGCCAAATCTGCCATTTCATTCCCCGGCAAAGCCACGTAGCCAGGAATCCATGCACACACCACGTTAACTTTGCTGCCAAATCTGCCATTTCATTCCCCGGCAAAGCCACGTAACCAGGAATCCATGCACACACCACGTTAACTTTGCTGCCAAATCTGCCATTTCATTCCCCGGCAAAGCCACGTAACCAGGAATCCATGCACACACCACGTTAACTTTGCTGCCAAATCTGCCATTTCATTCCCCGGCAAAGCCACGTAACCAGGAATCCATGCACACACCACGTCAACACCAGAAGCGTGTAAAACATGGAGGGCATCCTGGATACGTTGTACAATAGGATGAGGGTTGTACAACTGACAAAGGCTCTGAAGTTCACTAAATAAGGGAATCGCTCAAAATCAGGCAGTCACCTAATTTACGACGGCACGTATAAAACGGTTCGGTATTTTGCATACAGCTCTGCAGTATAAATGGAAGTGCTATTATGAATGGATATGGTCCGGTTCCATAAACATAAGAACATCCAACACTGCTGGTGCTCTTTGATCCATCAGTGTAGATTAAACGTCGACCAGCGTAGCCTGACAAGAATTCTATGACAAAAAAAAAATGGAGTGGAGATTAGACGTACAAAAGTATCGTATAGGTACTTCCGGTATACTGTCATCCCAAGATCTACGCGTGACGTGTTACGTAACAAGGGTGTATGCCTCTCCCCTTGGAAAACAACTTGGCATTTCAGTAGCATACTTCCTAAGAAGCTCCCGGAAAACGACAACCCTCCGGCCTTGATCTAAGGGAACTGCTTCTATCACGTTCGTTCAACGTGGTGTTGAAAAAAGAAACGAACGTTGGGTGCGTAGGCATCATTTAAGCGCACAACCATAATTTCTTAACAGTACCTCACGCCGATATTTCAGAGGAGGTTCTACCAATTCGGCACTGGACTAGTTGGAAAAGCTCAGACTGTCACATGAATGGCTCGATTATGGACCGTGTTTAATCTTCTTAGCAGAGATGGTCATGCTGAAGAATAAACGATACCTGGATAATCTAATTTGGATCGGACGAGTGCCCGATATGTTGCAGAAGAACTGTCAGATTTGTCGCTTAGTATCCGAAGATATTCAGAGAACGATCACATCGTGCTTTCCACAGCGCTATGTTTGGCGACCAGCTACGCTTCCGGTCGAACATCAGTCCCAGGAAACGCTTCTCGTCTGCAAATGATAGTAATCTCGTAACATGTGCACACTCAAAATTTCATACCCCTATCTAAACAGTTTTTCTAGAAAATGCACCAACAAATGGGAAATATCACAATAGTCATTGTTAGAAATCTGCTGGTCCATAAGAATCGTGTGTTAGGGCTTCCCTGTCCTCTTTTTTCGCTTCTTTTCTTCACTCTTGCCTCCTTAGTCATCATAAGTGTAGCTTTTTCAGGTTTAGTAGCACAGCTACAGTCCATAGTTCAGTGCTTGTTCCATGTTCTTACCTGGTTTGCTGTCCATTCTCTGCATCACTTAGCATGATCCCTGCAGTATGATCCATCACTGAAGCAAATTAGTGCATTTAGAACACCATTTTCCAGTACCTACCTTTACTTCAACAAACACTGTCATAGTGGCTGAATGCTTCATTCTGATTCTGTCTTAGCATACAAGCAAGGCACATTGCTTCAGCAGTTTGGGATCAACATACTTACCTAATTTCCTCAAGTCCAGCAGACGACAGGGTGTGCTACAGCCATAACCACAAATGTAAATATGTATACCTAATACCAAAGAGGTTGCATAAAGTTGAGAAACAATTCATGGGGATATGGTAGGGTTGGATTACTGTGAAGCACTGCTTTAAATACTGACAATTTATATGCACAAATACATTTAGAGTATATGATTATTATACATCAAATCATTCAGAAAAGAGTGCTTATTCAAGTGAGACTATAAAAATTGTGCAATGTTTGACCAAATTAACTTAAACACTGTTACTTGTTGCAGGTGGTGATCAGTGGAGACCTCAACTACTCAGATCCACAAGTGCAGGCCCAGGTGGAGAACCTTACTCAGACATTTGAGAACACAACCTACATTTCATCACCCCTCTATACAGAGTCCTGGCTTAGATCATTTGTGGGATATGTGCGTCGTAACCAGGACTTCCTCAACGTTTCCATAGATACAGAAGAAAGTTTCATTCAAACACTTAAGGAGGTAATCAACATTTTTTGGCATAGGTGACTCCCATGAAGGGTTACAAGGTTATCAAACCCACACTCTCAAATTTACCTAATAAAACTCATAACTTTGAATGGGATTTAGTAAGTCTAGTCCTTCAATAAAACATCACAGATTATGTGAATACCACAGGAAGAAAAGGGGGGAATTTCCCTAAGAGAACAGGCAAATTCTCTTGCTTGCTGTGCAACGTAATACCCCAATCTTTATCTTGAGCAATAAATCTGTGTACCTCCACCACCACCACCACGCCACCGCCACCACTGGTTTAAAAAAGTAGCCTAACAAGGTACAACGTAACTATACACCCAAGTAAGTTCAGTTTCCCCACACAACTAGTGATAACTGAACTGACAATGGCGTTCCCCTCTTGGCCTTCAGCACTCCTTGCTTGACATCTGTCCTATAGCTTCTCTTAAAGAGCAGACTGTAGAGTAAAACTGAAATGCACTTAATTAGTCACTCTTAATTTTCTTTAAAGTTTTATTTTATTAGGATTTAATATTCAGTTATTTCAGTTATAAATATCTATACGAATAACAGCATATTTATTCAAGAACTTGCAGCAATTACTAAGATAAGTGAACCTTTTAGTCTCTAAGTTTGTTTTTATTTTAGATTTTCTGTTACTTCACGGTAAACAGCTTCAGTTTTTCAATTGAATTTAGCTATAAAAATGTTTAATTATTAACAAAGTACTTTTCATATTGTGATATTCTCTCATTCTCTTGACCATTTCTAAACCCTTAATCATGAGATTTTTGATGACATGTTATAAATCAAATTACCATTGTGTCAGCCATCAGATCAAGGCTTACTAAATGAACAATAAAATATCTTATACAATACTAACCAGTTTCACCAACAATGGGAATGGGAAAAAGAGTTCATCTAAAATAAGCTAAAGTCAGAATATGTTGTTGTTAGCTAATGCTGGATTTCTGACAATGAAGTCATTAATCCTCTTGCTCTCCAATATTTTTCACTGATGGATGGGGAGGGCGCTAGAAGTGGCCGGGCATATTTGAAGGTGGTCTCGGTCCATTTCCTCTTGCAGATCACATAGAGGACAGAGTGGTGAAGAATATATCCCAATTCTGTTCAAATGTTTTGCCACACAATCATGTCCTGTAATCAACCTGAAGGTTGCAACTGCTGTTTTCCGAGGATACTCAGGAATTACTGTTTGAATGTTTGGTAGTTCCCATCTTTTATTCTTTGATTTTTCATAGTAATATTATGTAATAATTTTTTGAATTCAGAGTTGACTAATCTTTTCGCTGCATAAAATGGTAGATTACCTATAGATTTTTGTACACCGCTGCTACCCTTTTTTGCAAGAAAATCAGCTTTCTCATTACCACTCAGTCCACAGTGAGCTGGTATCCATTGGAAGACTAGGTGTTTTTGAAAGTGCTGTTAGATGGGTAAGAATTTTCCAACATTCTATAATTGTTTGATTTTTTGGTGACAACTTAGAAGTAAATGCTATAATTTCTGCCATGGCAGCAGAGAATACCTGCTTGCTGAAAATGTGAAATTCTGTACAAAAGATTTTGTAGGGCCATTCGAATTGCTTCAATTTCTTCATCAAAGTTTGTAGTTCCATAACTTAAAGATTTGTAATAGGAAAAGAGGTGACATGTGACTCCAGCACCTGCTTTATCTTGGTTTGATATTAATGATCCATCAGTATAAATATGGAGCCATTCGTGTTCTGGAAATCTAGTATGGATTGTCTCTAATGCCAATAATTTTAGAACACTAGTTGGAGTATTACTTTTCTTAACTTCTTCTGTCAGGTGTAAATAATATATGATGTCTAATGTATATATAGGCTAGCATAGGCTAGGTAACAGGCTGTGTAAGGAGAAGAAACTAGTGGACATAGGCTAGCATAGGCTAGGTAACAGGCTGTGTAAGGAGAAGAAACTAGTGGACATAGGCTAGCATAGGCTAGGTAACAGGCTGTGTAAGGAGAAGAAACTAGTGGACATAGGCTAGCATAGCCTAGGTAACAGGCTGTGTAAAGACGAGAAATTAGTGGACATAGGCTAGGTAACATGCTGTGTAAAGAGAAGAAATTAGTGGACATAGGCTAACATAGGCTAGGTAACAGGCTGTGTAAAGACGAGAAATTAGTGGACATAGGCTAACATAGGCTAGGTAACAGGCTGTGTAAAGACGACAAATTAGTGGACATAGGATAGCATAGGCTAGGTAACAGGCTGTGTAAAGAGAAGAAATTAGTGGACATAGGCTAACATAGGCTAACATAGGCTAACATAGGCTGGGCAACAGGCTGTGTAAAGAGAAGAAATTAGTGGACATAGGCTAACATAGGCTAACATAGGCTGGGCAACAGGCTGTGTAAAGAGAAGAAATTAGTGGACATAGGCTACCATAGGCTAACATAGGCTGGGCAACAGGCTGTGTAAAGAGAAGAAATTAGTGGACATAGGCTAACATAGGCTGGGCAACAGGCTGTGTAAAGAGAAGAAATTAGTGGACATAGGCTACCATAGGCTACCATAGGCTAACATAGGCTGGGCAACAGGCTGTGTAAAGAGAAGAAATTAGTGGACATAGGCTAACATAGGCTAGCAAACATGCTGTGTAAAGAGAAGAAATTAGTGGACATAGGCTAACATAGGCTAGGTAACATGCTGTGTAAAGAGAAGAAATTAGTGGACATAGGCTAACATAGGCTACCATAGGCTAACATAGGCTGGGCAACAGGCTGTGTAAAGAGAAGAAATTACTGGACATAGGCTACCACAGGCTAACATAGGCTGGGCAACAGGCTGTGTAAAGAGAAGAAATTAGTGGACATAGGCTAACATAGGCTAGCATAGCCTAGGTAACATGCTGTGTAAAGAGAAGAAATTAGTGGACATAGGCTAACATAGGCTAACATAGGCTGGGCAACAGGCTGTGTAAAGAGAAGAAATTAGTGGACATAGGCTAACATAGGCTGGGCAACAGGCTGTGTAAAGAGAAGAAATTAGTGGACATAGGCTAACATAGGCTAACATAGGCTGGGCAACAGGCTGTGTAAAGAGAAGAAATTAGTGGACATAGGCTAACATAGGCTAACATAGGCCACCATAGGCTAACATAGGCTGGGCAACAGACTGTGTAAAGAGAAGAAATTAGTGGACATAGGCTAACATAGGCTAACATAGGCTAGCATAGGCTAGGTAACATGCTGTGTAAAGAGAAGAAATTAGTGGACATAGGCTAACATAGGCTACCATAGGCTAGGCAACAGGCTGTGTAAAGAGAAGAAATTAGTGGACATAGGCTAACATAGGCTACCATAGGCTACCATAGGCTAGGTAACATGCTGTGTAAAGAGAAGAAATTAGTGGACATAGGCTAACATAGGCTACCATAGGCTAACATAGGCTGGGCAACAGGCTGTGTAAAGAGAAGAAATTAGTGGACATAGGCTAACATAGGCTAGGTAACATGCTGTGTAAAGAGAAGAAATTAGTAGACATAGGCTAATATAGGCTAACATAGGCTACCATAGGCTAACATAGGCTGGGCAACAGGCTGTGTAAAGAGAAGAAATTAGTGGACATAGGCTAACATAGGCTACCATAGGCTAACATAGGCTGGGCAACAGGCTGTGTAAAGAGAAAGAAATTAGTGGACATAGGCTAACATAGGCTACCATAGGCTAACATAGGCTGGGCAACAGGCTGTGTAAACAGAAGAAATTAGTGGACATAGGCTAGCATAGGCTAGGTAACATGCTGTGTAAAGAGAAGAAATTAGTGGACATAGGCTAACATAGGCTACCATAGGCTGGGCAACAGGCTGTGTAAAGAGAAGAAATTAGTGGACATAGGCTAACATAGGCTACCATAGGCTAGGTAACATGCTGTGTAAAGAGAAGAAATTAGTGGACATAGGCTAACATAGGCTACCATAGGCTAACATAGGCTGGGCAACAGGCTGTGTAAAGAGAAGAAATTAGTGGACATAGGCTAACATAGGCTAGGTAACATGCTGTGTAAAGAGAAGAAATTAGCAGACATAGGCTAATATAGGCTAACATAGGCTACCATAGGCTAACATAGGCTGGGCAACAGGCTCTGTAAAGAGAAGAAATTAGTGGACATAGGCTAACATAGGCTACCATAGGCTAACATAGGCTGGGCAACAGGCTGTGTAAAGAGAAGAAATTAGTGGACATAGGCTAACATAGGCTACCATAGGCTAACATAGGCTGGGCAACAGGCTGTGTAAAGAGAAGAAATTAGTGGACATAGGCTAACATAGGCTACCATAGGCTAACATAGGCTAGGTAACAGGCAGTGTAAAGAGAAGAAATTAAAGGACATAGGCTAACATAGGCTACCATAGGCTAACATAGGCTGGGCAACAGGCTGTGTAAAGAGTAGAAATTAGTGGACATAGGCTAACATAGGCTAGCATAGGCTAGGTAACATGCTGTGTAAAGAGAAGAAATTAGTGGTCATAGGCTAACATAGGCTGGGCAACAGGCTGTGTAAAGAGAAGAAATTAGTGGACATAGGCTAACATAGGCTAACATAGGCTGGGCAACAGGCTGTGTAAAGAGAAGAAATTAGTGGACATAGGCTAACATAGGCTGGGCAACAGGCTGTGTAAAGAGAAGAAATTAGTGGACATAGGCTAACATAGGCTACCATAGGCTAGGTAACATGCTGTGTAAAGAGAAGAAATTAGTGGACATAGGCTAACATAGGCCACCATAGGCTAACATAGGCTGGGCAACAGACTGTGTAAAGAGAAGAAATTAGTGGACATAGGCTAACATAGGCTAACATAGGATAGCATAGGCTAGGTAACATGCTGTGTAAAGAGAAGAAATTAGTGGACATAGGCTAACATAGGCCACCATAGGCTAACATAGGCTGGGCAACAGACTGTGTAAAGAGAAGAAATTAGTGGACATAGGCTAACATAGGCTAACATAGGATAGCATAGGCTAGGTAACATGCTGTGTAAAGAGAAGAAATTAGTGGACATAGGCTAACATAGGCTACCATAGCCTGGGCAACAGGCTGTGTAAAGAGAAGAAATTAGTGGACATAGGCTAACATAGGCTACCATAGCCTGGGCAACAGGCTGTGTAAAGAGAAGAAATTAGTGGACATAGGCTAACATAGGCTACCATAGGCTAAGTAACATGCTGTGTAAAGAGAAGAAATTAGTGGACATAGGCTAACATAGGCTAACATAGGCCACCATAGGCTAACATAGGCTGGGCAACAGACTGTGTAAAGAGAAGAAATTAGTGGACATAGGCTAACATAGGCTAACATAGGCTAGGTAAACATGCTGTGTAAAGAGAAGAAATTAGTGGACATAGGCTAACATAGGCTACCATAGCCTGGGCAACAGGCTGTGTAAAGAGAAGAAATTAGTGGACATAGGCTAACATAGGCTAACATAGGCTAGCATAGGCTAGGTAACATGCTGTGTAAAGAGAAGAAATTAGTGGACATAGGCTAACATAGGCTACCATAGCCTGGGCAACAGGCTGTGTAAAGAGAAGAAATTAGTGGACATAGGCTAACATAGGCTACCATAGCCTGGGCAACAGGCTGTGTAAAGAGAAGAAATTAGTGGACATAGGCTAACATAGGCTAACATAGGCTACCATAGGCTAGGTAACATGCTGTGTAAAGAGAAGAAATTAGTGGACATAGGCTAACATAGGCTACCATAGGCTAACATAGGCTGGGCAACAGGCTGTGTAAAGAGAAGAAATTAGTGGACATAGGCTAACATAGGCTAGGTAACATGCTGTGTAAAGAGAAGAAATTAGTGGACATAGGCTACCATAGGCTAACATAGGCTACCATAGGCTAACATAGGCTGGGCAACAGGCTGTGTAAAGAGAAGAAATTAGTGGACATAGGCTACCATAGGCTAACATAGGCTAACATAGGCTGGGCAACAGGCTGTGTAAAGAGAAGAAATTAGTGGACATAGGCTAACATTGGCTACCATAGGCTAACATAGGCTGGGAACCAGGCTGTGTAAAGAGAAGAAATTAGTGGACATAGGCTAACATAGGCTAGCATAGGCTAGGTAACATGCTGTGTAAAGAGAAGAAATTAGTGGATATAGGCTAACATAGGCTAACATAGGCTGGGCAACAGGCTGTGTAAAGAGAAGAAATTAGTGGACATAGGCTAACATAGGCTAGGTAACAGGCTGTGTAAACAGAAGAAATTAGTGGACATAGGCTAACATAGGCTGGGCAACAGGCTGTGTAAACAGGAGAAATTAGTGGACATAGGCTAACATAGGCTACCATAGGCTAACTTAGGCTAGGTAACATGCTGTGTAAAGAGAAGAAATTAGTGGACATAGGCTAACATAGGCTACCATAGGCTAACATAGGCTGGGCAACAGGCTGTGTAAAGAGAAGAAATTAGTGGACATAGGCTAACATAGGCTAGGTAACATGCCCTGTAAAGAGAAGAAATTAGTGGACATAGGCTAACATAGGCTGGACAACAGGCTGTGTAAAGAGAAGAAATTAGTGGACATAGGCTAACATAGGCTAGGTAACATGCTGTGTAAAGGGAAGAAATTAGTGGACATAGGCTAACATAGGCTACCATAGGCTAACATAGGCTAGGTAACATGCTGTGTAAAGAGAAGAAATTAGTGGACATAGGCTAACATAGGCTACCATAGGCTAACATAGGCTGGGCAACAAGCTGTGTAAAGAGAAGAAATTAGTGGACATAGGCTAACATAGGCTACCATAGGCTAACATAGGCTGGGCAACAGGCTGTGTAAATAGAAGAAATTAGTGGACATAGGCTAACATAGGCTACCATAGGCTAACATAGGCTGGGCAACAGGCTGTGTAAAGAGAAGAAATTAGTGGACATAGGCTAACATAGGCTAACATAGGCTAGCATAGGCTAGGTAACATGCTGTGTAAAGAGAAGAAATTAGTGGACATAGGCTAACATAGGCTAGCATAGGCTAGGCAACATGCTGTGTAAAGAGAAGAAATTAGTGGACATAGGCTAACATAGGCTAGGTAACATGCTGTGTAAAGAGAAGAAATTAGTGGACATAGGCAAACATAGGCTAACATAGGCTGGGCAACAGGCTGTGTAAAGAGAAGAAATTAGTGGACATAGGCTAACATAGGCTAGGTAACAGGCTGTGTAAAGAGAAGAAATTAGTGGACATAGGCTAACATAGGCTAGGTAACATGCTGTGTAAAGAGAAGAAATTAGTGGACATAGGCTAACATAGGCTGTGTAAAGAGAAGAAATTAGTGGACATAGGCTAACATAGGCTAGGTAACAGGCTGTGTAAAGAGAAGAAATTAGTGGACATAGGCTAACATAGGCTAGGTAACAGGCTGTGTAAAGAGGAGAAATTAGTGGACATAGGCTACCATAGGCTAACATAGGCTGGGTAACAGGCTGTGTAAAGAGGAGAAATTAGTGGACATAGGCTAACATAGGCTAGGTAACAGGCTGTGTAAAGAGGAGAAATTAGTGGACATAGGCTAACATAGGCTGGGAAACAGGCTGTGTAAAGAGAAGAAATTAGTGGACATAGGCTAACATAGGCTAACATAGGCTGGGCAACAGGCTGTGTAAAGAGAAGAAATTAGTGGACATAGGCTAACATAGGCTAACATAGGCTAACATAGGCTAACATAGGCTGGGCAACAGGCTGTGTAAAGAGGAGAAATTAGTGGACATAGGCTAACATAGGCTACCATAGGCTAACATAGGCTAACATAGGCTGGGCAACAGGCTGTGTAAAGAGAAGAAATTAGTGGACATAGGCTAACATAGGCTGGGTAACAGGCTGTGTAAAGAGAAGAAATTAGTGGACATAGGCTAACATAGGCTAACATAGGCTGGGCAACAGGCTGTGTAAAGAGGAGAAATTAGTGGACATAGGCTAACATAGGCTACCATAGGCTGGGCAACAGGCTGTGTAAAGAGAAGAAATTAGTGGACATAGGCTAACATAGGCTAACATAGGCTGGGCAACAGGCTGTGTAAAGAGAAGAAATTAGTGGACAAAGGCTAACATAGGCTGGGCAACAGGCTGTGTAAAGAGAAGAAATTAGTGGACATAGGCTAACATAGGCTAACATAGGCTGGGCAACAGGCTGTATAAAGAGGAGAAATTAGTGGACATAGGCTAACATAGGCTACCATAGGCTAACATAGGCTAGGCAACAGGCTGTGTAAAGAGAAGAAATTAGTGGCCATAGGCTAACATAGGCTAACATAGGCTAACATAGGCTAACATAGGCTAACATAGGCTAACATAGGCTGGGCAACAGGCTGTGTAAAGAGGAGAAATTAGTGGACATAGGCTAACATAGGCTACCATAGGCTAACATAGGCTAGGTAACATGCTGTGTAAAGAGAAGAAATTAGTGGACATAGGCTAACATAGGCTAACATAGGCTAGGTAACATGCTGTGTAAAGAGAAGAAATTAGTGGACATAGGCTAACATAGGCTACCATAGGCTACCATAGGCTGGGCAACAGGCTGTGTAAACAGAAGAAATTAGTGGACATAGGCTACCATAGGCTAACATAGGCTACCATAGGCTAGGTAACATACTGTGTAAAGAGAAGAAATTAGTGGACATAGGCTAGCATAGGCTAGGTAACAGGCTGTGTAAACAGAAGAAATTAGTGGACATAGGCTAACATCGGCTAGGTAACATGATGTGTAAAGAGAAGAAATTAGTGGACATAGGCTAACATAGGCTACCATAGGCTAACATAGGCTGGGCAACAGGCTGTGTAAAGAGAAGAAATTAGTGGACATAGGCTTCCATAGGCTAACATAGGCTGGGTAACATGCTGTGTAAAGAGAAGAAATTAGTGGACATAGGCTAACATAGGCTAGGTAATATGCTGTGTAAAGAGAAGAAATTAGTGGACATAGGCTAACATAGGCTACCATAGGCTAACATAGGCTGGGCAACAGGCTGTGTAAAGAGAAGAAATTAGTGGACATAGGCTAACATAGGCTGGGCAACAGGCTGTGTAAAGAGAAGAAATTAGTGGACATAGGCTACCATAGGCTAACATAGGCTACCATAGGCTAACATAGGCTGGGCAACAGGCTGTGTAAAGAGAAGAAATTAGTGGACATAGGCTAACATAGGCTAACATAGGCTGGGCAACAGGCTGTGTAAAGAGAAGAAATTAGTGGACAAAGGCTAACATTGGCTACCATAGGCTAACATAGGCTGGGCAACAGGCTGTGTAAAGAGAAGAAATTAGTGGACATAGGCTAACATAGGCTAGCATAGGCTAGGTAACATGCTGTGTAAAGAGAAGAAATTAGTGGATATAGGCTAACATAGGCTAACATAGGCTGGGCAACAGGCTGTGTAAAGAGAAGAAATTAGTGGACATAGGCTAACATAGGCTAGGTAACAGGCTGTGTAAACAGAAGAAATTAGTGGACATAGGCTAACATAGGCTGGGCAACAGGCTGTGTAAACAGAAGAAATTAGTGGACATAGGCTAACATAGGCTACCATAGGCTAACTTAGGCTAGGTAACATGCTGTGTAAAGAGAAGAAATTAGTGGACATAGGCTAACATAGGCTACCATAGGCTAACATAGGCTGGGCAACAGGCTGTGTAAAGAGAAGAAATTAGTGGACATAGGCTAACATTGGCTACCATAGGCTAACATAGGCTGGGCAACAGGCTGTGTAAAGAGAAGAAATTAGTGGACATAGGCTAACATAGGCTAGCATAGGCTAGGTAACATGCTGTGTAAAGACAAGAAATTAGTGGATATAGGCTAACATAGGCTACCATAGGCTGGGCAACAGGCTGTGTAAAGAGAAGAAATTAGTGGACATAGGCTAACATAGGCTACCATAGCCTGGGCAACAGGCTGTGTAAAGAGAAGAAATTAGTGGACATAGGCTAACATAGGCTAACATAGGCTAGCATAGGCTAGGTAACATGCTGTGTAAAGAGAAGAAATTAGTGGACATAGGCTAACATAGGCTACCATAGCCTGGGCAACAGGCTGTGTAAAGAGAAGAAATTAGTGGACATAGGCTAACATAGGCTACCATAGCCTGGGCAACAGGCTGTGTAAAGAGAAGAAATTAGTGGACATAGGCTAACATAGGCTAACATAGGCTACCATAGGCTAGGTAACATGCTGTGTAAAGAGAAGAAATTAGTGGACATAGGCTAACATAGGCTACCATAGGCTAACATAGGCTGGGCAACAGGCTGTGTAAAGAGAAGAAATTAGTGGACATAGGCTAACATAGGCTAGGTAACATGCTGTGTAAAGAGAAGAAATTAGTGGACATAGGCTACCATAGGCTAACATAGGCTACCATAGGCTAACATAGGCTGGGCAACAGGCTGTGTAAAGAGAAGAAATTAGTGGACATAGGCTACCATAGGCTAACATAGGCTAACATAGGCTGGGCAACAGGCTGTGTAAAGAGAAGAAATTAGTGGACATAGGCTAACATTGGCTACCATAGGCTAACATAGGCTGGGAACCAGGCTGTGTAAAGAGAAGAAATTAGTGGACATAGGCTAACATAGGCTAGCATAGGCTAGGTAACATGCTGTGTAAAGAGAAGAAATTAGTGGATATAGGCTAACATAGGCTAACATAGGCTGGGCAACAGGCTGTGTAAAGAGAAGAAATTAGTGGACATAGGCTAACATAGGCTAGGTAACAGGCTGTGTAAACAGAAGAAATTAGTGGACATAGGCTAACATAGGCTGGGCAACAGGCTGTGTAAACAGGAGAAATTAGTGGACATAGGCTAACATAGGCTACCATAGGCTAACTTAGGCTAGGTAACATGCTGTGTAAAGAGAAGAAATTAGTGGACATAGGCTAACATAGGCTGGGCAACAGGCTGTGTAAAGAGAAGAAATTAGTGGACATAGGCTAACATAGGCTAGGTAACATGCCCTGTAAAGAGAAGAAATTAGTGGACATAGGCTAACATAGGCTGGACAACAGGCTGTGTAAAGAGAAGAAATTAGTGGACATAGGCTAACATAGGCTAGGTAACATGCTGTGTAAAGGGAAGAAATTAGTGGACATAGGCTAACATAGGCTACCATAGGCTAACATAGGCTAGGTAACATGCTGTGTAAAGAGAAGAAATTAGTGGACATAGGCTAACATAGGCTACCATAGGCTAACATAGGCTGGGCAACAAGCTGTGTAAAGAGAAGAAATTAGTGGACATAGGCTAACATAGGCTACCATAGGCTAACATAGGCTGGGCAACAGGCTGTGTAAATAGAAGAAATTAGTGGACATAGGCTAACATAGGCTACCATAGGCTAACATAGGCTGGGCAACAGGCTGTGTAAAGAGAAGAAATTAGTGGACATAGGCTAACATAGGCTAACATAGGCTAGCATAGGCTAGGTAACATGCTGTGTAAAGAGAAGAAATTAGTGGACATAGGCTAACATAGGCTAGCATAGGCTAGGCAACATGCTGTGTAAAGAGAAGAAATTAGTGGACATAGGCTAACATAGGCTAGGTAACATGCTGTGTAAAGAGAAGAAATTAGTGGACATAGGCAAACATAGGCTAACATAGGCTGGGCAACAGGCTGTGTAAAGAGAAGAAATTAGTGGACATAGGCTAACATAGGCTAGGTAACAGGCTGTGTAAAGAGAAGAAATTAGTGGACATAGGCTAACATAGGCTAGGTAACATGCTGTGTAAAGAGAAGAAATTAGTGGACATAGGCTAACATAGGCTGTGTAAAGAGAAGAAATTAGTGGACATAGGCTAACATAGGCTAGGTAACAGGCTGTGTAAAGAGAAGAAATTAGTGGACATAGGCTAACATAGGCTAGGTAACAGGCTGTGTAAAGAGGAGAAATTAGTGGACATAGGCTACCATAGGCTAACATAGGCTGGGTAACAGGCTGTGTAAAGAGGAGAAATTAGTGGACATAGGCTAACATAGGCTAGGTAACAGGCTGTGTAAAGAGGAGAAATTAGTGGACATAGGCTAACATAGGCTGGGAAACAGGCTGTGTAAAGAGAAGAAATTAGTGGACATAGGCTAACATAGGCTAACATAGGCTGGGCAACAGGCTGTGTAAAGAGAAGAAATTAGTGGACATAGGCTAACATAGGCTAACATAGGCTAACATAGGCTAACATAGGCTGGGCAACAGGCTGTGTAAAGAGGAGAAATTAGTGGACATAGGCTAACATAGGCTACCATAGGCTAACATAGGCTAACATAGGCTGGGCAACAGGCTGTGTAAAGAGAAGAAATTAGTGGACATAGGCTAACATAGGCTGGGCAACAGGCTGTGTAAAGAGAAGAAATTAGTGGACATAGGCTAACATAGGCTAACATAGGCTGGGCAACAGGCTGTGTAAAGAGGAGAAATTAGTGGACATAGGCTAACATAGGCTACCATAGGCTGGGCAACAGGCTGTGTAAAGAGAAGAAATTAGTGGACATAGGCTAACATAGGCTAACATAGGCTGGGCAACAGGCTGTGTAAAGAGAAGAAATTAGTGGACAAAGGCTAACATAGGCTGGGCAACAGGCTGTGTAAAGAGAAGAAATTAGTGGACATAGGCTAACATAGGCTAACATAGGCTGGGCAACAGGCTGTATAAAGAGGAGAAATTAGTGGACATAGGCTAACATAGGCTACCATAGGCTAACATAGGCTAGGCAACAGGCTGTGTAAAGAGAAGAAATTAGTGGCCATAGGCTAACATAGGCTAACATAGGCTAACATAGGCTAACATAGGCTGGGCAACAGGCTGTGTAAAGAGGAGAAATTAGTGGACATAGGCTAACATAGGCTACCATAGGCTAACATAGGCTAGGTAACATGCTGTGTAAAGAGAAGAAATTAGTGGACATAGGCTAACATAGGCTAACATAGGCTAGGTAACATGCTGTGTAAAGAGAAGAAATTAGTGGACATAGGCTAACATAGGCTACCATAGGCTACCATAGGCTGGGCAACAGGCTGTGTAAACAGAAGAAATTAGTGGACATAGGCTACCATAGGCTAACATAGGCTACCATAGGCTAGGTAACATACTGTGTAAAGAGAAGAAATTAGTGGACATAGGCTAGCATAGGCTAGGTAACAGGCTGTGTAAACAGAAGAAATTAGTGGACATAGGCTAACATCGGCTAGGTAACATGATGTGTAAAGAGAAGAAATTAGTGGACATAGGCTAACATAGGCTACCATAGGCTAACATAGGCTGGGCAACAGGCTGTGTAAAGAGAAGAAATTAGTGGACATAGGCTTCCATAGGCTAACATAGGCTGGGTAACATGCTGTGTAAAGAGAAGAAATTAGTGGACATAGGCTAACATAGGCTAGGTAATATCCTGTGTAAAGAGAAGAAATTAGTGGACATAGGCTAACATAGGCTACCATAGGCTAACATAGGCTGGGCAACAGGCTGTGTAAAGAGAAGAAATTAGTGGACATAGGCTAACATAGGCTGGGCAACAGGCTGTGTAAAGAGAAGAAATTAGTGGACATAGGCTACCATAGGCTAACATAGGCTACCATAGGCTAACATAGGCTGGGCAACAGGCTGTGTAAAGAGAAGAAATTAGTGGACATAGGCTAACATAGGCTAACATAGGCTGGGCAACAGGCTGTGTAAAGAGAAGAAATTAGTGGACAAAGGCTAACATAGGCTGGGCAACAGGCTGTGTAAAGAGAAGAAATTAGTGGACATAGGCTAACATAGGCTAACATAGGCTGGGCAACAGGCTGTATAAAGAGGAGAAATTAGTGGACATAGGCTAACATAGGCTACCATAGGCTAACATAGGCTAGGCAACAGGCTGTGTAAAGAGAAGAAATTAGTGGCCATAGGCTAACATAGGCTAACATAGGCTAACATAGGCTGGGCAACAGGCTGTGTAAAGAGGAGAAATTAGTGGACATAGGCTAACATAGGCTACCATAGGCTAACATAGGCTAGGTAACATGCTGTGTAAAGAGAAGAAATTAGTGGACATAGGCTAACATAGGCTAACATAGGCTAGGTAACATGCTGTGTAAAGAGAAGAAATTAGTGGACATAGGCTAACATAGGCTACCATAGGCTACCATAGGCTGGGCAACAGGCTGTGTAAACAGAAGAAATTAGTGGACATAGGCTACCATAGGCTACCATAGGCTAACATAGGCTGGGCAACAGGCTGTGTAAAGAGAAGAAATTAGTGGACATAGGCTAGCATAGGCTAGGTAACAGGCTGTGTAAACAGAAGAAATTAGTGGACATAGGCTAACATAGGCTAACATAGGCTGGGCAACAGGCTGTGTAAAGAGAAGAAATTAGTGGACATAGGCTAACATAGGCTAACATAGGCTAACATAGGCTAACATAGGCTGGGCAACAGGCTGTGTAAAGAGGAGAAATTAGTGGACATAGGCTAACATAGGCTACCATAGGCTAACATAGGCTAACATAGGCTGGGCAACAGGCTGTGTAAAGAGAAGAAATTAGTGGACATAGGCTAACATAGGCTGGGTAACAGGCTGTGTAAAGAGAAGAAATTAGTGGACATAGGCTAACATAGGCTAACATAGGCTGGGCAACAGGCTGTGTAAAGAGGAGAAATTAGTGGACATAGGCTAACATAGGCTACCATAGGCTGGGCAACAGGCTGTGTAAAGAGAAGAAATTAGTGGACATAGGCTAACATAGGCTAACATAGGCTGGGCAACAGGCTGTGTAAAGAGAAGAAATTAGTGGACAAAGGCTAACATAGGCTGGGCAACAGGCTGTGTAAAGAGAAGAAATTAGTGGACATAGGCTAACATAGGCTAACATAGGCTGGGCAACAGGCTGTATAAAGAGGAGAAATTAGTGGACATAGGCTAACATAGGCTACCATAGGCTAACATAGGCTAGGCAACAGGCTGTGTAAAGAGAAGAAATTAGTGGCCATAGGCTAACATAGGCTAACATAGGCTAACATAGGCTAACATAGGCTAACATAGGCTAACATAGGCTGGGCAACAGGCTGTGTAAAGAGGAGAAATTAGTGGACATAGGCTAACATAGGCTACCATAGGCTAACATAGGCTAGGTAACATGCTGTGTAAAGAGAAGAAATTAGTGGACATAGGCTAACATAGGCTAACATAGGCTAGGTAACATGCTGTGTAAAGAGAAGAAATTAGTGGACATAGGCTAACATAGGCTACCATAGGCTACCATAGGCTGGGCAACAGGCTGTGTAAACAGAAGAAATTAGTGGACATAGGCTACCATAGGCTAACATAGGCTACCATAGGCTAGGTAACATACTGTGTAAAGAGAAGAAATTAGTGGACATAGGCTAGCATAGGCTAGGTAACAGGCTGTGTAAACAGAAGAAATTAGTGGACATAGGCTAACATCGGCTAGGTAACATGATGTGTAAAGAGAAGAAATTAGTGGACATAGGCTAACATAGGCTACCATAGGCTAACATAGGCTGGGCAACAGGCTGTGTAAAGAGAAGAAATTAGTGGACATAGGCTTCCATAGGCTAACATAGGCTGGGTAACATGCTGTGTAAAGAGAAGAAATTAGTGGACATAGGCTAACATAGGCTAGGTAATATGCTGTGTAAAGAGAAGAAATTAGTGGACATAGGCTAACATAGGCTACCATAGGCTAACATAGGCTGGGCAACAGGCTGTGTAAAGAGAAGAAATTAGTGGACATAGGCTAACATAGGCTGGGCAACAGGCTGTGTAAAGAGAAGAAATTAGTGGACATAGGCTACCATAGGCTAACATAGGCTACCATAGGCTAACATAGGCTGGGCAACAGGCTGTGTAAAGAGAAGAAATTAGTGGACATAGGCTAACATAGGCTAACATAGGCTGGGCAACAGGCTGTGTAAAGAGAAGAAATTAGTGGACAAAGGCTAACATTGGCTACCATAGGCTAACATAGGCTGGGCAACAGGCTGTGTAAAGAGAAGAAATTAGTGGACATAGGCTAACATAGGCTAGCATAGGCTAGGTAACATGCTGTGTAAAGAGAAGAAATTAGTGGATATAGGCTAACATAGGCTAACATAGGCTGGGCAACAGGCTGTGTAAAGAGAAGAAATTAGTGGACATAGGCTAACATAGGCTAGGTAACAGGCTGTGTAAACAGAAGAAATTAGTGGACATAGGCTAACATAGGCTGGGCAACAGGCTGTGTAAACAGAAGAAATTAGTGGACATAGGCTAACATAGGCTACCATAGGCTAACTTAGGCTAGGTAACATGCTGTGTAAAGAGAAGAAATTAGTGGACATAGGCTAACATAGGCTACCATAGGCTAACATAGGCTGGGCAACAGGCTGTGTAAAGAGAAGAAATTAGTGGACATAGGCTAACATTGGCTACCATAGGCTAACATAGGCTGGGCAACAGGCTGTGTAAAGAGAAGAAATTAGTGGACATAGGCTAACATAGGCTAGCATAGGCTAGGTAACATGCTGTGTAAAGACAAGAAATTAGTGGATATAGGCTAACATAGGCTACCATAGGCTGGGCAACAGGCTGTGTAAAGAGAAGAAATTAGTGGACATAGGCTAACATAGGCTACCATAGCCTGGGCAACAGGCTGTGTAAAGAGAAGAAATTAGTGGACATAGGCTAACATAGGCTAACATAGGCTAGCATAGGCTAGGTAACATGCTGTGTAAAGAGAAGAAATTAGTGGACATAGGCTAACATAGGCTACCATAGCCTGGGCAACAGGCTGTGTAAAGAGAAGAAATTATTGGACATAGGCTAACATAGGCTACCATAGCCTGGGCAACAGGCTGTGTAAAGAGAAGAAATTAGTGGACATAGGCTAACATAGGCTAACATAGGCTACCATAGGCTAGGTAACATGCTGTGTAAAGAGAAGAAATTAGTGGACATAGGCTAACATAGGCTACCATAGGCTAACATAGGCTGGGCAACAGGCTGTGTAAAGAGAAGAAATTAGTGGACATAGGCTAACATAGGCTAGGTAACATGCTGTGTAAAGAGAAGAAATTAGTGGACATAGGCTACCATAGGCTAACATAGGCTACCATAGGCTAACATAGGCTGGGCAACAGGCTGTGTAAAGAGAAGAAATTAGTGGACATAGGCTACCATAGGCTAACATAGGCTAACATAGGCTGGGCAACAGGCTGTGTAAAGAGAAGAAATTAGTGGACATAGGCTAACATTGGCTACCATAGGCTAACATAGGCTGGGAACCAGGCTGTGTAAAGAGAAGAAATTAGTGGACATAGGCTAACATAGGCTAGCATAGGCTAGGTAACATGCTGTGTAAAGAGAAGAAATTAGTGGATATAGGCTAACATAGGCTAACATAGGCTGGGCAACAGGCTGTGTAAAGAGAAGAAATTAGTGGACATAGGCTAACATAGGCTAGGTAACAGGCTGTGTAAACAGAAGAAATTAGTGGACATAGGCTAACATAGGCTGGGCAACAGGCTGTGTAAACAGGAGAAATTAGTGGACATAGGCTAACATAGGCTACCATAGGCTAACTTAGGCTAGGTAACATGCTGTGTAAAGAGAAGAAATTAGTGGACATAGGCTAACATAGGCTGGGCAACAGGCTGTGTAAAGAGAAGAAATTAGTGGACATAGGCTAACATAGGCTAGGTAACATGCCCTGTAAAGAGAAGAAATTAGTGGACATAGGCTAACATAGGCTGGACAACAGGCTGTGTAAAGAGAAGAAATTAGTGGACATAGGCTAACATAGGCTAGGTAACATGCTGTGTAAAGGGAAGAAATTAGTGGACATAGGCTAACATAGGCTACCATAGGCTAACATAGGCTAGGTAACATGCTGTGTAAAGAGAAGAAATTAGTGGACATAGGCTAACATAGGCTACCATAGGCTAACATAGGCTGGGCAACAAGCTGTGTAAAGAGAAGAAATTAGTGGACATAGGCTAACATAGGCTACCATAGGCTAACATAGGCTGGGCAACAGGCTGTGTAAATAGAAGAAATTAGTGGACATAGGCTAACATAGGCTACCATAGGCTAACATAGGCTGGGCAACAGGCTGTGTAAAGAGAAGAAATTAGTGGACATAGGCTAACATAGGCTAACATAGGCTAGCATAGGCTAGGTAACATGCTGTGTAAAGAGAAGAAATTAGTGGACATAGGCTAACATAGGCTAGCATAGGCTAGGCAACATGCTGTGTAAAGAGAAGAAATTAGTGGACATAGGCTAACATAGGCTAGGTAACATGCTGTGTAAAGAGAAGAAATTAGTGGACATAGGCAAACATAGGCTAACATAGGCTGGGCAACAGGCTGTGTAAAGAGAAGAAATTAGTGGACATAGGCTAACATAGGCTAGGTAACAGGCTGTGTAAAGAGAAGAAATTAGTGGACATAGGCTAACATAGGCTAGGTAACATGCTGTGTAAAGAGAAGAAATTAGTGGACATAGGCTAACATAGGCTGTGTAAAGAGAAGAAATTAGTGGACATAGGCTAACATAGGCTAGGTAACAGGCTGTGTAAAGAGAAGAAATTAGTGGACATAGGCTAACATAGGCTAGGTAACAGGCTGTGTAAAGAGGAGAAATTAGTGGACATAGGCTACCATAGGCTAACATAGGCTGGGTAACAGGCTGTGTAAAGAGGAGAAATTAGTGGACATAGGCTAACATAGGCTAGGTAACAGGCTGTGTAAAGAGGAGAAATTAGTGGACATAGGCTAACATAGGCTGGGAAACAGGCTGTGTAAAGAGAAGAAATTAGTGGACATAGGCTAACATAGGCTAACATAGGCTGGGCAACAGGCTGTGTAAAGAGAAGAAATTAGTGGACATAGGCTAACATAGGCTAACATAGGCTAACATAGGCTGGGCAACAGGCTGTGTAAAGAGGAGAAATTAGTGGACATAGGCTAACATAGGCTACCATAGGCTAACATAGGCTAACATAGGCTGGGCAACAGGCTGTGTAAAGAGAAGAAATTAGTGGACATAGGCTAACATAGGCTGGGCAACAGGCTGTGTAAAGAGAAGAAATTAGTGGACATAGGCTAACATAGGCTAACATAGGCTGGGCAACAGGCTGTGTAAAGAGGAGAAATTAGTGGACATAGGCTAACATAGGCTACCATAGGCTGGGCAACAGGCTGTGTAAAGAGAAGAAATTAGTGGACATAGGCTAACATAGGCTAACATAGGCTGGGCAACAGGCTGTGTAAAGAGAAGAAATTAGTGGACAAAGGCTAACATAGGCTGGGCAACAGGCTGTGTAAAGAGAAGAAATTAGTGGACATAGGCTAACATAGGCTAACATAGGCTGGGCAACAGGCTGTATAAAGAGGAGAAATTAGTGGACATAGGCTAACATAGGCTACCATAGGCTAACATAGGCTAGGCAACAGGCTGTGTAAAGAGAAGAAATTAGTGGCCATAGGCTAACATAGGCTAACATAGGCTAACATAGGCTAACATAGGCTGGGCAACAGGCTGTGTAAAGAGGAGAAATTAGTGGACATAGGCTAACATAGGCTACCATAGGCTAACATAGGCTAGGTAACATGCTGTGTAAAGAGAAGAAATTAGTGGACATAGGCTAACATAGGCTAACATAGGCTAGGTAACATGCTGTGTAAAGAGAAGAAATTAGTGGACATAGGCTAACATAGGCTACCATAGGCTACCATAGGCTGGGCAACAGGCTGTGTAAACAGAAGAAATTAGTGGACATAGGCTACCATAGGCTAACATAGGCTACCATAGGCTAGGTAACATACTGTGTAAAGAGAAGAAATTAGTGGACATAGGCTAGCATAGGCTAGGTAACAGGCTGTGTAAACAGAAGAAATTAGTGGACATAGGCTAACATCGGCTAGGTAACATGATGTGTAAAGAGAAGAAATTAGTGGACATAGGCTAACATAGGCTACCATAGGCTAACATAGGCTGGGCAACAGGCTGTGTAAAGAGAAGAAATTAGTGGACATAGGCTTCCATAGGCTAACATAGGCTGGGTAACATGCTGTGTAAAGAGAAGAAATTAGTGGACATAGGCTAACATAGGCTAGGTAATATCCTGTGTAAAGAGAAGAAATTAGTGGACATAGGCTAACATAGGCTACCATAGGCTAACATAGGCTGGGCAACAGGCTGTGTAAAGAGAAGAAATTAGTGGACATAGGCTAACATAGGCTGGGCAACAGGCTGTGTAAAGAGAAGAAATTAGTGGACATAGGCTACCATAGGCTAACATAGGCTACCATAGGCTAACATAGGCTGGGCAACAGGCTGTGTAAAGAGAAGAAATTAGTGGACATAGGCTAACATAGGCTAACATAGGCTGGGCAACAGGCTGTGTAAAGAGAAGAAATTAGTGGACAAAGGCTAACATAGGCTGGGCAACAGGCTGTGTAAAGAGAAGAAATTAGTGGACATAGGCTAACATAGGCTAACATAGGCTGGGCAACAGGCTGTATAAAGAGGAGAAATTAGTGGACATAGGCTAACATAGGCTACCATAGGCTAACATAGGCTAGGCAACAGGCTGTGTAAAGAGAAGAAATTAGTGGCCATAGGCTAACATAGGCTAACATAGGCTAACATAGGCTGGGCAACAGGCTGTGTAAAGAGGAGAAATTAGTGGACATAGGCTAACATAGGCTACCATAGGCTAACATAGGCTAGGTAACATGCTGTGTAAAGAGAAGAAATTAGTGGACATAGGCTAACATAGGCTAACATAGGCTAGGTAACATGCTGTGTAAAGAGAAGAAATTAGTGGACATAGGCTAACATAGGCTACCATAGGCTACCATAGGCTGGGCAACAGGCTGTGTAAACAGAAGAAATTAGTGGACATAGGCTACCATAGGCTACCATAGGCTAACATAGGCTGGGCAACAGGCTGTGTAAAGAGAAGAAATTAGTGGACATAGGCTAGCATAGGCTAGGTAACAGGCTGTGTAAACAGAAGAAATTAGTGGACATAGGCTAACATCGGCTAGGTAACATGATGTGTAAAGAGAAGAAATTAGTGGACATAGGCTAACATAGGCTACCATAGGCTACCATAGGCTAGGTAACATACTGTGTAAAGAGAAGAAATTAGTGGACATAGGCTAACATAGGCTACCATAGGCTACCATAGGCTAGGTAACATACTGTGTAAAGAGAAGAAATTAGTGGACATAGGCTAGCATAGGCTAGGTAACAGGCTGTGTAAACAGAAGAAATTAGTGGACATAGGCTAACATCGGCTAGGTAACATGATGTGTAAAGAGAAGAAATTAGTGGACATAGGCTAACATAGGCTACCATAGGCTAACATAGGCTGGGCAACAGGCTGTGTAAAGAGAAGAAATTAGTGGACATAGGCTTCCATAGGCTAACATAGGCTGGGTAACATGCTGTGTAAAGAGAAGAAATTAGTGGACATAGGCTAACATAGGCTAACATAGGCTAGGTAATATGCTGTGTAAAGAGAAGAAATTAGTGGACATAGGCTAACATAGGCTACCATAGGCTAACATAGGCTGGGCAACAGGCTGTGTAAAGAGAAGAAATTAGTGGACATAGGCTAACATAGGCTGGGCAACAGGCTGTGTAAAGAGAAGAAATTAGTGGACATAGGCTACCATAGGCTAACATAGGCTACCATAGGCTAACATAGGCTGGGCAACAGGCTGTGTAAAGAGAAGAAATTAGTGGACATAGGCTACCATAGGCTAACATAGGCTAACATAGGCTGGGCAACAGGCTGTGTAAAGAGAAGAAATTAGTGGACATAGGCTAACATTGGCTACCATAGGCTAACATAGGCTGGGCAACAGGCTGTGTAAAGAGAAGAAATTAGTGGACATAGGCTAACACAGGCTAACATAGGCTAGCATAGGCTAGGTAACGTGCTGTGTAAAGAGAAGAAATTAGTGGATATAGGCTAACATAGGCTAACATAGGCTGGGCAACAGGCTGTGTAAAGAGAAGAAATTAGTGGACATAGGCTAACATAGGCTAGGTAACAGGCTGTGTAAACAGAAGAAATTAGTGGACATAGGCTAACATAGGCTGGGCAACAGGCTGTGTAAACAGAAGAAATTAGTGGACATAGGCTAACATAGGCTACCATAGGCTAACTTAGGCTAGGTAACATGCTGTGTAAAGAGAAGAAATTAGTGGACATAGGCTAATATAGGCTACCATAGGCTAACATAGGCTGGGCAACAGGCTGTGTAAAGAGAAGAAATTAGTGGACATAGGCTAACATAGGCTAGGTAACATGCCCTGTAAAGAGAAGAAATTAGTGGACATAGGCTAACATAGGCTGGACAACAGGCTGTGTAAAGAGAAGAAATTAGTGGACATAGGCTAACATAGGCTAGGTAGCATGCTGTGTAAAGTGAAGAAATTAGTGGACATAGGCTACCATAGGCTAACATAGGCTAGGTAACATGCTGTGTAAAGAGAAGAAATTAGTGGACATAGGCTAACATAGGCTACCATAGGCTAACATAGGCTGGGCAACAGGCTGTGTAAAGAGAAGAAATTAGTGGACATAGGCTAACATAGGCTACCATAGGCTAACATAGGCTAGGTAACATGCTGTGTAAAGAGAAGAAATTAGTGGACATAGGCTAACATAGGCTACCATAGGCTAACATAGGCTGGGCAACAGGCTGTGTAAAGAGAAGAAATTAGTGGACATAGGCTAACATAGGCTACCATAGGCTAACATAGGCTGGGCAACAGGCTGTGTAAATAGAAGAAATTAGTGGACATAGGCTAACATAGGCTACCATAGGCTAACATAGGCTGGGCAACAGGCTGTGTAAAGAGAAGAAATTAGTGGACATAGGCTAACATAGGCTAACATAGGCTAGCATAGGCTAGGTAACATGCTGTGTAAAGAGAAGAAATTAGTGGACATAGGCTAACATAGGCTAACATAGGCTAGCATAGGCTAGGCAACATGCTGTGTAAAGAGAAGAAATTAGTGGACATAGGCTAACATAGGCTAGGTAACATGCTGTGTAAAGAGAAGAAATTAGTGGACATAGGCAAACATAGGCTAACATAGGCTGGGCAACAGGCTGTGTAAAGAGAAGAAATTAGTGGACATAGGCTAACATAGGCTAGGTAACAGGCTGTGTAAAGAGAAGAAATTAGTGGACATAGGCTAACATAGGCTAGGTAACATGCTGTGTAAAGAGAAGAAATTAGTGGACATAGGCTAACATAGGCTGTGTAAAGAGAAGAAATTAGTTGACATAGGCTAACATAGGCTAGGTAACAGGCTGTGTAAAGAGAAGAAATTAGTGGACAGGCTAACATAGGCTAGGTAACAGGCTGTGTAAAGAGGAGAAATTAGTGGACATAGGCTACCATAGGCTAACATAGGCTGGGTAACAGGCTGTGTAAAGAGGAGAAATTAGTGGACATAGGCTAACATAGGCTAGGTAACAGGCTGTGTAAAGAGGAGAAATTAGTGGACATAGGCTAACATAGGCTACCATAGGCTAACATAGGCTAACATAGGCTGGGCAACAGGCTGTGTAAAGAGAAGAAATTAGTGGACATAGGCTAACATAGGCTGGGCAACAGGCTGTGTAAAGAGAAGAAATTAGTGGACATAGGCTAACATAGGCTAACATAGCCTGGGCAACAGGCTGTGTAAAGAGGAGAAATTAGTGGACATAGGCTAACATAGGCTACCATAGGCTGGGCAACAGGCTGTGTAAAGAGAAGAAATTAGTGGACATAGGCTAACCTAGGCTAACATAGGCTGGGCAACAGGCTGTGTAAAGAGAAGAAATTAGTGGACATAGGCTAACATAGGCTGGGCAACAGGCTGTGTAAAGAGAAGAAATTAGTGGACATAGGCTAACATAGGCTAACATAGGCTGGGCAACAGGCTGTATAAAGAGGAGAAATTAGTGGACATAGGCTAACATAGGCTACCATAGGCTAACATAGGCTAGGCAACAGGCTGTGTAAAGAGAAGAAATTAGTGGACATAGGCTAACATAGGCTAACATAGGCTAACATAGGCTAACATAGGCTGGGCAACAGGCTGTGTAAAGAGGAGAAATTAGTGGACATAGGCTAACATAGGCTACCATAGGCTAACATAGGCTAGGTAACATGCTGTGTAAAGAGAAGAAATTAGTGGACATAGGCTAACATAGGCTAACATAGGCTAGGTAACATGCTGTGTAAAGAGAAGAAATTAGTGGACATAGGCTACCATAGGCTACCATAGGCTGGGCAACAGGCTGTGTAAACAGAAGAAATTAGTGGACATAGGCTACCATAGGCTAACATAGGCTACCATAGGCTAGGTAACATACTGTGTAAAGAGAAGAAATTAGTGGACATAGGCTAGCATAGGCTAGGTAACAGGCTGTGTAAAGAGAAGAAATTAGTGGACATAGGCTAACATCGGCTAGATAACATGATGTGTAAAGAGAAGAAATTAGTGGACATAGGCTAACATAGGCTACCATAGGCTAACATAGGCTGGGCAACAGGCTGTGTAAAGAGAAGAAATTAGTGGACATAGGCTTCCATAGGCTAACATAGGCTGGGTAACATGCTGTGTAAAGAGAAGAAATTAGTGGACATAGGCTAACATAGGCTAACATAGGCTAGGTAATATGCTGTGTAAAGAGAAGAAATTAGTGGACATAGGCTAACATAGGCTACCATAGGCTAACATAGGCTGGGCAACAGGCTGTGTAAAGAGAAGAAATTAGTGGACATAGGCTAACATAGGCTGGGCAACAGGCTGTGTAAAGAGAAGAAATTAGTGGACATAGGCTACCATAGGCTAACATAGGCTAGGTAACATGCTCTGTAAAGAGAAGAAATTAGTGGACATAGGCTAACATAGGCTGGGCAACAGGCTGTGTAAAGAGAAGAAATTAGTGGACATAGGCTAACATAGGCTGGGCAAAGAGAAGAAATTAGTGGACATAGGCTAACATAGGCTAGGTAACATGCTGTGTAAAGGGAAGAAATTAATGGACATAGGCTAACATAGGCTACCATAGGCTAACATAGGCTAGGTAACAGGCTGTGTAAAGAGAAGAAATTAGTGGACATAGGCTAACATAGGCTACCATAGGGTAACAGGCTGTGTAAAGAGAAGAAATTAGTGGACATAGGCTAACATAGGCTACCATAGGCTAACATAGGCTGGGCAACAGGCTGTGTAAAGAGAAGAAATTAGTGGACATAGGCTAACATAGGCTACCCTAGGCTAACATAGGCTAGGTAACATGCTGTGTAAAGAGAAGAAATTAGTGGACATAGGCTAACATAGGCTAACATAGGCTGGGCAACAGGCTGTGTAAAGAGGAGAAATTAGTGGACATAGGCTAACATAGGCTACCATAGGCTAACATAGGCTAGGCAACAGGCTGTGTAAAGAGAACAAATTAGTGGACATAGGCTAACATAGGCTGGGCAACAGGCTGTGTAAAGAGGAGAAATTAGTGGACATAGGCTAACATAGGCTACCATAGGCTACCATAGGCTATCATAGGCTAGGTAACATGCTGTGTAAAGAGAAGAAATTAGTGGACATAGGCTAACATAGGCTAACATAGGCTAGGTAACATGCTGTGTAAAGAGAAGAAATTAGTGGACATAGGCTATCATAGGCTACCATAGGCTACCATAGGCTGGGCAACAGGCTGTGTAAAGAGAAGAAATTAGTGGACATAGGCTACCATAGGCTAACATAGGCTACCATAGGCTAGGTAACATGCTGTGTAAAGAGAAGAAATTAGTGGACATAGGCTAACATAGGCTAGCATAGGCTAGGTAACAGGCTGTGTAAAGAGAAGAAATTAGTGGACATAGGCTAACATAGGCTAGGTAACATGCTGTGTAAAGAGAAGAAATTAGTGGACATAGGCTAACATAGGCTACCATAGGCTAACATAGGCTGGGCAACAGGCTGTGTAAAGAGAAGGAATTAGTGGACATAGGCTAACATAGGCTAACATAGGCTGGGTAACATGCTGTGTAAAGAGAAGAAATTAGTGGACATAGGCTAACATAGGCTAACATAGGCTAGGTAACATGCTGTGTAAAGAGAAGAAATTAGTGGACATAGGCTAACATAGGCTACCATAGGCTAACATAGGCTGGGCAACAGGCTGTGTAAAGAGAAGAAATTAGTGGACATAGGCTAACATAGGCTGGGCAACAGGCTGTGTAAAGAGAAGAAATTAGTGGACATAGGCTAACATAGCCTACCATAGGCTAACATAGGCTAGGTAACATGCTGCGTAAAGAGAAGAAATTAGTGGACATAGGCTAACATAGGCTACCATAGGCTAACATAGGCTGGGCAACAGGCTGTGTAAAGAGAAGAAATTAGTGGACATAGGCTAACATAGGCTGGGCAACAGGCTGTGTAAGGGAAGAAATTAGTGGACATAGGCTTACATAGGCTAGGTAACATGCTGTGTAAAGGGAAGAAATTAATGGACATAGGCTAACATAGGCTACCATAGGCTAACATAGGCTAGGTAACAGGCTGTGTAAAGAGAAGAAATTAGTGGACATAGGCTAACATAGGCTACCATAGGCTAACATAGGCTGGGCAACAGGCTGTGTAAAGAGAAGAAATTAGTGGACATAGGCTAACACAGGCTAACATAGGCTAGCATAGGCTAGGTAACATGCTGTGTAAAGAGAAGAAATTAGTGGATATAGGCTAACATAGGCTAGGTAACATGCTGTGTAAAGAGAAGAAATTAGTGGACATAGGCAAACATAGGCTAACATAGGCTGGGCAACAGGCTGTGTAAAGAGAAGAAATTAGTGGACATAGGCTAACATAGGCTAGGTAACAGGCTGTGTAAAGAGAAGAAATTAGTGGACATAGGCTGGGCAACAGGCTGTGTAAACAGAAGAAATTAGTGGACATAGGCTAACATAGGCTACCATAGGCTAACTTAGGCTAGGTAACATGCTGTGTAAAGAGAAGAAATTAGTGGACATAGGCTAACATAGGCTACCATAGGCTAACATAGGCTGGGCAACAGGCTGTGTAAAGAGAAGAAATTAGTGGACATAGGCTAACATAGGCTAGGTAACATGCCCTGTAAAGAGAAGAAATTAGTGGACATAGGCTAACATAGGCTGGACAACAGGCTGTGTAAAGAGAAGAAATTAGTGGACATAGGCTAACATAGGCTAGGTAACATGCTGTGTAAAGGGAAGAAATTAGTGGACATAGGCTAACATAGGCTACCATAGGCTAACATAGGCTAGGTAACATGCTGTGTAAAGAGAAGAAATTAGTGGACATAGGCTAACATAGGCTACCATAGGCTAACATAGGCTGGGCAACAGGCTGTGTTAAGAGAAGAAATTAGTGGACATAGGCTAACATAGGCTGGGCAACAGGCTGTGTAAAGAGAAGAAATTAGTGGACATAGGCTAACATAGGCTACCATAGGCTAACATAGGCTAGGTAACATGCTATGTAAAGAGAAGAAATTAGTGGACATAGGCTAACATAGGCTACCATAGGCTAACATAGGCTGGGCAACAGGCTGTGTAAAGAGAAGAAATTAGTGGACATAGGCTAACATAGGCTACCATAGGCTAACATAGGCTGGGCAACAGGCTGTGTAAATAGAAGAAATTAGTGGACGTAGGCTAACATAGGCTACCATAGGCTAACATAGGCTGGGCAACAGGCTGTGTAAAGAGAAGAAATTAGTGGACATAGGCTAACATAGGCTAACATAGGCTAACATAGGCTAGCATAGGCTAGGTAACATGCTGTGTAAAGAGAAGAAATTAGTGGACATAGGCTAACATAGGCTAACATAGGCTAGCATAGGCTAGGCAACATGCTGTGTAAAGAGAAGAAATTAGTGGACATAGGCTAACATAGGCTAGGTAACATGCTGTGTAAAGAGAAGAAATTAGTGGACATAGGCAAACATAGGCTAACATAGGCTGGGCAACAGGATGTGTAAAGAGAAGAAATTAGTGGACATAGGCTAACATAGGCTAGGTAACAGGCTGTGTAAAGAGAAGAAATTAGTGGACATAGGCTAACATAGGCTAGGTAACATGCTGTGTAAAGAGAAGAAATTAGTGGACATAGGCTAACATAGGCTGTGTAAAGAGAAGAAATTAGTGGACATAGGCTAACATAGGCTAGGTAACAGGCTGTGTAAAGAGAAGAAATTAGTGGACATAGGCTAACATAGGCTAACATAGGCTAGGCAACAGGCTGTGTAAAGAGAAGAAATTAGTGGACATAGGCTAACATAGGCTACCATAGGCTAACATAGGCTAGGTAACAGGCTGTGTAAAGAGAAGAAATTAGTGGACATAGGCTAACATAGGCTACCATAGGGTAACAGGCTGTGTAAAGAGAAGAAATTTGTGGACATAGGCTAACATAGGCTACCATAGGCTAACATAGGCTGGGCAACAGGCTGTGTAAAGAGAAGAAATTAGTGGACATAGGCTAACATAGGCTACCATAGGCTAACATAGGCTAGGTAACATGCTGTGTAAAGAGAAGAAATTAGTGGACATAGGCTAACATAGGCTAACATAGGCTGGGCAACAGGCTGTGTAAAGAGGAGAAATTAGTGGACATAGGCTAACATAGGCTACCATAGGCTAACATAGGCTAGGCAACAGGCTGTGTAAAGAGAACAAATTAGTGGACATAGGCTAACATAGGCTGGGCAACAGGCTGTGTAAAGAGGAGAAATTAGTGGACATAGGCTAACATAGGCTACCATAGGCTACCATAGGCTATCATAGGCTAGGTAACATGCTGTGTAAAGAGAAGAAATTAGTGGACATAGGCTAACATAGGCTAACATAGGCTAGGTAACATGCTGTGTAAAGAGAAGAAATTAGTGGACATAGGCTATCATAGGCTACCATAGGCTACCATAGGCTGGGCAACAGGCTGTGTAAAGAGAAGAAATTAGTGGACATAGGCTACCATAGGCTAACATAGGCTACCATAGGCTAGGTAACATGCTGTGTAAAGAGAAGAAATTAGTGGACATAGGCTAACATAGGCTAGCATAGGCTAGGTAACAGGCTGTGTAAAGAGAAGAAATTAGTGGACATAGGCTAACATAGGCTAGGTAACATGCTGTGTAAAGAGAAGAAATTAGTGGACATAGGCTAACATAGGCTACCATAGGCTAACATAGGCTGGGCAACAGGCTGTGTAAAGAGAAGAAATTAGTGGACATAGGCTAACATAGGCTAACATAGGCTGGGTAACATGCTGTGTAAAGAGAAGAAATTAGTGGACATAGGCTAACATAGGCTAACATAGGCTAGGTAACATGCTGTGTAAAGAGAAGAAATTAGTGGACATAGGCTAACATAGGCTACCATAGGCTAACATAGGCTGGGCAACAGGCTGTGTAAAGAGAAGAAATTAGTGGACATAGGCTAACATAGGCTGGGCAACAGGCTGTGTAAAGAGAAGAAATTAGTGGACATAGGCTAACATAGCCTACCATAGGCTAACATAGGCTAGGTAACATGCTGCGTAAAGAGAAGAAATTAGTGGACATAGGCTAACATAGGCTACCATAGGCTAACATAGGCTGGGCAACAGGCTGTGTAAAGAGAAGAAATTAGTGGACATAGGCTAACATAGGCTGGGCAACAGGCTGTGTAAGGGAAGAAATTAGTGGACATAGGCTTACATAGGCTAGGTAACATGCTGTGTAAAGGGAAGAAATTAATGGACATAGGCTAACATAGGCTACCATAGGCTAACATAGGCTAGGTAACAGGCTGTGTAAAGAGAAGAAATTAGTGGACATAGGCTAACATAGGCTACCATAGGCTAACATAGGCTAGGTAACAGGCTGTGTAAAGAGAAGAAATTAGTGGACATAGGCTAACATAGGCTACCATAGGCTAACATAGGCTGGGCAACAGGCTGTGTAAAGAGAAGAAATTAGTGGACATAGGCTAACACAGGCTAACATAGGCTAGCATAGGCTAGGTAACATGCTGTGTAAAGAGAAGAAATTAGTGGATATAGGCTAACATAGGCTAGGTAACATGCTGTGTAAAGAGAAGAAATTAGTGGACATAGGCAAACATAGGCTAACATAGGCTGGGCAACAGGCTGTGTAAAGAGAAGAAATTAGTGGACATAGGCTAACATAGGCTAGGTAACAGGCTGTGTAAAGAGAAGAAATTAGTGGACATAGGCTAACATAGGCTGGGCAACAGGCTGTGTAAACAGAAGAAATTAGTGGACATAGGCTAACATAGGCTACCATAGGCTAACTTAGGCTAGGTAACATGCTGTGTAAAGAGAAGAAATTAGTGGACATAGGCTAACATAGGCTACCATAGGCTAACATAGGCTGGGCAACAGGCTGTGTAAAGAGAAGAAATTAGTGGACATAGGCTAACATAGGCTAGGTAACATGCCCTGTAAAGAGAAGAAATTAGTGGACATAGGCTAACATACGCTGGACAACAGGCTGTGTAAAGAGAAGAAATTAGTGGACATTGGCTAACATAGGCTAGGTAACATGCTGTGTAAAGGGAAGAAATTAGTGGACATAGGCTAACATAGGCTACCATAGGCTAACATAGGCTAGGTAACATGCTGTGTAAAGAGAAGAAATTAGTGGACATAGGCTAACATAGGCTACCATAGGCTAACATAGGCTGGGCAACAGGCTGTGTTAAGAGAAGAAATTAGTGGACATAGGCTAACATAGGCTGGGCAACAGGCTGTGTAAAGAGAAGAAATTAGTGGACATAGGCTAACATAGGCTACCATAGGCTAACATAGGCTAGGTAACATGCTGTGTAAAGAGAAGAAATTAGTGGACATAGGCTAACATAGGCTACCATAGGCTAACATAGGCTGGGCAACAGGCTGTGTAAAGAGAAGAAATTAGTGGACATAGGCTAACATAGGCTACCATAGGCTAACATAGGCTGGGCAACAGGCTGTGTAAATAGAAGAAATTAGTGGACGTAGGCTAACATAGGCTACCATAGGCTAACATAGGCTGGGCAACAGGCTGTGTAAAGAGAAGAAATTAGTGGACATAGGCTAACATAGGCTAACATAGGCTAGCATAGGCTAGGTAACATGCTGTGTAAAGAGAAGAAATTAGTGGACATAGGCTAACATAGGCTAACATAGGCTAGCATAGGCTAGGCAACATGCTGTGTAAAGAGAAGAAATTAGTGGACATAGGCTAACATAGGCTAGGTAACATGCTGTGTAAAGAGAAGAAATTAGTGGACATAGGCAAACATAGGCTAACATAGGCTGGGCAACAGGATGTGTAAAGAGAAGAAATTAGTGGACATAGGCTAACATAGGCTAGGTAACAGGCTGTGTAAAGAGAAGAAATTAGTGGACATAGGCTAACATAGGCTAGGTAACATGCTGTGTAAAGAGAAGAAATTAGTGGACATAGGCTAACATAGGCTGTGTAACGAGAAGAAATTAGTGGACATAGGCTAACATAGGCTAGGTAACAGGCTGTGTAAAGAGAAGAAATTAGTGGACATAGGCTAACATAGGCTAGGTAACAGGCTGTGTAAAGAGGAGAAATTAGTGGACATAGGCTACCATAGGCTAACATAGGCTGGGTAACAGGCTGTGTAAAGAGGAGAAATTAGTGGACATAGGCTAACATAGGCTAGGTAACAGGCTGTGTAAAGAGGAGAAATTAGTGGACATAGGCTAACATAGGCTACCATAGGCTAACATAGGCTAACATAGGCTAACATAGGCTGGGCAACAGGCTGTGTAAAGAGAAGAAATTAGTGGACATAGGCTAACATAGGCTAACATAGGCTAGGCAACAGGCTGTGTAAAGAGAAGAAATTAGTGGACATAGGCTAACATAGGCTGGGCAACAGGCTGTGTAAAGAGGAGAAATTAGTGGACATAGGCTAACATAGGCTACCATAGGCTGGGCAACAGGCTGTGTAAAGAGAAGAAATTAGTGGACATAGGCTAACATAGGCTAACATAGGCTGGGCAACAGGCTGTGTAAAGAGAAGAAATTAGTGGACATAGGCTAACATAGGCTGGGCAACAGGCTGTGTAAAGAGAAGGAATTAGTGGACATAGGCTAACATAGGCTAACATAGGCTGGGCAACAGGCTGTATAAAGAGGAGAAATTAGTGGACATAGGCTAACATAGGCTACCATAGGCTAACATAGGCTAGGCAACAGGCTGTGTAAAGAGAAGAAATTAGTGGACATAGGCTAACATAGGCTAACATAGGCTAACATAGGCTGGGCAACAGGCTGTGTAAAGAGGAGAAATTAGTGGACATAGGCTAACATAGGCTACCATAGGCTAGGTAACATGCTGTGTAAAGAGAAGAAATTAGTGGACATAGGCTAACATAGGCTAACATAGGCTAGGTAACATCCTGTGTAAAGAGAAGAAATTAGTGGACATAGGCTAACATAGGCTACCATAGGCTACCATAGGCTGGGCAACAGGCTGTGTAAACAGAAGAAATTAGTGGACATAGGCTACCATAGGCTAACATAGGCTACCATAGGCTAGGTAACATGCTGTGTAAAGAGAAGAAATTAGTGGACATAGGCTAACATAGGCTAGCATAGGCTAGGTAACAGGCTGTGTAAAGAGAAGAAATTAGTGGACATAGGCTAACATCGGCTAGGTAACATGCTGTGTAAAGAGAAGAAATTAGTGGACATAGGCTAACATAGGCTACCATAGGCTAACATAGGCTGGGCAACAGGCTGTGTAAAGAGAAGAAATTAGTGGACATAGGCTTCCATAGGCTAACATAGGCTGGGTAACATGCTGTGTAAAGAGAAGAAATTAGTGGACATAGGCTAACATAGGCTAACATAGGCTAGGTAATATGCTGTGTAAAGAGAAGAAATTAGTGGACATAGGCTAACATAGGCTACCATAGGCTAACATAGGCTGGGCAACAGGCTGTGTAAAGAGAAGAAATTAGTGGACATGGGCTAACATAGGCTGGGCAACAGGCTGTGTAAAGAGAAGAAATTAGTGGACATAGGCTAACATAGGCTGGGCAAAGAGAAGAAATTAGTGGACATAGGCTAACATAGGCTAGGTAACATGCTGTGTAAAGGGAAGAAATTAATGGACATAGGCTAACATAGGCTACCATAGGCTAACATAGGCTAGGTAACAGGCTGTGTAAAAAGAAGAAATTAGTGGACATAGGCTAACATAGGCTACCATAGGGTAACAGGCTGTGTAAAGAGAAGAAATTAGTGGATATAGGCTAACATAGGCTACCATAGGCTAACATAGGCTGGGCAACAGGCTGTGTAAAGAGAAGAAATTAGTGGACATAGGCTAACATAGGCTACCATAGGCTAACATAGGCTAGGTAACATGCTGTGTAAAGAGAAGAAATTAGTGGACATAGGCTAACATAGGCTAACATAGGCTGGGCAACAGGCTGTGTAAAGAGGAGAAATTAGTGGACATAGGCTAACATAGGCTACCATAGGCTAACATAGGCTAGGCAACAGGCTGTGTAAAGAGAACAAATCAGTGGACATAGGCTAACATAGGCTGCGCAACAGGCTGTGTAAAGAGGAGAAATTAGTGGACATAGGCTAACATAGGCTACCATAGGCTACCATAGGCTATCATAGGCTAGGTAACATGCTGTGTAAAGAGAAGAAATTAGTGGACATAGGCTAACATAGGCTAACATAGGCTAGGTAACATGCTGTGTATAGAGAAGAAATTAGTGGACATAGGCTATCATAGGCTACCATAGGCTACCATAGGCTGGGCAACAGGCTGTGTAAAGAGAAGAAATTAGTGGACATAGGCTACCATAGGCTAACATAGGCTACCATAGGCTAGGTAACATGCTGTGTAAAGAGAAGAAATTAGTGGACATAGGCTAACATAGGCTAGCATAGGCTAGGTAACAGGCTGTGTAAAGAGAAGAAATTAGTGGACATAGGCTAACATAGGCTAGGTAACATGCTGTGTAAAGAGAAGAAATTAGTGGACATAGGCTAACATAGGCTACCATAGGCTAACATAGGCTGGGCAACAGGCTGTGTAAAGAGAAGAAATTAGTGGACATAGGCTTCCATAGGCTAACATAGGCTGGGTAACATGCTGTGTAAAGAGAAGAAATTAGTGGACATAGGCTAACATAGGCTAACATAGGCTAGGTAACATGCTGTGTAAAGAGAAGAAATTAGTGGACATAGGCTAACATAGGCTACCATAGGCTAACATAGGCTGGGCAACAGGCTGTGTTAAGAGAAGAAATTAGTGGACATAGGCTAACATAGGCTGGGCAACAGGCTGTGTAAAGAGAAGAAATTAGTGGACATAGGCTAACATAGGCTACCATAGGCTAACATAGGCTAGGTAACATGCTGTGTAAAGAGAAGAAATTAGTGGACATAGGCTAACATAGGCTACCATAGGCTAACATAGGCTGGGCAACAGGCTGTGTAAAGAGAAGAAATTAGTGGACATAGGCTAACATAGGCTACCATAGGCTAACATAGGCTGGGCAACAGGCTGTGTAAATAGAAGAAATTAGTGGACGTAGGCTAACATAGGCTACCATAGGCTAACATAGGCTGGGCAACAGGCTGTGTAAAGAGAAGAAATTAGTGGACATAGGCTAACATAGGCTAACATAGGCTAGCATAGGCTAGGTAACATGCTGTGTAAAGAGAAGAAATTAGTGGACATAGGCTAACATAGGCTAACATAGGCTAGCATAGGCTAGGCAACATGCTGTGTAAAGAGAAGAAATTAGTGGACATAGGCTAACATAGGCTAGGTAACATGCTGTGTAAAGAGAAGAAATTAGTGGACATAGGCAAACATAGGCTAACATAGGCTGGGCAACAGGATGTGTAAAGAGAAGAAATTAGTGGACATAGGCTAACATAGGCTAGGTAACAGGCTGTGTAAAGAGAAGAAATTAGTGGACATAGGCTAACATAGGCTAGGTAACATGCTGTGTAAAGAGAAGAAATTAGTGGACATAGGCTAACATAGGCTGTGTAACGAGAAGAAATTAGTGGACATAGGCTAACATAGGCTAGGTAACAGGCTGTGTAAAGAGAAGAAATTAGTGGACATAGGCTAACATAGGCTAGGTAACAGGCTGTGTAAAGAGGAGAAATTAGTGGACATAGGCTACCATAGGCTAACATAGGCTGGGTAACAGGCTGTGTAAAGAGGAGAAATTAGTGGACATAGGCTAACATAGGCTAACATAGGCTAGGTAACAGGCTGTGTAAAGAGGAGAAATTAGTGGACATAGGCTAACATAGGCTACCATAGGCTAACATAGGCTAACATAGGCTAACATAGGCTGGGCAACAGGCTGTGTAAAGAGAAGAAATTAGTGGACATAGGCTAACATAGGCTAACATAGGCTAGGCAACAGGCTGTGTAAAGAGAAGAAATTAGTGGACATAGGCTAACATAGGCTGGGCAACAGGCTGTGTAAAGAGGAGAAATTAGTGGACATAGGCTAACATAGGCTACCATAGGCTGGGCAACAGGCTGTGTAAAGAGAAGAAATTAGTGGACATAGGCTAACATAGGCTAACATAGGCTGGGCAACAGGCTGTGTAAAGAGAAGAAATTAGTGGACATAGGCTAACATAGGCTGGGCAACAGGCTGTGTAAAGAGAAGAAATTAGTGGACATAGGCTAACATAGGCTAACATAGGCTGGGCAACAGGCTGTATAAAGAGGAGAAATTAGTGGACATAGGCTAACATAGGCTACCATAGGCTAACATAGGCTAGGCAACAGGCTGTGTAAAGAGAAGAAATTAGTGGACATAGGCTAACATAGGCTAACATAGGCTGGGCAACAGGCTGTGTAAAGAGGAGAAATTAGTGGACATAGGCTAACATAGGCTACCATAGGCTAGGTAACATGCTGTGTAAAGAGAAGAAATTAGTGGACATAGGCTAACATAGGCTAACATAGGCTAGGTAACATGCTGTGTAAAGAGAAGAAATTAGTGGACATAGGCTAACATAGGCTACCATAGGCTACCATAGGCTGGGCAACAGGCTGTGTAAACAGAAGAAATTAGTGGACATAGGCTACCATAGGCTAACATAGGCTACCATAGGCTAGGTAACATGCTGTGTAAAGAGAAGAAATTAGTGGACATAGGCTAACATAGGCTAGCATAGGCTAGGTAACAGGCTGTGTAAAGAGAAGAAATTAGTGGACATAGGCTAACATCGGCTAGGTAACATGCTGTGTAAAGAGAAGAAATTAGTGGACATAGGCTAACATAGGCTACCATAGGCTAACATAGGCTGGGCAACAGGCTGTGTAAAGAGAAGAAATTAGTGGACATAGGCTTCCATAGGCTAACATAGGCTGGGTAACATGCTGTGTAAAGAGAAGAAATTAGTGGACATAGGCTAACATAGGCTAACATAGGCTAGGTAATATGCTGTGTAAAGAGAAGAAATTAGTGGACATAGGCTAACATAGGCTACCATAGGCTAACATAGGCTGGGCAACAGGCTGTGTAAAGAGAAGAAATTAGTGGACATGGGCTAACATAGGCTGGGCAACAGGCTGTGTAAAGAGAAGAAATTAGTGGACATAGGCTAACATAGGCTGGGCAAAGAGAAGAAATTAGTGGACATAGGCTAACATAGGCTAGGTAACATGCTGTGTAAAGGGAAGAAATTAATGGACATAGGCTAACATAGGCTACCATAGGCTAACATAGGCTAGGTAACAGGCTGTGTAAAAAGAAGAAATTAGTGGACATAGGCTAACATAGGCTACCATAGGGTAACAGGCTGTGTAAAGAGAAGAAATTAGTGGATATAGGCTAACATAGGCTACCATAGGCTAACATAGGCTGGGCAACAGGCTGTGTAAAGAGAAGAAATTAGTGGACATAGGCTAACATAGGCTACCATAGGCTAACATAGGCTAGGTAACATGCTGTGTAAAGAGAAGAAATTAGTGGACATAGGCTAACATAGGCTAACATAGGCTGGGCAACAGGCTGTGTAAAGAGGAGAAATTAGTGGACATAGGCTAACATAGGCTACCATAGGCTAACATAGGCTAGGCAACAGGCTGTGTAAAGAGAACAAATCAGTGGACATAGGCTAACATAGGCTGGGCAACAGGCTGTGTAAAGAGGAGAAATTAGTGGACATAGGCTAACATAGGCTACCATAGGCTACCATAGGCTATCATAGGCTAGGTAACATGCTGTGTAAAGAGAAGAAATTAGTGGACATAGGCTAACATAGGCTAACATAGGATAGGTAACATGCTGTGTAAAGAGAAGAAATTAGTGGACATAGGCTATCATAGGCTACCATAGGCTACCATAGGCTGGGCAACAGGCTGTGTAAAGAGAAGAAATTAGTGGACATAGGCTACCATAGGCTAACATAGGCTACCATAGGCTAGGTAACATGCTGTGTAAAGAGAAGAAATTAGTGGACATAGGCTAACATAGGCTAGCATAGGCTAGGTAACAGGCTGTGTAAAGAGAAGAAATTAGTGGACATAGGCTAACATAGGCTAGGTAACATGCTGTGTAAAGAGAAGAAATTAGTGGACATAGGCTAACATAGGCTACCATAGGCTAACATAGGCTGGGCAACAGGCTGTGTAAAGAGAAGAAATTAGTGGACATAGGCTTCCATAGGCTAACATAGGCTGGGTAACATGCTGTGTAAAGAGAAGAAATTAGTGGACATAGGCTAACATAGGCTAACATAGGCCAGGTAACATGCTGTGTAAAGAGAAGAAATTAGTGGACATAGGCTAACATAGGCTACCATAGGCTAACATAGGCTGGGCAACAGGCTGTGTAAAGAGAAGAAATTAGTGGACATAGGCTAACATAGGCTGGGCAACAGGCTGTGTAAAGAGAAGAAATTAGTGGACATAGGCTAACATAGCCTACCATAGGCTAACATAGGCTAGGTAACATGCTGTGTAAAGAGAAGAAATTAGTGGACATAGGCTAACATAGGCTACCATAGGCTAACATAGGCTGGGCAACAGGCTGTGTAAAGAGAAGAAATTAGTGGACATAGGCTAACATAGGCTGGGCAACAGGCTGTGTAAAGAGAAGAAATTAGTGGACATAGGCTTACATAGGCTAGGTAACATGCTGTGTAAAGGGAAGAAATTAATGGACATAGGCTAACATAGGCTACCATAGGCTAACATAGGCTAGGTAACAGGCTGTGTAAAGAGAAGAAATTAGTGGACATAGGCTAACATAGGCTACCATAGGCTAACATAGGCTAGGTAACAGGCTGTGTAAAGAGAAGAAATTAGTGGACATAGGCTAACATAGGCTACCATAGGCTAACATAGGCTGGGCAACAGGCTGTGTAAAGAGAAGAAATTAGTGGACATAGGCTAACATAGGCTACCATAGGCTAACATAGGCTGGGCAACAGGCTGTGTAAAGAGAAGAAATTAGTGGACATAGGCTAACATAGGCTGGGCAACAGGCTTTGTAAAGAGAAGAAATTAGTGGACATAGGCTTACATAGGCTAGGTAACATGCTGTGTAAAGGGAAGAAATTAATGGACATAGGCTAACATAGGCTACCATAGGCTAACATAGGCTAGGTAACAGGCTGTGTAAAGAGAAGAAATTAGTGGACATAGGCTACCATAGGCTAACATAGGCTAGGTAACAGGCTGTGTAAAGAGAAGAAATTAGTGGACATAGGCTAACATAGGCTACCATAGGCTAACATAGGCTGGGCAACAGGCTGTGTAAAGAGAAGAAATTAGTGGACATAGGCTAACATAGGCTACCATAGGCTAACATAGGCTAGGTAACATGCTGTGTAAAGAGAAGAAATTAGTGGACATGGGCTAACATAGGCTACCATAGGCTAACATAGGCTGGGCAACAGGCTGTGTAAAGAGAAGAAATTAGTGGACATAGGCTACCATAGGCTGGGCAATAGGCTGTGTAAAGAGAAGAAATTAGTGGACATAGGCTAACATAGGCTACCATAGGCTAACATAGGCTGGGTAACATGCTGTGTAAAGAGAAGAAATTAGTGGACATAGGCTAACATAGGCTACCATAGGCTAACATAGGCTGGGCAACAGGCTGTGTAAAGAGAAGAAATTAGTGGACATAGGCTAACATAGGCTACCATAGGCTAACATAGGCTGGGTAACATGCTGTGTAAAGAGAAGAAATTAGTGGACATAGGCTAACATAGGCTACCATAGGCTAACATAGGCTAGGTAACATGCTGTGTAAAGAGAAGAAATTAGTGGACATGGGCTAACATAGGCTACCATAGGCTAACATAGGCTGGGCAACAGGCTGTGTAAAGAGAAGAAATTAGTGGACATAGGCTACCATAGGCTGGGCAACAGGCTGTGTAAAGAGAAGAAATTAGTGGACATAGGCTAATATAGGCTACCATAGGCTAACATAGGCTGGGTAACATGCTGTGTAAAGAGAAGAAATTAGTGGACATAGGCTAACATAGGCTACCATAGGCTAACATAGGCTGGGCAACAGGCTGTGTAAAGAGAAGAAATTAGTGGACATAGGCTAACATAGGCTACCATAGGCTAACATAGGCTGGGCAACAGGCTGTGTAAATAGAAGAAATTAGTGGACGTAGGCTAACATAGGCTACCATAGGCTAACATAGGCTGGGCAACAGGCTGTGTAAAGAGAAGAAATTAGTGGACATAGGCTAACATAGGCTAACATAGGCTAGCATAGGCTAGGTAACATGCTGTGTAAAGAGAAGAAATTAGTGGACATAGGCTAACATAGGCTAACATAGGCTAGCATAGGCTAGGCAACATGCTGTGTAAAGAGAAGAAATTAGTGGACATAGGCTAACATAGGCTAGGTAACATGCTGTGTAAAGAGAAGAAATTAGTGGACCTGGGCAAACATAGGCTAACATAGGCTGGGCAACAGGATGTGTAAAGAGAAGAAATTAGTGGACATAGGCTAACATAGGCTAGGTAACAGGCTGTGTAAAGAGAAGAAATTAGTGGACATAGGCTAACATAGGCTAGGTAACATGCTGTGTAAAGAGAAGAAATTAGTGGACATAGGCTAACATAGGCTGTGTAACGAGAAGAAATTAGTGGACATAGGCTAACATAGGCTAGGTAACAGGCTGTGTAAAGAGAAGAAATTAGTGGACATAGGCTAACATAGGCTAGGTAACAGGCTGTGTAAAGAGGAGAAATTAGTGGACATAGGCTACCATAGGCTAACATAGGCTGGGTAACAGGCTGTGTAAAGAGGAGAAATTAGTGGACATAGGCTAACATAGGCTAGGTAACAGGCTGTGTAAAGAGGAGAAATTAGTGGACATAGGCTAACATAGGCTACCATAGGCTAACATAGGCTAACATAGGCTAACATAGGCTGGGCAACAGGCTGTGTAAAGAGAAGAAATTAGTGGACATAGGCTAACATAGGCTAACATAGGCTAGGCAACAGGCTGTGTAAAGAGAAGAAATTAGTGGACATAGGCTAACATAGGCTGGGCAACAGGCTGTGTAAAGAGGAGAAATTAGTGGACATAGGCTAACATAGGCTACCATAGGCTGGGCAACAGGCTGTGTAAAGAGAAGAAATTAGTGGACATAGGCTAACATAGGCTAACATAGGCTGGGCAACAGGCTGTGTAAAGAGAAGAAATTAGTGGACATAGGCTAACATAGGCTGGGCAACAGGCTGTGTAAAGAGAAGAAATTAGTGGACATAGGCTAACATAGGCTAACATAGGCTGGGCAACAGGCTGTATAAAGAGGAGAAATTAGTGGACATAGGCTAACATAGGCTACCATAGGCTAACATAGGCTAGGCAACAGGCTGTGTAAAGAGAAGAAATTAGTGGACATAGGCTAACATAGGCTAACATAGGCTAACATAGGCTGGGCAACAGGCTGTGTAAAGAGGAGAAATTAGTGGACATAGGCTAACATAGGCTACCATAGGCTAGGTAACATGCTGTGTAAAGAGAAGAAATTAGTGGACATAGGCTAACATAGGCTAACATAGGCTGTGTAACGAGAAGAAATTAGTGGACATAGGCTAACATAGGCTAGGTAACAGGCTGTGTAAAGAGAAGAAATTAGTGGACATAGGCTAACATAGGCTAGGTAACAGGCTGTGTAAAGAGGAGAAATTAGTGGACATAGGCTACCATAGGCTAACATAGGCTGGGTAACAGGCTGTGTAAAGAGGAGAAATTAGTGGACATAGGCTAACATAGGCTAGGTAACAGGCTGTGTAAAGAGGAGAAATTAGTGGACATAGGCTAACATAGGCTACCATAGGCTAACATAGGCTAACATAGGCTAACATAGGCTGGGCAACAGGCTGTGTAAAGAGAAGAAATTAGTGGACATAGGCTAACATAGGCTAACATAGGCTAGGCAACAGGCTGTGTAAAGAGAAGAAATTAGTGGACATAGGCTAACATAGGCTGGGCAACAGGCTGTGTAAAGAGGAGAAATTAGTGGACATAGGCTAACATAGGCTACCATAGGCTGGGCAACAGGCTGTGTAAAGAGAAGAAATTAGTGGACATAGGCTAACATAGGCTAACATAGGCTGGGCAACAGGCTGTGTAAAGAGAAGAAATTAGTGGACATAGGCTAACATAGGCTGGGCAACAGGCTGTGTAAAGAGAAGAAATTAGTGGACATAGGCTAACATAGGCTAACATAGGCTGGGCAACAGGCTGTATAAAGAGGAGAAATTAGTGGACATAGGCTAACATAGGCTACCATAGGCTAACATAGGCTAGGCAACAGGCTGTGTAAAGAGAAGAAATTAGTGGACATAGGCTAACATAGGCTAACATAGGCTAACATAGGCTGGGCAACAGGCTGTGTAAAGAGGAGAAATTAGTGGACATAGGCTAACATAGGCTACCATAGGCTAGGTAACATGCTGTGTAAAGAGAAGAAATTAGTGGACATAGGCTAACATAGGCTAACATAGGCTAGGTAACATGCTGTGTAAAGAGAAGAAATTAGTGGACATAGGCTAACATAGGCTACCATAGGCTACCATAGGCTGGGCAACAGGCTGTGTAAACAGAAGAAATTAGTGGACATAGGCTACCATAGGCTAACATAGGCTACCATAGGCTAGGTAACATGCTGTGTAAAGAGAAGAAATTAGTGGACATAGGCTAACATAGGCTAGCATAGGCTAGGTAACAGGCTGTGTAAAGAGAAGAAATTAGTGGACATAGGCTAACATCGGCTAGGTAACATGCTGTGTAAAGAGAAGAAATTAGTGGACATAGGCTAACATAGGCTACCATAGGCTAACATAGGCTGGGCAACAGGCTGTGTAAAGAGAAGAAATTAGTGGACATAGGCTTCCATAGGCTAACATAGGCTGGGTAACATGCTGTGTAAAGAGAAGAAATTAGTGGACATAGGCTAACATAGGCTAACATAGGCTAGGTAATATGCTGTGTAAAGAGAAGAAATTAGTGGACATAGGCTAACATAGGCTACCATAGGCTAACATAGGCTGGGCAACAGGCTGTGTAAAGAGAAGAAATTAGTGGACATGGGCTAACATAGGCTGGGCAACAGGCTGTGTAAAGAGAAGAAATTAGTGGACATAGGCTAACATAGGCTGGGCAAAGAGAAGAAATTAGTGGACATAGGCTAACATAGGCTAGGTAACATGCTGTGTAAAGGGAAGAAATTAATGGACATAGGCTAACATAGGCTACCATAGGCTAACATAGGCTAGGTAACAGGCTGTGTAAAAAGAAGAAATTAGTGGACATAGGCTAACATAGGCTACCATAGGGTAACAGGCTGTGTAAAGAGAAGAAATTAGTGGATATAGGCTAACATAGGCTACCATAGGCTAACATAGGCTGGGCAACAGGCTGTGTAAAGAGAAGAAATTAGTGGACATAGGCTAACATAGGCTACCATAGGCTAACATAGGCTAGGTAACATGCTGTGTAAAGAGAAGAAATTAGTGGACATAGGCTAACATAGGCTAACATAGGCTGGGCAACAGGCTGTGTAAAGAGGAGAAATTAGTGGACATAGGCTAACATAGGCTACCATAGGCTAACATAGGCTAGGCAACAGGCTGTGTAAAGAGAACAAATCAGTGGACATAGGCTAACATAGGCTGGGCAACAGGCTGTGTAAAGAGGAGAAATTAGTGGACATAGGCTAACATAGGCTACCATAGGCTACCATAGGCTATCATAGGCTAGGTAACATGCTGTGTAAAGAGAAGAAATTAGTGGACATAGGCTAACATAGGCTAACATAGGCTAGGTAACATGCTGTGTAAAGAGAAGAAATTAGTGGACATAGGCTATCATAGGCTACCATAGGTTACCATAGGCTGGGCAACAGGCTGTGTAAAGAGAAGAAATTAGTGGACATAGGCTACCATAGGCTAACATAGGCTACCATAGGCTAGGTAACATGCTGTGTAAAGAGAAGAAATTAGTGGACATAGGCTAACATAGGCTAGCATAGGCTAGGTAACAGGCTGTGTAAAGAGAAGAAATTAGTGGACATAGGCTAACATAGGCTAGGTAACATGCTGTGTAAAGAGAAGAAATTAGTGGACATAGGCTAACATAGGCTACCATAGGCTAACATAGGCTGGGCAACAGGCTGTGTAAAGAGAAGAAATTAGTGGACATAGGCTTCCATAGGCTAACATAGGCTGGGTAACATGCTGTGTAAAGAGAAGAAATTAGTGGACATAGGCTAACATAGGCTAACATAGGCCAGGTAACATGCTGTGTAAAGAGAAGAAATTAGTGGACATAGGCTAACATAGGCTACCATAGGCTAACATAGGCTGGGCAACAGGCTGTGTAAAGAGAAGAAATTAGTGGACATAGGCTAACATAGGCTGGGCAACAGGCTGTGTAAAGAGAAGAAATTAGTGGACATAGGCTAACATAGCCTACCATAGGCTAACATAGGCTAGGTAACATGCTGTGTAAAGAGAAGAAATTAGTGGACATAGGCTAACATAGGCTACCATAGGCTAACATAGGCTGGGCAACAGGCTGTGTAAAGAGAAGAAATTAGTGGACATAGGCTAACATAGGCTGGGCAACAGGCTGTGTAAAGAGAAGAAATTAGTGGACATAGGCTTACATAGGCTAGGTAACATGCTGTGTAAAGGGAAGAAATTAATGGACATAGGCTAACATAGGCTACCATAGGCTAACATAGGCTAGGTAACAGGCTGTGTAAAGAGAAGAAATTAGTGGACATAGGCTAACATAGGCTACCATAGGCTAACATAGGCTAGGTAACAGGCTGTGTAAAGAGAAGAAATTAGTGGACATAGGCTAACATAGGCTACCATAGGCTAACATAGGCTGGGCAACAGGCTGTGTAAAGAGAAGAAATTAGTGGACATAGGCTAACATAGGCTACCATAGGCTAACATAGGCTGGGCAACAGGCTGTGTAAAGAGAAGAAATTAGTGGACATAGGCTAACATAGGCTGGGCAACAGGCTTTGTAAAGAGAAGAAATTAGTGGACATAGGCTTACATAGGCTAGGTAACATGCTGTGTAAAGGGAAGAAATTAATGGACATAGGCTAACATAGGCTACCATAGGCTGGGCAACAGGCTGTGTAAAGAGAAGAAATTAGTGGACATAGGCTACCATAGGCTAACATAGGCTAGGTAACAGGCTGTGTAAAGAGAAGAAATTAGTGGACATAGGCTACCATAGGCTAACATAGGCTAGGTAACAGGCTGTGTAAAGAGAAGAAATTAGTGGACATAGGCTAACATAGGCTACCATAGGCTAACATAGGCTGGGCAACAGGCTGTGTAAAGAGAAGAAATTAGTGGACATAGGCTAACATAGGCTACCATAGGCTAACATAGGCTAGGTAACATGCTGTGTAAAGAGAAGAAATTAGTGGACATGGGCTAACATAGGCTACCATAGGCTAACATAGGCTGGGCAACAGGCTGTGTAAAGAGAAGAAATTAGTGGACATAGGCTACCATAGGCTGGGCAATAGGCTGTGTAAAGAGAAGAAATTAGTGGACATAGGCTAACATAGGCTACCATAGGCTAACATAGGCTGGGTAACATGCTGTGTAAAGAGAAGAAATTAGTGGACATAGGCTAACATAGGCTACCATAGGCTAACATAGGCTGGGCAACAGGCTGTGTAAAGAGAAGAAATTAGTGGACATAGGCTAACATAGGCTAACATAGGCTGGGTAACATGCTGTGTAAAGAGAAGAAATTAGTGGACATAGGCTAACATAGGCTACCATAGGCTAACATAGGCTAGGTAACATGCTGTGTAAAGAGAAGAAATTAGTGGACATGGGCTAACATAGGCTACCATAGGCTAACATAGGCTGGGCAACAGGCTGTGTAAAGAGAAGAAATTAGTGGACATAGGCTACCATAGGCTGGGCAACAGGCTGTGTAAAGAGAAGAAATTAGTGGACATAGGCTAATATAGGCTACCATAGGCTAACATAGGCTGGGTAACATGCTGTGTAAAGAGAAGAAATTAGTGGACATAGGCTAACATAGGCTACCATAGGCTAACATAGGCTGGGCAACAGGCTGTGTAAAGAGAAGAAATTAGTGGACATAGGCTAACATAGGCTACCATAGGCTAACATAGGCTAGGTAACATGCTGTGTAAAGAGAAGAAATTAGTGGACATAGGCTAGGTAACAGGCTGTGTAAAGAGAAGAAATTAGTGGACATAGGCTAACATAGGCTACCATAGGCTAACATAGGCTAGGTAACATGCTGTGTAAAGAGAAGAAATTAGTGGACATAGGCTAGGTAACATGCTGTGTAAAGAGAAGAAATTAGTGGACATAGGCTAGGTAACAGGCTGTGTAAAGAGAAGAAATTAGTGGACATAGGCTAGGTAACAGGCTGTGTAAAGAGAAGAAATTAGTGGACATAGGCTAGGTAACATGCTGTGTAAAGAGAAGAAATTAGTGGACATAGGCTAACATAGGCTAGGTAACAGGCTGTGTAAACAGAAGAAATTAGTGGACATAGGCTAACATAGGCAAGGCAACAGGCTGTGTAAAGAGAAGAAATTAGTGGTCATAGGCAATATTGTGCAATTCCTTTGCTACTTCTATAATAAATAAAAATGTTGTAATTTTCTTGTTACAGCTGTGGTTATTCAAGCCAAATCCATTTTCACTAGATGTGAAGTTTAATGAAGATGAAACAAGGATAATTGCATCTCGTCTGCTAATCCAGGCTGTAAATATCAGCGATACAAATGGTGAAAAGGAGATGGTGAGGGCTTTGAGGAATATCTGTCAACAGTCGTCACTAAATGTCAGTGTTTTCCATCCTTATTTTGTTTTCTTTGATCAGGTGAGTTTTCATTTATCATAAGAAGCTCTCCTCATTTATTTGGAAACCTTCTTCTTGTAAATAAGATAATTTATTTGTTATATACATTTACACATTGGGCATAGGCCCAGTAAACTGGAGATTTGTCAGACTATATAACTAAGGTAAAAATAACAATGTGTAATCATTGACAAAACACATTTACATACAAACTATAGTTATGTTTAAGATTATTTATTTATGTTTAAATGCTGAAGTTAACTTACATTTTATTTATGCATAGCTGCTTGGTATACTATATAATCCTGTGGCAGTTTTTTATTGAAGGTGGGGTGGCGATGGGCTCTTTCCTTCAAGACCGTAGTAGGTAGGGGATAAAGATGGCAAAGATTCATGTATTTTCAATGAACATTCAGATTTCTGCTGAAATTAACGTTTATTACAATGAAGTAACAGTATTATAACAAATTGTTTCACTCTTCACAAATATAATCATGGTAAATTTCCAAAGCTATTCGATTTAACATTGTTAGATATTCTTTGTAATTCTTGGGTTCGCTATACTCAATATAACATTTCTTGATTTCTCGAGCTTTTTCAGCTTCTCTCATAAATATTATTCAACATTTAGGTACTCTGGAGTCTGTTGTAGAAGGAGACAAACATTTATTTATTGAGCAGGTTTCAACTGTTTCTTATGGACACCTCTTTTTTACAAGTAGGCAGTTGAATCATTCCTTCTTAACCCTCATAATGTGGAGGGAACACACCTGTCGTTGGTCTATGGATCCACAGGATCAGGCTTGGCAAGTCATTAAGATATCACCAGCCTTTCCTTCATTTGCCAGATGAAGGACATTCTTACTGCCGTGACAAGACAGCAGTAAATGTGTAAATGGCATTTCCTCCATTTTGAAGCAGTTATACCACTGTGACTCGGTCCCCAGAGCCTCATCTGTTAAAGCAGGGTGCACCACGAGCAGGAAGAGGATGGGATTTGGATAGGAGAGGTTATAAGAGGCACATCACTATCCCTTACAGCCCAAAAAATTATGGAAAGAATGATTTCAGCTAGATTAAATTGGTATCTTGAACACTACAATCTTCTATCACCCTGCCAAGCTAGTTTTCGGAAAAATCATACAACCAGTGAACAAGTAATTAAACTTAGTCAGGAAATTAAAGAGGGATTTAATAGAAAAGAAGATACCCTAGCTGTATTTGTCGATCTGAAATCTGCTTATGATACTGTGTTGAGATGTAATCTTATCAGGAAGCTACAACAGATGGGAATTAAAGATAATATGATTCACTGGATATCAGAATTTCTCACAAAGATATTGTGCAACTTCTTATCGTTCAACATTATCCAAATTCAAAAAACTCAACTGGGTTTACCTCAGGGTGTAGTGCTTAGCACCACTGTGTTCAATTTCTATATAAATGATCTGCCCAAGCAACTTCAACAAACAGGCATCAACATAGCATTGTATGCAGATGACTTAGTAATTTGGAAATCACTGAAATCAGACAAACTTGAAACTCTAAAGACAAATGTTCAAAATTCTCTAAATACACTTAAACAATGGTGTTCTAAAAATTTCATGAAAGTAAACACTGCAAAAAGTAACTTTCAGCTCTTTTCCCTAAAAAAGTAACAACCCAATATTACCTTAAGTTATGAAAATACAAAATTAACCAGAACAGAAAATGGTGAATATCTTGGAGTACTGTTTGACAAGGGGTTAACCTGGAAAAAAACACATTGAAAAAATTAAAGACAAAGCAACCAATTGTTTTAAGATATTGAAAAGACTTGCAGGAACTAAATGGGGTTGTTCAAGATCTACGTTAAATGCTACATATAACACAAAGCCAGTTCTTAAACATTGTGGAGACGTACTGATAAAAGCATCACCTTCAACTTTCCCTATACTTGAGTGCACACAAAATCAAGCTCTTAGATTAATTACTGGTGCTATTAAAACTACTCCTATAGTGACCTTACAAGTGTTTATGTGTAATAGACCCATAATGACAGATTTAGAAATGCAAGCACTTTAACATATGAAAAACTTCTAAGAGTTCCAGAGAATAATAAATGGGTAAAACAACGCACATCTACCTTAAACTTGAAAACTCTATCAGGCTTCACACGGAAAGTTCAACAATAAATTAAGAAATAAACTAGATTACCCATCTGAAATAGAACCTCTCATGTCTCTTAACAACCCAGTGAACATCATTGAATTAGAATATTACCTTGATTTAATTGCAGATTTTAAAAAGAAAGAAAATTAATCTATAGAAGCTAAAACATATGCCCTTGAAACCATAAATGTAAGATAGCTGTAAACTTTTTCTTTCTGTAAACATGTTGGAATTTACTTAACAAGTTTTGATGGAGAAGTTGATGCAATTTATACATCCTTGCAAAATCTGTTCACCTGGACAAATAAGTTTTTCAACATAGTCTTCTTATCAGATTCCAAAGCAGCTATTCAAGTGATTATTTCAACTGACTACCCTAAAATGGGTAAAATAAAGGAAATTTATAGTATGATTAAACATCTCCAAAGTTTAAATAAACATATTGTTTTCCAATGGATCCCATCCCACTGTGGAATTTCTGGAAATGATCAAGCAGACATATTGGCCAAGAAGGGTTCCAAAATTGCTCAAACAACAAAACAAAATATCCCCTATGAAACAGTTAAAAAGTTAATCAAAGACATCTTCACAAAAAATATGACGAGTATCTTGCTTCTTCTGAAAAACTTAATTGGAAGGATCTCCAAAATAAACTTAAAACAATTCCAGATCTAGCAAGAAAATCATCAGTTGCAATGTTCAGATTAATCTCAAGTCATGATTGTGTGAGTGGACATTTGTTCAAGATTGGATTAATGACTTCCCCACAGTGCTGTTTATGTAAAAAAAATGACAATGAACATTGATCACCTAATTGTATATGAAATTCTCCAAAATCAAGAAAATCTAGTCTCTTAATATTGGGAGGCAAGAAGAATGATTTTATTATCAAATTAGATTAGACACATGCAGATTTTAGGTACAATCGTATGTGGCAACGCAATGTTTAATGAAAAATCTCTTGGCAATGCAATCCACAATTATGCACTGCCAATATGTAGCTCATTATGTGTAATCACTCAAATACACATCTATCTTATACAATGTTTTAATTAATAGTGTATATGGTCTCGTATTTACTCATCCTAGGTACACAACTAACAACCATTGTTCCTCTTTGTTATCAATTGTAACTTTTTCTTACAGTTGACATTGGCCATGTTTTCTTCCATTGAATAGCTTCGGATTTGATATTGGCATTTACAAAATATAATCTCAATATTACATTACACAGGAAATTTACATACAGTAGTGTGGGGCAAGGTATGCACTTAAGCTTCAAGGTCCCTGCAATGGCATGTACTGTTCTGATGCAGGAATGAAGCTATTCACAATGCATTCTCTTTAAGTTTGGACATCCTTTTATTGTTTTACTCTGTTGTTTCAGTTTGAGCTGGTGCGACCAACTTCAATTCAGTGCATGATAATAGGTGCACTGGTTATGATGGTGGTGTGCTTCATTTTTATTCCAAACATACTGTGCTGTGTATGGGTGGCTCTGTCGATCATCTCAATCGAGGCTGGAGTGGCAGGCTACATGGCCCTGTGGGGAGTGAACCTCGACTCCATCTCCATGATAAACCTCATCATGTGTATTGGATTCTCTGTAGACTACACTGCTCACATCTGTTATGCCTACATGTCTTCCAAAGGTCGCACACCAAAAGAACGTGTTATGGAAAGTATGTTTGCACTTGGACTACCAATACTGCAAGGAGCGACCAGTACTATACTGGCTGTCATCAGTTTGGTGCTTGCAGGAAGCTATATCTTCTTGGTCTTCTTCAAGATGGTGTTTCTAGTGGTGTTCTTTGGAGCCATGCATGGTCTGTTCCTACTGCCTGTACTTCTGTCGCTGTTTGGCCCTGGGTCATGCACCGAGTTTAAGAAGAAAAAGAAACTTCCTCCTCCCTCTGAAGTGGAGAAGACTTTTCCACATCCATTCTGCATACCACATCCTTCCCTAAATCCTGTCAGCCATGGAAATTATGTTTACCGTGAATCCGGCAAGAATGCCATGCCCTCTCATGCCAACGGAGTTGCCAATTATCATGTTGGTAATGCTCATGGAGGAGGAAAGGTTATGTTGCCAAGCCTGCCAAGTCATATGCTAGTGTACAACGGTAATGGAAAGTATCTAGATGGTTCCCTGGAGAAGGATTTGGGACTCGGAACCTCTGGCGAGGATTCTAGTGAGTCAAGTTCTAATAAATCACAGCAGCACAGGCAGCAAGAAGCTGATGGATGGAGAAAATCGTCATCTGTGCCCCAGGTAGTTGAAGAACACAATGCTCATGGAGGGCGGCGAGTCCGATCAGCGGTTCAGGAGTTCCAACCTCCGCAGCTCATGGAAGTGTACAACAACATGGGATATCTTAGTGACGAAGGAGTATGGCCTCACCATTATGCCTCCCGACCCTGGGCAGAACCTCAAAGGCGTTACTCTCCCCAGGCTGGGCTTAAGAGGTCTCGCAGCAAATCACAGCAGCCACACCAAAGATACCACCATTATCACTCAAACAGCGTCCCTGGGTACATCGGCCAAATGAAATTTCCTTGACAGTGGAAGTTTGCAGTGATGTGCAACACAAACACAAAAGCATAGGGCTTTGGAAAAGCATATGCATGACATCCATTACTGCTATCCTGTAGCAGACCCCTCATGAAGTGTGATACCAAGCTGACTTTTATCAGACTATTTTATATTTATGGAAATGACGAGAACTGGCAGGTTTTGTATTACACTTTTAAGTGTAACAAAAGGATGTAATCACTGTATTTATATTCAGTTTTTGCAATAATTCCAATTTTATCAATTTTTGATAAAAGTGTTGCAATTCTGAATGCCATTTTATAAACATCACCAACCTTCAAGACTGCTAATCTGTAAAATATATATGTAAATATCTTCTAATTTTTACAGAACATTTAGCAAACTGGTGTTATTTTCTGCACTTGTTTTTTTGATTTTGTGTGCGAGTGTATGTGTGTGTATATGTGTGCTCAATAAAATAAAATGCTCACTAAACTGTGGTAAGTTGAAGTGTAAAATAGACAAGGAACCAGTTACAGATAAATAGTGAAACAGTTTGAAGATCTCTGTAAATGTGTGCAGGTAAATCCAAAAAAGCTTTCTGCCTCAAGTTGTAAACAATGTTACCCAAAATGAATTGGTAGTTACTATTTTTCACATTTTTAAAAAGAATATATAAATGACAAATATTTTGTGTATAATAGAAAGTTATGTAAAATCCCTGAACTGCAAAACAAAGCAAATTAAACCAAGTATAGGAGTATTTTTGTAAAAGCAGTTATTGCAATTCTTTATCACTAATTCATTTATGAATCCTGAACCTATTTTAAGTACAAAGAATATGTATGTAAAATTTGCCCTATCTCTATTCTATGTTCCTACAATTCCACTGGCCAGAAAATAGGTCCTGAGATAAACAATGCAACCAACCATGCCACACTTGATGATAACATGGTTTATTATCACATATGCTTACAATTTTTGAGCAAAAGCTCAGTAAACTGGTGGCTCCTCAAGAAGTATTAACAATACATAAACTTAACATAAACAAAATTAGAACAAAGTGTACAATATATATATCTATACCACTTTCCTTAGTTAAGTTAACATACAGGTATCCCAAAAAACACAGACAATGCCTAGTATGCTGTGCGGGATGGCAAACTGATCTGTTTTCAAACGGCAACCCCTATCCGGAAATGCACATTTTGGGCGCTGTAGTGCATCAAAGTGTGAGATGGGTGTACCTCCACATTTCGTCAATAAACCTAACATTGAGCTGTCTACATTACAAACGGGCTTCAAACTGTGTATTTCTCACGTCATTGCAGAGCCTATATCGGCAGTGGTGAGCCTCATGCACATGACCTAATACATGCGACTGTCTTTGAAGATTTTCAATCGCTCCCGAACTGAAGCTATAAGATCCTCTGCTGATGTTACAGGAGTGCCATACAATTCCATACATACTCTCCACAGAAAGTAGTCGAGAGGTTTAAGATCAGACGACCATGCTGGTCCACCTCCACCAATCCATCAATTTGAATATTCGACGTTGAGGTGATTCCACACATTTACATCAAAGGGTGTCGGAGCTCAAGTCGGTCATTTCACCAGCTGTGTACTGGTACATGTCGCACTGCTGTTAAGAAACGATACTGTACTGAAAACAACACATGTACCGCAGTAAGATGCGCACCGAGGACTCAATAGGGGAATTTAGAGCATGCACAGGAATGTTGTTATGCTCAAGTCGTTCATCCTAGTACACAGATGGCTAAAGGGTTACATACCTTCCGTATTAAGATACCAAAACAAATGTTAACAAATTGTTGCAACCATTTGTTCTCAAACTTTGACACCTCTCTGGCGTCCAAACTGTGCATTTCCAGGCAGGGGTTCCTATTTGAAAACCGGTCAGTTTACCATCCCGCACAACATGCATTGTCAGTGTTTTTTTGGGCCACCCAGTATATAAACAAGTATAACATTTTCCCAAGATAAGTTACGAAAGACATCATGGGAACTCTAGCTCATCATTCATATATTCCTCTACTGAGGAGTCGGCCTTGTCAATTAATAGACTTTCTGGTGTTTCGCTAAAATATTTTGTGTCTTTAGTTGCTCTGATATTACTGGGCAATTTATTGTAGACTTTTATTCCAGCATATAGTGGGCTTTTCTCATACAGTGCCAACCTATGCATGAAGAATTTCAGCTTGTTTTAACGAGGGTTATTCATTATATGTTGTTAGCTAATGCTGGATTTCTGACAATGAAGTCATTTTTCACTGACGGATGGGAAGGATGCTATAAGTGGCCGGGCATATTTGAAGGTGGTCTTGGTCCATTTCCTCTTGCAGATCACATAGAGCACAGAGTGGTGAAGAATATATCTCAATTCTATTTAAATGATTTGCCAGACAATCATGTCCTGTAATCAACCTGAAGGTTGCAACTGCCGTTTTTCGAGGATACTCAGGAATTACTGTTTGAATAAGAGGTAGAACTGGAACTTAAAAATTCAATGCCACAACTGGGATTTGAACCACAGACCTTCCGCTTGCCGGGCAGACGCTCTACCACTTGCAATAGTAAGTCACCATTGGGGTAATTGTCTTTGATGTGAGACTGTCTTTGTGGTTTACCAGGAAAAATACGAACTAACTTGAGAATTTAATGCCATTCTGGCAGTTTGTCACAATAGCTCAGTGGTAGAGCGTCCGCCCGGCAAGCGGAAGGTCTGTGGTTCAAATCCCAGTTGTGGCATTGAATTTTTAAGTTCCAGTTCTACCTCTTAAACTTTGCCCACACACGGCTTGTGTGTTTAAAAACACCAACAGTAAGTTTGTTGGCATAAATAAATAATAATTACTGTTTGAATGTTTGGTAGTTCCCATATTTTATTCTCTGATTTTTCATTGTAATATTTTGCAATAATTTTTTTGATTTCAGAGTTGACTAATCTTTTAGCTGCGTAAAAGATTATTCAAAATTATTATCCAAAAATATTATTCAATATCTAATGCCCCACATATTTTTTCTCTGAACATATTTATTGTTAAGATTCAGAATTTGGTGACAATATACCTCAATATGTATTGTCCATGTCCTATTTTTCTACGTAGTCTCCATCATGTTCTATGGCCTTATGCCAACGTTGTGGGAGAGCATGTATTCCCTGCTGGTTACAGTTCTTGTCCTGTAAACATAGCCATGTTGTCACTGCACGAATGACACTCCCGTCATTTTCAAAGTCTGTTCCCCGTAGAGAATCTTTAAGTGGCCCAAAGAGATGGAAGTCAGAGGGTACCAGATCTGGACCGCAGGGTGGATGAGGCAATGATGTCCAATCCAATTTGGCAATGTGTCTCAAGACGAGTGTGGGCATGCATTATTGTGTTGGAGTAAGATTTCTACTGGATTCTTGTCAGATCAAACATGTCGGAAACATTTCTTAGAGTTTATTCAGTCTTCATGTATGCCTCTGAATGAATGGTTGACCCTCTTGGCATCACATCCACAAGAATGGCACCATCACAATCCCAGAAGACTACTGACATGACTTTTACAGCAGAGGGGCTTGTCTTGAATTTCTTCCTTTGTGGTGAATAAGGATGATGCCACTCCATTGACTGCCTTTTTGTTTCCGACACAAAGTGGTGCACCCCGCTTTCATGCCCCGTAACGATTCAAGACAGAAAGGCCTCTCTGTTGGTCTCAAAATACTCCAACAATTCAGATGAAATGGCCTTTCTTTGAATCTTGTGGTCTGCTGTGAGCATTCTTGGAACCCATCGTGAGGACGTCTTCGAATATCTCATAGCCTTGATCATTGCAGACACATTTCCAATGTTGACCGGCAACTGTAGAGCCAATTATCGAGTTGTGATGCGCCAGTCGGCATGAATATTGGCATCCGCACGATTCAGTATGTCTGGAGCAGTGGCTGTAACAGGAAGTCCCATGTGTGGCTGATCATGGAGCTCTGTTTCTGCATTTCCTGAGGCTTTAACTTTCTTTACTCATTGCCCAACAGTACTCCTATCAACTGCAGCATTGCCATACAGTGTACATAAACGTTTATGGATGTTCATCACGGTTTCTTTTTCTGCACACATAATTTTAAAATTAGTTTTATATAACTGACGCAACACCAGTTTACCAGCCTAGGCTAAAATTGTAAACATTACGTAAGAATAAAGATTCTATTCTATTCTGCACACATGAATTCAATAACAGCTTGTAACGCGAGTCATACGTAGGTGCCATTTTGACACTATGTCTCTGTCATCTTCCGGAACGGTTCGAAACTCAACTGGTGCACAGAAGAAACATCAAATGTGAAGCACCTACAAGGACATTTGTCTATACCGGGTGGAAGGGAAGTCTACATTAATTTAAACCAGTGGTAGATCTCGGTATTTGGAACACATTTTGTATCCTACATTTTTGTCTCTGACCATTTCCTACGGAGATATTTTACTGGCAACACAGCAACACAGCAGATTGTGTGGGTCGGACTTTTCCTAGCTCAGTACATAAACATATTTCCTAACAGTGCGGTTTGAAAACATAAACACATACCGTGCCTTGTCCTTCTGTGTTTACTGTGCATATGTAAGCCAATCACAAGTGTTAGCTTCCAAAACACAAGGCAAAAGTGAAAGTGTTTATGTCCACAAACCAGGTCAATTCCCTGACCAACTTCAACACAACGTTGTCGACATGTTACACATCTGAAGGAGCTGAACATAGCATTTCTCCAACTGAGCGGTACATACCTCTGGATAAGCTTGGGCCATAGCAGCTGCATCAGGATTTATTTGCTATGGTGTTCCCAGGTAGTAGCATGACATACAGCTCAGAACCAGAGGTGGCGAGATTGCTCAATTCTCTAGGTGCACTGAACTTCAGCAACACTTCCAACATTCAACTCAGCCATCATAAGGAACATGTCAAAAAGAAAGGAAAATCTCAAGGAAATTTCACATACTACTACACTGACACCACTTACAAGCACAAATTGCACATATAATTGTCCTTGGGCTTATAAGAAATTTGAATGGATCTTCATAAAATTAAACACCACAAAACAAAATCAGTTTGAAGAATCTGCTAACAAGCCACTTAAAATACAATCCCTAACACTTGAAAATCCAGAATTTACCCGATCAGCTGTGAGAGTTGTGAAAAAAAGCTACATAGGAAAAACGAAAATAAATTTGGAAATCAGGCTAAAGTAACACCAAACTGAAACAAACAGAAATGTCTGTGTTACACCATTTTTTGATAGATAACCACAACATTGGCCATAACATAAAATTGTTAAAATCACTTCACCATTAGAACTGGACATTTGGGAAAAATTGTACATCATCAAAAACAGCAGTAAATTGTGAAATCCTGGCATTGAACAAAGCGTTCACTTTAGTCATATGCAGAACGAGGTTATAAACAGGTCAAGTGAGACTGAAAAATTCAATGCCATAGCCGGGATAACCACGGATCTTTGTCCCCATCTAGCTCCTCTCCATGACCAACATGCTGACACGATATTAAATTCTCCAATTCACTCACAGTGTTAGAACTTTGTGCCCCTAACACCAGATGGCAACAGGACCATAGCTGCAGAGAGGTAGACCTGGAGGAAGGTAATTTCAGTTACCCAACAGCTGAAGATGGGATCTTGAAAACATTTGTTTTTCCTACATTTGGAAGTAAAGGTGAGTGTAAAATAGCATCTCAACTGGCTCAAAAAATCAAACTCACTTTCACACTTGAACCATTACTTAAAACTTGTAAGTGACCTTCCATTTCTACAATTTCAAGCATGCTCCAGTCATTTTGATTGAGCATCATACATCATATATAGGGTGGAAGTGAAATAATCCGTTGGACTGAAGGAGATGAGAGAGTGGATGTAAACTAACAAAAAAGATCAATTAACTATTCTAATGCTCTATGAAAGCATTTAAGTAAAGTTGGCGATGTATCGAACTCAGGTGTTTTGTCACAGTGCACCAGAAATCAGAAAATTACGAGAAAAAGTGAGGTTATTGCTAACTGCCCCATAGGAAAACATACCTAGAATCTTACATTTCCACGTAATTACATATATTTTATTTGGTACGTTTAAAGGTCTGAATATCTGGCTTGTTCTATTTGAGAGGCTAATGCCATGATAAGAAAATTACCTCACTTGGAATCAGATTTTTGTTTTCAACGCACCACAATAGTTTTCTTACTTGTGCCACCAGCTGCAGTATTACATCCATTAGGAAGTCACAAGTACATAAATTCAATTGAAGTGAAAGGAATTCATGCTTAATCATGTCTACTTACTGCACATGTACGCTGAGTAAAAATTACCTTATTCATTTTATTTAATGAATGGTAGGGACGTAAAATAATATTCATGTTCACAATAAATAGTAAGGTAGTTTGTTTCTAATGCTGACACATGTGGTAAACACATGCAGTTTCAATATCATTTGTAAGATGCATGTATGAGGCATTGCTACAGAGGTTGGCAGCTAATGGCCCAAGGTGGGGTTACTTGCATTGGTAATTACGTGGCAAATTTGCATTAAGCATTCCAAAGGTTATGTCACGACACCTTTTGTGTTATTGATAGCCTTATTCTGTACTGAATTTAACAACGAAATACTAGTAATTGCTAAACCTTTAGGTAAGCATAATTTATAATCTGAATTTACGCTCTACTGCAATATGCCTGAACAAAATTTGTGCAATTGTTTTATGTTTGGCCAACCAGTAAGTTACGATTCTCTTTCATTTTTAATATACCCGCTTTAAAATGGGACTAATGTGCATTATGCAAACATGTACTTACATTTAATTGCCAGTCTAAAAAAAAGGAAAATTTGTATAACGTGATGCAGAAGTTTCTGGAAGCACTATTGCCAACAATTACTAATATTCAAACAGTAATTCCTGAATGTCCTTGAAAAATGGCAGTTGCAACCTTCAGGTTGATTACGGGACATGATTATCTGGCAAAACATTTGAACAGAATTGGGATATATTCTTCACCACTCTGTCCTAACCGCCTCTGTAGCATGATGGTTAGTGTGTCACCCTCACGTCCAAGAGGTCGCGAGTTCGACTCTCACTTAGGGTATGTTATCCAGATAATGTGTTTTACTGAGGTTTTACCTTACCCTGAGAAGACGAATGTCAGGTAACTTACAGTTCTATGGACCTCAGGCTCATTTGAGCATCATTTCACCTATTTCATTCACCGTCTGATAACACAAGGTTGGAGGACGTTTAAAAAAAAAAAAAAAAGAAACGAAAACACTGTCCTCTATGTGATCTGCAAGAGGAAATGGACCAAGACCACTTTAAAATATGCCCGACCACTTCTAGCATCCTTCCCATCCATCAGGGAAAAATATTGGAGAGCAAGAGGACCAATGACTTCATTAATCCAGCATTAGCTAACAACAACAGAATCTTATGAGTACCAAATAACTCAAGTTAGTGAAATTTGCAACACAAACACAGTTTCTGACAAGATTTGTGCACATGAGTATGTGGAAAAGATATCAAAATATTTCAAGAATTATAGGTAAACAAATTTGGCATTGGTGCTCGCACCCAATGAATTTCAGTCACAGACTAACCATTATTTACATGCTAGCTTTAGAAACAAAAAATGGCCATACTTTGAATAACTAACATTTATTAGCAGTAACAAGGATGCAATAACATTAGGATTAATTTGAAATAAGAGTTTAGAGCTTTGACAAAAAAACAGTTGCAGTAAACATTCTCAACGATCTACATTGATATGGGAAGAAACGTAAACACAGTTGATGTGATGTTGCCAGTTCTAACACAAGAAGGCAACAAATTGTGGGTATTTTTAAATTTAATTTACACAAAAACCATTGAATCTATTGAAGTACACCAAAGGAAAAAGTTGTTTATTCAATTTTCTATGAATATAGCCATAAATTAATACCCCTTAATCAATAATAATTCAGTCAAGTGATGATACATTTTTTGGATAAACGTATTTTTTCTAGAAAACTACGAGGGGCGTCTCAAAAGTAACTTGCACTATTTTTTTAAAAAATAACAAAACGTTTAAATATTTTAAAAAGGGTATATTTTGAAAGCTACATTCAGTACCTATCTTTCCACATAATTTCCTTGAACCTAAATACATTTTTGATACCGTGGTAACAGTTTTTTTTAACCCAATGTCAAACCACTCTCCCGCCAAACTGGATAGCCATCTTTCCACTTCTTGTTTCAGTTCCTCGTCATTTACGAAGCGCCTTCCCCCAAGATGTTGCTGCAGCTCCGGAAAAAGATGGTAATCACTCGGTGCAAGGTCAGGTGCACTAGATGGATGACCGAAAACATCCCATCAAAACTGTTCAAAATGGCTTGAGTTTCACGGGCAGCGTGCGGGAGAGCGTTATCATGGACCAGAAAAACTGTTTTGCTCAACTTTCCCATCCTTTTGTTTTGTATGGCTCTTTTGAGTTTTCTAAGCACCTCCCATTAGCGAGCAGCTGTCATCGTGGTCCCATGGAGCAGGTAATCGATTAACAGTACTCTCTTCGAATCCCAGAATATCATTGTGATGACCTTGACAGCCGATGCAACAACTTTTGCCTTTTTTTGGAGTTGAGGCATCCATTCGTTTCCACAACTTGCACACACTTTCCATAGACACAGATCCTTAGAAATAATCCTGTGAAGCGATGCATGGCTTATTTCAATATACGGAGGAAGTTGAAACAAACCTGCATCAAGTGTAAGGCGCTGATCAGTGTTCACGACTGCTCGAACCTCGTCAACAATATCCGGAGCAAGGGAAGTGGAGGGTTGGCCGCTTCATTGCTCATTGTGTAATGTTGTTCTCCCTTCAATGAACGATTGGGGCCAACGAGAAACCATTTGTCTTGACAAAACGTCTTTTCCATAAACACTGCACAACTCGCAATGAATCTCAGTCGCACATTTATTTTTTCCCCGCCAGAAAACGGATTACAGCGCGAACTTCGCAATCGGCGGTAAGAACGAGTGGAGTCTCCATTGTTACTGCCGTTTTAATGTCCAAGCAATAAACTTAGGGGCCTAGGAATTTTACGGTGCTGCTACTACACCCATACCTATATACCCTGGGACTTTTACACTTTTTCCGCCTACCGTGCGGATTTAAAAAAATAGTGCAAGTTACTTTTGAGATGGCCCTCGTATAAATCTTACAGCTTTTTGGTATTGGACTTCTGTTATTCACAATAAGAGAATACATTGTTAAAGTCTGACGGATTATTCACTTCCACTCTGTATAGCCATGAGGATACCAATATCTGTTGAGAAAACACTACTATCCAGGATGGTAGGGTATAAGTACAGATTTTTAAATAATTGCTACCTTAATGTACATCTACTTCAATGTGATAATTGTCTTTTACTTTCTCTACCACGTATAGTAAGTAGGGGAAGTATTGTATTCCACCCCAAAATTTTGATGCTGAGATTTCACCACAAATATATAGATATAATTATAATACTTAATTTTAAACTTAAATATTCAATGTTTTTGTTAAATGTTTATTAATTGATTTATTGGTTAAAATTAACACCCAATGAAGCACACTGGTGATAGCTTGTATAATCTAAAACTGAATATGTGCAACAGTGGCTTAAGGACAACGTTACTGAGTTTATATCACACCAAGGAAGTCCAGACCTGAATCCGCTGGATTAGTAACCATGGGATATAATTGACAATAAAGCTTGCTCAACTCTTAAGAGGTCCTAGAGCAAAATTTGAAACGAACAGTGCATAATTTAGACATAAATATCATACGTGCTGCTATAGATGATTGCTCGACCATTTGAAAGCCTGTGTGACTTCCAAAGGGGAGCATTTTGAGTATCTATGTGCTCTTTGTATTCAGTATATTACACAGTAGAACCATGCTAATCTGAATTAACTGGGGGTGTGGTCTGTTCAGATTCAGAAATGTTCAGATTATCCGAAAAGCAAAATAAGAAAATTTATATAAATTCAGCACTATGATTAGCAGCTACAAGGAACATAGTGTAGCGATGTGAGGAAGTGACAGTGTTGTGATTACCACACACAACATAATGACAATGTATTCTTCTGACCTGTGGACATTGCCAGTTGTATGCAGTAAGTACATAGTTGTTTCCCTATTGTTAGAGGTGAGGCTAGAGGCTACACTAATTTATGCTTTTTGCTCATCAATTAATACAGAACAGTTGCTTGTTTGTGTTATACTGTGCACTATGATGTCAACCAAACAAAAACATAGTTCCTGTACATTAAAAGAAAGACTGGAAGTTACTACAAAAGTCATGGAAGAAACTGTGGCCAAGTCTCATGTTTGAAGAAACCCCATCCATTCTGGCATCAAACAATGATATTTGAGAGGTAGAATTGGAACTGAAAAATTCAATGCCACAGCTGGGATTTGAACCCCAGGTTGTCACAGTAGCTTAATGGTTGGAGAACCCACCTGGTAAACGGAGGGTATGTGGCTCAAATCCCAGCTGTGGCATTGAAGTTTTCAGTTCCAATTCTACCTCTCAAACATTGCCCACACATGGCTTGTGTGTTTAAAAACACCAACAGTAAGTTTGTTGGCATAAATAAACATGAATTACCAAATGATATTGTTCAATTTGTTCAAGAAATTTTGAGGTGCAAAAATGCAGGGGAAAATTAGCCTTCTTGAATGGATATCAGTCAATGATACCAGTCTGCCTGCGGTGCCGTACATAGTAAAAGTCAGTGTTAAACACTACTACAAAAAAGAAAAAAAATATTCTTAGTAGTCATCAAAACATCAGTGATGAAGCGATTGTTTATATGGTTCAGAACCAACCCAATAACTGTGAAGATGGAGACAGTGAAAGAGAAGACCTTAAGGATACTGTGTTAATTCTGATGCTGCAGATGCCCTTGAATTGGCATTACACTACATAGAACAGCACGCTGCTGCCACACCAAACGACGTGATGTTCATGTGACACTGACAACATCGCAACTTCAAGCAGATTTAGTTCTTCATGGCAGAAGATTACCGAGTTTGCAAGATGAGTGAAAATTACTGCTTCATAAATATGTGATAGTTACTGGTATGGTAAATGTTAGTTTTAGAAGTAAATGAGTCGACCTATAGACACTTATAGTTTCACTTACTTATTTTTATCCGGTCGCATTTCGAAGACCATCATCATCAGTCTCAACAATGAATACATAATGAAGTTTATATCCAGCAACCCGGATAGCAGCACAGTCACTACCACAACAGACGTCTCATCTTTAACGGCCAGTTAATATATGTTATGAAATTGTTTTAGATAGTGTCATTCTTTGTTGTGCTATCCACGTTTATAGTTGTAACAGAACTTAAGAGGACTGATCAAAAAAGACAGACTGATTTTTTTCCTGTAGCTTCCATGATAGTTTCGTATCTGTAACATAAATATTTGAAAAGAGCAGGTTTTTGTGTAAAATGTCGGTAGGCAGCAGCACTCTCGTATTGGTAGGTTGGTAGTAATGCTCTATTTTGTAGACCCCACTTGCATTTCACATACCAGACAATGGAGGTGACGCGAGAGGAGCAGAACAGTGCAATCACATTCTTTTTCATTTAAACCATACAGCCACCAAAACTTATGAGAAGCTGAAGCAAGCGTACAGTGAAGATGCACTACCTCGTGCAACAGTGTTTAGGTGGTTCAAGGACTTCAAAGAAGGCCGACTTGTCAGTGTTAAGCAAGGAGGGCCTGGTGTTTCGGCTTCTGCTGTGACTGAAGTCAACATCAACACAGCTGCTGTGATTGTCCGAGAGGATCAATGTATAACATTACGTAACCTCAGTGAAGTGTTGAGAATTTCATATGGCAGTGTGTTTACAATTATGCACGACCATCTCCATATGACCCGAGTTTGTGCTCGTTGGGTGCCACGTCTGTTGACTCCCGTAACACAATGCTGTGCGAATGGAGGCAAGCCGTGAGGTGCTGCGTCTCTTTGCTGATGGAGGGGATGCATTTTTTAAATCGATTATCACCAGTGATGAGTCATAGCTGCATCATTATGATCCTGAAGGAAAACAAGCCAGCACAGTGTGGAAATCGCCAGGTTCTCCAACACCAAAAAAGGCAAAAGTTATTCCATCTGCAGGGAAAGTGATGATCACATTTTTTGACTGTAATGGCATGATTTACCAGCATGCAGTTCCCCCTCACACTACTGTTACAGCAGCATACTACACGTCAGTATTGCCTACACTGAGGAAGCACATTGCAAAGAAACGACCAGAGCTTTCTCGAACTGGGTGGCGACTTCATCATGACAATGCACAGCCTCACGTCGCAAATCAAGTCATGCAGTTTCTGGCTCGATTCAACATTACCTGTGTACCACACCCACCTTATAGCCCCGATCTTGCACCCTGTGACTTTTTTTATTCCCATCATTAAAGGTAAAGCTTAGGGGTATTCGATTTGAGAACTCTGAAGCAGTGCTCAAGAAAAGTGAGGCGATTCTCAAGGACCTGACAAAGAATGGTCTGCAGCACGTGTTCAAGGACTGGCAGAGATGCTATAAAAAGTGCATTGAAGTAGGAGGGGACTACTTTGAAAAAGATCATGTAAATATTGAATTGGAGTAATAAACATCTGTGGAAAAAAATCAGTCTGTCTTTGTTGATCAGGCCTCGTATATGACTAGAGAACTTACTAAATGGCTACATGATAAATAAAAGAACTGAGGTCTAAAATTACTACAAAATAAACTCTGTCAAACATTTTTTATGGACTCACAGTATGTTACAGTAGAAAAATGTACTACTAAATATTGTTTTACATTTCATAACTATTTACATTAAAACAAAATGACTTTACAACCATACTCAATAAAAATTGATGGAAACTACTTACTTGGAAACACATCCAATAATAAAATGTTCTTGCAAAGTCAAGTCAGCATCACAAGCACTTTTTGGTACTCACTCCAGTCTTCGTGCAATAAAACCTGACTAAGCTATATTTAAAGATATAATGTACACCTTCGACACCAGCCAAAGGATGATACTATGATCTTAAAATGAATATAATGATTGCTATAGTTTATATGCACAAATCAAGAAAAAGAACTATTTCATGTCGCAACTTAGAACACTCACATAGGTTAACAAATCAGCAGTTATTTGCAGTAATTCAACAGGCTGAAATAAGTGCAAAATAGTATAATACATAAAAGAATTTGCAAAGAGCCTAAGAATATTAAAGCAGTCGTGTCTTTAAAAATATTCACCTATATTTGAAAATGTCTGTTCAATTGCTTATCTCACAAATCCATTGATTTCAACTTCTCTGATACCATTTGCAAAATAATATCCACTGTTCCACTCAATTTTAGTTTTGTTACAACGGCATTCAGTAGCTTTCCTAGAAGTGCTGGTGAATGATTGTTATCAGTAAGTAAACTTTCGGTACACATCACCATCTTGTCCGCAAGAGTTAGCTTCGATGTGGCAAAATGCAAAACACCATCTTGAGGCATTCCTTCCAGGATATCGACAATAGGCCTCTTCATCATTATGTAGCTCTGGATCATGTTAAGCAGGTCGACATTGTTAGCAGCGCTCAGCTTTTCCAAGAAACTGAAACTGCCTGCTCTAAGGTAAGTGCAAAGACATTCCAGGATCCACTTCTCTGTTTCTTCTGGACTGCGGGTGGCCAAGTATTTGTACAAGTCCGTAGCAGGTATCTTGTTCAGAAACTGCTCCTGATGACTCTGTATGTACTCCACCATTTTCTCCAGCTGTTTTGAACCCAGAAATTTTTCCCTTATGGATTCAATTTCTGTTCTCAATTTTTCCTGAGCATGTGGTATTTTAATGGCTTCTTCTAATATTGCATGAAGAGATTTGGGGTTATTTGCTATAAATTTAGCACAGTCTGACACATTCAGGCGTTGTGCTAGGTTCTCATTTACTGGTAAAGGTGATGGTGCTGGCGATACTGTTGCTGATGATGCCGGCGATGCTGATGCCGAAGCTGATGTAGGTTCCTGTTCCACTAATCTTGAACCTGAAAATCACAAACATCTAGAATAAGTCTTCTTCATTTTAGATTAATGGGAGAAGGTACCTTCTATCTCCATCACGTTAAATGTGTTAGTTTCAATGTTCCTTTTCTGAAGAACTACAAATAGTAGAGCAATTATTTTACTATTTAGCAATAAAATGACACTTTTATGAGTATATAGGGTTGAAAATGCAACCGCAAAATTTTTTTTCATAATGCTTTTTTTTTTTTTTGGTACTTTTGAAAAGAAAAAAATCTGATGTGTTGCAAGCACATGACTTTCTCTACTCTTGTACTAACCATTCTTACAAACTCTTATTCCTATATCTTCTTCTTGTTAGTTAAGATAAACATTCATACAAATTATCTTATTGCTTTGGATCAAGGCTTCACGGGTGATCAGCCGTGTCAGATTTATAAAGGTCGAGCTTTCGGCCATTGTACACTCCATGGCCATCTTCATCTTCGCCGTGAAAGCTTCAAATCTTATCTTATTGCTTATTTCCTTGTAGGGGAATATTAGAATACAGTAGGCTTTGTGCGAGCCAAATCCTTTAAAGCTTTGAGATTCCATTCTCTTTGCACACTTAACATATAAAAAAATGAACGATGTTCCATTTCACGAAAGTTTGAAGTTTTCCGAAAATCACACACATAACAAGGAATATCTCCGAAATGGTTCACTCTACAAGAAAATTGATTCAGCCATAAACTGTGTATTTTAGCAAGATCTACATTTTTTGCATAGTATGATTTGGTCTATCTCTAACGGTTTACCAGTTATGCAAAAAGTCGTCCAGAGTAAATACGACTACAGGGGCTATAGTCAGAAAATTCAAGATATACATTTTATTTGTCATCAAAGTATCTCAAACATATGACATTTTAATCAAAATCGTTAGAGCCATTTTCAAGAAAATCAAAATTTTCGAAAAATTTTCCATATAAAGGGTAGTTTAAGGTGGGACTATTTTCTTCAAAATCTTCGTGTCGCATCTTTGAAAGACATTAAACTTAAATAGCAACTTTGGTTTTTAACCGACTTTTCGTTTTTGAGTTATGCTGTCCACAGACACACACACAAACCTTTTTCTAAAAATGCTTTTCTTTTATTTTTTTATTCAGGGGGTCTCAAAACATATATTTGCAGTGAAATCTTGACATCAAATTTTTGGGTAGAATGCAATACTTCCCCAGCTTATCAGTAGAGAAAGTAAAAAGATCATCAGTGGCCTGGATAACATCCAAATGTTGAAAATATGTCAGTTTATAGATATCTGTGAAAGAAACAGCCTGTGAAGATTTCGTTGCTCTAGAATAGGTAGTTTCAAAGAAAAGGAACATAAGGCTTTAAAAAACAAAAGTTACGGGAAAATGAGTTTATAAAGTTTTACACTGCTAATCCATATCTTCCAAGGATTTATACTGTCACTTGCATTACAATATTTACATTTAATGAACGCATTTATGCTTTCTGAAAGTAGATCAATAACAATGATTATTTTAATTTAAAAGGTGAGTCAATAACACTAAACAACACTTACAATATAATTTTCTGGAACGCGTTTCGAAGGTTAACTTTCCTCCTTCGACACACATTCCAGAAAATTATATTGTAAGTGTTGTTTAGTGTTATTAATTGACTCACCTTTAAAATTAAATTGATTATAACACTGTTTTCAAACTTCTATGAAAGGAAGATAACAATGATTATATTGCCACTACTGCTTGCGGTCTTCTGCCTCTTCATTCATAGCATTACTTTTGTTTGGTACTACACTTAACACGTGGAGTTAAATTCCCTAACCTAACACTGATACCACTAGGTATCATACAGTTTTCAATTTCACTTTTTTCATTATTTAGGTTCACCCTTTTCTTCCTACCAGGCCCTCCAGACGGTTTTCTGAACACTTTAGCAGTAGATCTATGCATTTTCCTCATTCAATAACAAAACCACACATGTGGAACCATAGGATGCCAAACAAGTGAAAGAAAAAACAGGTTTGCAAATAGCTGAAAGTATAAAATGAAAAGAATGCCTATCCCTACACAAAAATATCAGAGATGCTTCTAAGAGTAGCCAGAAAGTGGGGAGGGGCGAGTCTTACTCTGCAGCATGTGTTTTAAACCACATTTAGGCTCTTTAAATGAGTTTCTGGTGAAAAATTAATATTCATATTGAGACAGAATATTAGAAGACCCCAAAAGAAAATCTTTCATGTGAATGCTTGTTAAAAGTGTAATTCGTTTTTTGATGTTGGTATGAGATAGTTAAATGACGAAAACATGTTAATAAGGTTCATTGTTACGAACAACTAAGTTTGCCCAAAGACGTCATAAATCTTTCCATATTTGATTTTAATATATATGTATAAATATTAGAATTATATGTGTTCCATAATAAAAGTAGGGGAGGATGGTTAGGGATCGCTTCCCTAACGAGAAAGAACTATTTGATGGACGCATACGCGGATGTATATGAAAAAGCCGGTGTCGCGTGAAATGACGCCAAAAACTGTTCATTCGCGTGTGTGTGTTCGAGCTGAAAGGACATATTTAGGTAGCGTGAACATAGAATTTTCACCAGACTTTCATCAAGCATTGGTTCCACTAAATGAGAAGGTGGAAGCATTTTAAATCATTTAGAATGGTGCTGAGAGGAATTATTTAATGTAAAGTATCGATGAAGTGTTAATAAAATAATACATTGTGGTGAAGAAACCTCGTGTGATTTTTCATTCCATCCGTTACCAAGCCCTGAGATCACAAAGATCTCAATATCTCAAAAACACAACAATAGTAATAATTGCAAAAACCTCACCAATATAAAGCATGCTTCAAACTATGAAAATAAGCAAAAAAAAAAAAAAAAAAAACAAAACAAAACAAAACAAAAACAAAAATTGATATTTTCACCATTTTTAAGGTACCTTCTTCCCTTGAGGACAACTGTGATTAATAGACGGTAGAGGCCTGCACAGGCCGACATTCTTAGGTTCGGCTCGGCCCAAACTCAACCAAGCCCGAGCCAAAGAAGAGGTTATAGTGCCTGGGCCCAAGCCTGGCCCGACCCGATTATTTAATTTTATTATAATTATGATGACTTTAATAATTATTAATTACTATTAACCATCATCATTATTATTATTATTTGAAACCTTTCAGCAGAATAATAATATAGAATTTCTAGTAAAGGAGTGCTGTGATAATTGTGCTATTCTTGGAAAAATATATAATACATTATTTTGTATCTCTTAATTTTCAAGCCCGGGTCCAGCCCGAGCCCGACAAACATTTTTGAAATTAGGCCCAAACCTGGCCCGCGGGCCAGACTGGGCCTAAGCCCGAGCCCATGCAAACCTCTAATAGACGACCTTAAGGATGTGCAATCTCACTAAACCATGCCAACTTGACATGAGGAAATACACTACATTCCCTTTAGTGGACAGAGGTTGGCAATTACAAACTCGAGAGAAGTTGGGTAATGGAATGAAAGTGTGATCTGTATAGAGAGAATGTAAATAAAGGGGAAAAGGGCACATAACATTTGCAGAAAGAGTTACCAACTGAAGATTTCTTTTTTCATCATTCTCTTTGGCTGTTAATTATTAAAGGAAATTTATATTTAAGACAACATTGTACTCACTAATAATTTGTGACAATTATTTGTGGTTAAAGTCGATGTTTCAAGCATTCTGTTTGTCAATCACCTGCCATATGTTTCTCTTATAAAACTTTATATTTCTTTCATAAACGTACACTATGAAATATATTCTCATTTTAAGGTTATCTATGTAATGCACAATTGCATGAGCTTGCGGTTTCATAGTTATTTCAGGTTATGTGGTTTTTGTATCTAAAACGTAGCTTCATATTTCTTTCACAAACACACATTATAAAACATATTCCCAGTTAAGGTTATCTACCTACAGCACAATTGCATGAGCTTGCGGTTTCATAGTTATATTTTATGAATTAAGTTGTTTTATATCTTCATTTACTCTGTAATTGTTGAGCCCAGTATTACATTTGGGAGATGTTTTGAGTTGAATTAAATGTACACCTGAGCTGAGTAAGATGCTAATAAGTCATAATTAAAGTAAATAATACTTTAGCAATAATAATAATGGTAATGCTGCCTGCTGGAAGTTACCTCCATTCTTCATATTACACACTTTCAACTTGATGCAAAAATGATGAACCACTACTGCTCCCATACATTGCCAGCCTGTCCTAAGCACCCCCTACGCCAGTCTACGGCAATGTTACTGTGTACTTTAACAACTTCAGAAGAGCTCAAGTTGATTAAGGAGATTAAGGACCTATATATGCTAGAAACATTTGTAACTGGGAAGATAATTTGGAAACCAATCGGAATCAACATTGTGAAGTAATGTAATTAATAAATTGTATCCAACCGAGATACTCCATACTTCACATATGAGGGCTGTCCCAGAAGTACCTGACCTGACATGTATACACAGGGTGTTGTTGCGCTAGGGGGCTTAATGAACTACACCGAAATAACTTGAGAGATTGTTGATGTGACTGATATGAGTAATTTGAGATAGACAATGTATGGTCTGCGACTAAACATAATACAGTTATATGGTGTTAAACATACTAATATTAGATGCTGATAAGTCGGTGTTAAAGCAAAGCCTGGTGAAAAATTGGTTTAGAATGTCTTTAAAACTGTTGCCTGAATATAGAAAAGTCAATGTTCAGCAGCTCATTATCAGCATTCTCAAGATTTAGTGCCACAAAAATCTCTCAAGTTTTTAACTAGTCACTTGACAATGCGACGCTGAACAACAATTAGCTACCTCCTTGTGTTGTGAAGCCTACTCTACAGATGTTTCACTGAATGCTCTTGTGGCTCAATTTGTAATCCCAAAGGGTTCGTTTCCTATCATGCAGTTAGTCATTGCTTTCTTTTTTTATTCCATACAAAGAAGAGCATTAATACTACTATCATTTCCTTATTTGGCTCACACCAGAAATCTTGGATAGACTATTATAGTTCTTTCGCTACTGTCAATTTTGCCGTGAAAATTCATCTCACAATTTCAAGCAGTTCCTATAAAACTGATGTAAAGTCTTAGATATTTCTATGCTTTTACTCTTTCTTTCATCCTTTAAACTACTTCCCATTCTGAAGTGTGGCATATGAACATATTGAGCAGGTTTCAACTTTTTGTTAACAAGAATTGTAATTAATTGTACTGACATTAACATAGAACTGCATACACTGAAACATAATTTAAAATCTAGACCAAAACAGTATTAATATGCTCTACTCAAAATAAACAAAAGAAGAAAAAAGCAAATGAGACTCAAACTCTAAAACAATGGCAACCTTATGCTCGAATGCTAATGTCATCATAATCATTGCGCCAGAGGTACACTGTTTTTTAGCCACACAACCAGTGGTTTCGAATATCTTCACAATCTCATGAATTGTAAATCTGGAAGGAGGCACTTCACCAGGGAACGTTTGAACATACACTGTGTGAACACAGCTTGTTCATTCCCATTTATAATAACTTTTACACACGAAAATGCATTGTTCCAGAGTCAAGCGCCTGTTCATGTTGGTGGCCAGCACATACAACGGCAGCCGGTAGTGGGGGAATCCAATTAAGTCACAGGAGAGGTGAAACACTGTGTGTTCCGTTAGGTTTCAAATTAAGAACCCTGTAACTTATTTATATCCAAGAAACTTTAAGTCAAGTGAATGTAATTTTCTGAATTATCACTTCTAATTAACAGAACTAACAGAAAATGAATGCCCTTAGACTTTATTTTGGGATGAGGAGTTGTATAATACTTACCCACAGAATGCCAGAACCCTTTTCTTGGTAACAGACTCAGTGTCTTCTGGTAATCCTGAAGAAAAACAACATAAGCAACATTTGTCTTGCATTCTATTATTTAGTGGCAATTTCAATATATAACCACAAAATCAGACATTATTTGGAAGGCTCCCCATATAAACTACTCAAGTTTGTTCTGCCCCAAGGTTTAGTTTACTTTTAACAGTAAAATGATTAAAATGAAATACACTAACATTTTGAAAGATATAAATAAAAATCATCCTAAAAGTAATTATAATAATCAGATTATTAAATCATTGAGTGAAAAGGACGTAATTTATACTAAAGCTGACAAAGGCAATAAAATTTTAATTTTAGATCAATCTGATTATATTAATAGAGTAGAACTTCTTCTTGAAAGTGAAGATTACTTAAAAATTGATAATGATCCTTTAAAATCATGCATTTCAACTTTTATTAAAATGCTCAACAAAGTGAAAATGATACCTAACAAAGAAAAAAGTATTTTAAAAATTAATAATTCAGTTTTACCTAGATTGTATGCACTTCCTAAAATTCATAAACCAGGAAATAAAATGAGACCAATTATAAATTGTATAAATTCACCTACGTATAATTTAGTGAAATGGTTAAATAAAAAATTCAGTACCTTTGATCAATTTGAAAGTTTAAGTATTAAAAATTCTTTTGAATTAAGAGAAAAGATTAGCAATATAGTATTGTTTGATAATAACAAACTCGTTTCTTTTGATGTAACTGCTTTATTTCCTAGTATTCCTGGAAAAAAGCTTTTGATTTTTTTTTAAAAAATGGTTAAACTCTTTAGAATTAAACAAAGAATTAATAGATGATTTTGTAAAACTTACAAATCTTTGTTTAGATCAAAATTTCTTTAGTTTTAATGGTAATTTTTTTCAACAAACTTCTGGCTTGGCAATGGGTAGTCCACTTTCGCCATTTCTTGCTAATCTATTCATGAGCTGTTTTGAAACTCAAATTATAAAATCATTCCCTCTAATTTTTAAAATATGGTATAGATATGTGGATGACATTTTTGCTGTTGTCCCTAAAAAACAGATAAATGATGCTTTAAAACTTTTAAATTTACAAGATAAAGCAATACAATTTACTTTGGAAACCGAAAATAATGGATACCTTCCGTTCCTGGACTTAAAAATTAAAAGACATAACAATAAATTGAATTTTGGTATTTACAGAACATCTACTCATACTGATAATTACATAAAAAATAAAAGTTTTAATCCTTTTGCACATAAATTTGCTGTTTTCAATAGTTTAATTTATAGGTTAATAAATATACCCCTTAATAAAGAAGAATTAAAACAGAATATAAACACATTAATAACACTGCAGTAATTAATGGTTTTAATGCAGATTTTAAACATAAAAAGATAGAAAAATTTAAGTATCAAAATGAGGTTTCTACCCTCAAAAAAATAAAAGATATTGTATTTTTAAAAAGTTTACTTACTGTCCATGAGCCAATAAAAAATTTACAAACAGTTTTAAAGAATATGGAATAAATTTGGTCCCTCAAAATAAATTTAATATTCAAAATTTACTAAATTTTTCTAAAAAAGATAAAATTTCAAATTATAAAAAATCTGGCATTTATCAATTTAGCTGTTCGAATTGTGATAAGGTTTATATTGGTAAAACTAAATGCCATTTAGAAACCAGAATAAGAGAGCATTTTAGAAATATTAAATATAAACAAACTGATAAATCAGCACAAATTCTAGGAGCAATGAGACAGGAAACAGAAAATTAATGTCAGCTGAATCAGACTCTGAGGAAACAATGAGAAGGAATTGATGACCATACTTTAAGGGCAGTGGCCAGACAGATGGTCATTTAATCATGAAATTAATCCAGAAGTTAAATTATTAAAACAATTAAGTGGACCTACAGATTGAATGGTTTGGGAAAAAATATTTATTTTAAAAAACGGGAACCGTGTTATGAATTTTGAAATACCTTCTATAGATTGTATTTATAGATTTTTGTTTTCAGAGATTAGTGATTAAAATGAGCATCAGTAGCTACGGTAACGAATTTGTTTGTGTAGCTTTGAGAATGAGTTGGAGTCAACTCGAAAAAATGTCAGCACAGCACCAAAGAACTTGCAATATTACGAAGATAAGTGAAGCTTTTAGTTTCTAATTTTGTTCTTACTTTAGATTCGTGTTGCTTTACTGTTAATAGTTTCATTATTTCCTTAATTAACTGTTATATTGTTTAATTTGTGAAAACATTTCATAGTTATTTTCCTCAGTTGATTTGCAGATCATTAAAGATACATTTAAATCCATTTACTGTTTAACAAGATAGATTAAAATTCTGATCAGCATTGCATACAGAAGTAAAATCACTATACCACAGAGCAACCATTTTGAATAGCACATTAACAAAATCTCCTGCTGAAAGGAACCTTTATTGATATAGACTTATGTGAGCAAAGTCGGCTAATAGGTCAGAGAAGACGAGCAGAAAGTCAGGGGAAACAGACCAGCATCTAAGTTTGGAACTATGGACAGATGGGAAAATTGTAGAGGAGAAGAATGAACTAACAGACACTGTAGCACAAATTCTAGCAGCAATGAGACAGGAAACAGAAAATTAATGTCAGCTGAATCAGACTCTGAGGAAACAATGAGAAGGAATTGAATGACCATACTTTAAGGGCAGTGGCCAGACAGATGAGACAGAAGAAGGGAAGATGACACAGAAAAGAGAGAAGAAAGAAGGCTTGTTTGATGAAGGGAGAGGAGTAAAGAGGGGAAGGCAGTACAGGGCAATAGGTCAGAGATTGAAGAAAGTGGTGGGAAGAAGCCAGAGAAGAAAGCAAATAATGAGGAAACAGTGAGAGGGGGAGTGGTGCAAAAAATACAAATAGCAAAGGGACAATTTTAAACATAAATGAAAGTAAATTGAGCAAAGATCTGGTGTATGAAGAAGTGAATGCAAAGATGAAGATTCAGGTATTACATAAGTAGGTAGAGGGGAAAGAAGAAGGGAGAACAGCGAAGTAAAGTATGTTTATTGAAAGATGAAGTCAGTGGCAAAATGGGTGTCAGCAAAAATATGCTAATATTGTCACTGCGCCCGCCGCATCTAATTGCCGACAACAGCAGTGTCACCCATCGCATTATTGTCGGCACTACCGCAAAGGAGCCAAAGGAAAGAGACAGAGAATGGCCGCATTGTTGGGCGCTTGCCGAAAGAGAGAAAAGGATAGACTTCGGGAATCTTCTGCTTTGTATTTCACCGCAATAACTGAACTTTCCAGAATAGTGCCTGGGAGATATAAATAGTGGTAAAGTGCGACAGAAGAGAGGTCAGGCGTATGTGAAGCGTTGAGTAGTCGTGCCGACGGAAAGACAGACGTATGTGAAGCGTTGAGGAGTCGTGCCGACGGAGAAGGGACAGTTGTTGTGTTACTAGTTCGGAGCCGTGCTGTTGGAGAATCGGAAAAGACTTTCCTGCTGTTGCAACGAGTACACAAAGTGACTGTTTACGGAAATAAAAGTGTATCTTTATCTAGACTACATCTGTCGTCTTTACTTTACACTCAACAGATCTTCACAGAAAAAGCCATTATACTTTTGAACACTATTTCCCCTATTTTTTCTGCAGTTTAGCCCCTACTTTTTCTAGTAAATATTATTCAATTGCTCTGAAATTTTTACAGCATACCCAGCTCAATAATAAAAATAAGTCCAAGCTTCAGTTTCAGAAAAAACAAATAGAAGCAAGGGTTTTTTTCTTCATTTGAAAAATTATTAGTGTATTAATCATTAATAAATTGAAAATTATTTTAATAAATCTGACACAATTTGGTATTTCAAAGAACTAATACTTGGAGTTATCCCCTGAATATTACCCAATATAATATCCAATCCAGATATATTTATGCTAAACTTCAAAAAGTAGGGGTCAAGTTTGCACCCTAAATTCAAAAGAAAAAAGATTTTTTTCTCTGCAAGTATTCATGCTAGAATTTTAAAACTTGGTAGTACATATTTATTAGCAAATAGGTCTGCATAAACCTTGAAAATTGTATTCAATTTGGTCAAATATAACAAAGCTTTATAAAACTTCTGAGTATGCCCTAAAAGTTCTGTTTAGAAAAGAAGTTTCTGCATAATAAAGTTCTAATTGCACTCAAACAAGCATTTGATGTCCACAATTGCATTATGTTAGGAAAAATACACAAAAACCAAAGAATACTAACCTGCAATACTCTTATAGTGTGAGCCACCTTAGGTACAGGAATGGGTAATCTATTGATTGCAACCTCATCACATTTGCTCAAGTCTCCTATTGTTCTTATATTTCTCTGATATATTTCATTTAGGAACGCTTTGGTCCTGAAACAAAGTGCATAAACAACCCACATAAGCAAACCAATAAAATGGTGTCAACTATAAGCACTGTCTGAAATGTTCTCAGCCTCAAATATAAACGGTAGCGCTAATGTGAAAAATGTTTTCCCATTCGCTTGGTACGAGGATCATCCCAAAAGTACTGGACCTAACATATCAATAGCAGTTGTTTCAAACAAATGACTCATAGAAAGTACCAACCTTATAAAGCTTAAGTATGAAGTTTGGCAATGCTACGGTGTTTAGTATTTGTTTGGCAGCCGTCAATAGCAAATGCTCTCAGCAAATGGTCAGTTATGTGATATAATATTTTCATTTCAAAAGTGTTAGTCCACTTAACATTAAACCTGACCTAGATTCTATTCTAAGGGAGTCTGTTCCTTTGTTTACAATAGTAAAAGATTGGGTAGCAGAGTTTAAGCAAGGCTGTATGAGCCGCCAAGACGAACATCACAGTGGTCGACCAAATGAGGTGATCACACCAGAGTTCACAAAACGATATTGGATAACCATCGACACATGTGCATGAGCTGCAGACATTGCAGGCATTTCAAAAATTGCTGTACATTGCATACTGGTTGAAAACTTGAACATGAGAAAAATGTGCACAGGATGGGTGCCACATTTCCTCACTGGAACAAGTATTGAGGATGAGAGGTAGAACTGGAACTTAAAAATTCAATGCCACAACTGGGATTTGAACCACAGACCTTCCGCTTACCGGGCGGCTGCTCTACCACTGAGCTATTGTGACAAACTGCCACAAAAAACACAAACAGTAAGTTTGTTGGCATAAATAAATAAGTATTGAGGATGTTTCAGTTGAGTGTTTGGTGCTGTTTCGCTGCAATAAAGCTGAGTTTTTCTGTAGATTCATAACTATGGATGAAACATGGGTTCATCACTTCACACCTGAGATGAAGGAACAGTCAAAACAGTGGATTGAGAAGGGAGAATCAGCATCAAAGAAGTCAAAGACAGTTCCATCTGTAAGTATGGTCATGGCATCAGTTTTCTGGGATGCACGAGAGGTAATTTTCATTGCTTTTCCTTTTTGGAAATATTCATCAATGGTGAGAATTGTGCAAACTTGCAGCGTTTTAGTGATGAAATCAAGCAAAAAGGCTGTATTTAGTGAAAAAGAGAATTTTGTTTCATCAAGACAATGCACCAGTTGACACATCCATTATCGTCATAGCCAAAATCATTGAGTTAAATTTCAAATTGCTTCCTCATGCACCCCATTCGCCAAATTTAGCTCCCTCTGATTATTTTCTCTTACCAAACTTGAAGAAATAGCTTAGTGGTAAAAGATTTGCTAACAACGATGAGGCGATATTTCTATGTAAGCCCTCTAAAATAATCTAATACAAAATTATAAAGGCGGCAGAAAAACCTCCTAAACTTAAGGATGGTAAATATAGTCGGCAAAGTGAAGATTCAATTGTCCTCTTTCCATGGCTTGGTAGGCGTCACATCGAAAAAGATAATGTCTGCAGAAATTTAGTAATTTGTCTGTATAAAGTGCTTTTCAGATGAACATTTATGGTGGTGGAAGAATGCAAAATAACACGTACAGAATAAGTGTATACTCTGAGAAGCGGCACAAAATAGAGAGAAGAATATGAACCTATGAAAATTTATAGTCCGTGTTTGTGGAATTGTGGAACCTATAGCATGATTCAAAAGGAATGGCATTAAATTCTTACCATGAGAAATACGAACTGGCTTGAGAATTTAATGCCATTCTGGCAGTTTGTCACAATAGCTCAGTGGTTAGAGCGTCCGCCCGGCAAGCGGAAGGTCTGTGGTTCAAATCCCAGTTGTGGCATTGAATTTTTAAGTTCCAGTTCTACCTCTTAAGCATTAGTAGTGTCAGCGAGTCATTGAAATTCATAAAAGAAAATCAACTGGAGGTGGCCTACTGAGATTGTAACATTTTGTGAACTAACATTAACGATACCCGCAACAACTTCTGTGGAGAGAAGTCTCTCCGCTCTCAAGAGAATAAAGTCAATTGTGAGAAGCTCTACAGGTCAAGATAGATTGCCTCATTTGGCAGTTTTGTCAATTGAAAAATCTTTGATCAGAGAACTGTCTCAACGATCTCAGTTTTACGTCATTGAGATTTTCCCAAGCAAAACAGGAGAATCAATCTGCATTTTAAATGACACGAGAGTTTGTTATTTATTTTCTAAAAATCCACTGGATATGTTTTGTTATTAACAATGTTGTTAATGATGCTGGCCATGGAAGCTTCAGCATTTATATTTCGTTATTACTTCCCTACATCGAAATTTCACAACATGCCCCTGCATTCAACACACTGTCTCCATTGCAAATGGTCCATTGATTTCAGTTGAATTGTTGCGTTAATTGAATTTATTTTCATGGACCTACAGCAACACTAGTGTGCATAATCGTGATGTCATCAGACCGGCTAGAATGAGAGCACAATGGAGTTCTGATGTTTGCAATCAAACCTGTTGTTTCAACTTTTGTCATCAGCCTAAAAACTGTTGACTCATTAAGTGCATTATGACAAGAGTCATACAAAGCTTTAACAGGGTTTCTCCATTATATTCACTAGATTTTTAAAGTGTTTTCATAATCAATATTCATAGTTCCATCGTAAAACGTTCCATAATAACTGTAAAAAATACTGATTACTAAACACACAAAAAAATAAGAAGTTCCCATGACAAAACAATAGCACAAATCAAAAACCAGCATTCTTAATAGTCCACTCTTTATACCTTGATTATCAAAATGTATTGGTTTGGTAGGATTAGTATCTGATTCAAAAAGTAAACTTACCACATGGGGTGATTTGTCAACTGAGCAACAACGGCTTCAACTGGATGACTACAGTTGATGAGCTGAGGAAAAATAGGTTGTTGGCTGTTTAGCAATTCTGTCCGTTCTTCCTCAAGTGAACCTTGCGATAAGATGCCACTTGTGTCTGGTGAATCAGCTTCCTTTATCGTTATGCTTGAGGGAGCAGCAGGAGCAGGAGCAGCAGCTTCAGAATCTGAAACTGTAACTAATAACATGCATTTCATTTATCAAGTAATCTATACTAATATCATAAAGAGAGTGCATATGTATATAATGTGCACATGTGTGTGCAGTAATCTAAAAAACCACTTAACCAATGTTGATAATTCTACTGCCACTGAAAAGTCCTATTCTTTCTGACAGACATGGTCTATAACATATCATATAATTTCAACACAAAGTACTATGATGTTGGGCTCAACACACAACAAAGCATGAGCTGGGCCCAGCTACTTCACACAACATGCAACATGCTGTGCTGGTGAGCAGGCAGACGTTCAAGGTCAGACTGCCTCGCACGACCGCTATGTGTGCATGACTAACAATTGAAGTGGCTGAACAAAAAGGGGCTTTTCCAGCACCTTTGAGAAGGATCTGGCTGCATCATTGCTGGTGCATGAGTAGAAGTCGAGAAAGGTCCATGTGACATCATCTCCACTATATAAGGAGGCCAGGAACAGCAGTAAGTGAGTTTACAGTTAAAGATATGAGTCAGTCGGTGTGTCAGTGAGTGTGAGACAGCTGTGCATATGTGTATCATCGCAAAAGATACATTGGTTGTCATGAAGATCCCAACATGGCTCGGGTGATTGCATTGTAGTGATTGTATGAGAGATAGAGAAGGTGAAGAAAGACTGAAAGGACTGAGAAAGGTTATGAGAAGTAAAAGTTGTGAGTTGTGATACCTCGAAAGACTGAAGACTTAACTATGAGAAGAAAATGTATTTGTGGTAAAATTTTAGAAGACAAAGTGATAGAAAAGTAAACCAACTGGATTTTGTCATTTTGTCACACCGGTATCAGGAGTGAGATTTGTCAAATTGTCATTTTGCCACATTACAAAAAAGTACTTTACAACAAAGCTTTCACTGTGTGATAGTGTTTACGACCCCAAACATTTACCTAATTTGTGTGACATGGATATATGTTGATTTATATTAATGTTTATTGTTTCTGGTTGTTTGATACTTTTTTTTGCTATTTATTAAATGAGAAGTATTTTTTATATTTGAAAGATAGAATCGGAACTGAAAAATTCAGTGCCACAGCTGGGATCTCAAATGCAGACCGTCCACTTACCAGGCAGGTGCACTAATCATTAAGCTACTGTGGCAAACTGCCAGAATGACACTGAATTCTCCAACCAACTCGTATTTTTCTCCCGGTAAACCACAGCTGTGGCATTGAATTTTTCAGTTCCAATTCTACCTCTCAAACATTGCCCTGACACGACTTGTGTGTTTAAAAACACCAACAGGATGTTTGCTGGCATAAATAAATAATAGTTGTTTATGTTAATTACTGTTAGGTGTCCAAATCTATCCGCTTGATCAAATAACATAATAATGAATTATAAGATGATTTGTATACATGGAAACATAGCATTAACATAAGTAAAACATATCAAAGAAACATGAGAAGAAATGAGCATCATTAACGACGTATCTAATTTTTATAGTAAAAGTCTATGCAAATGAAAGCTATACGAGAGACAATACAAAAAAAATCAGATGTGTTGCACTCACATGACTTTCGTCACTCTTGCACTAACTATTCTTACAAACTCTTATTCCTATATCTTCTTCATGTTAGTTGAGGTAAACATTTGCAGAAATTATCTTATTGCTTATTTCCTTGTAGGTACAAGGGGAATATGGGAACACAGTAGGCTTTCAGTGATAGTCAAATCGTTTAAAGCTTTCAGATTTCGTTCTCTTTGCACAGTTAACATGTAAAAAAACTGAATAACTATGTTCCATTTGATAGAAGTATAAGTTCTCTAAAACTCATACAAATAACAAGGTATATCTCTGAAATGGTTCACTCTACAAAAAAATTCATTCAGACATAAATTGTGTATTTTAGCAAGATCTACATTTTTGTATAGTAAGATTTGGTCTATCCCTTACGATTCACCAGTTATACAAAAGTTATCCAGAGTAAATATGACTACGTGGGCTATAGCCAGAAAATTCAAGATATAGATTTCATTTGCCATAAAAATATCTCATGCATATGGCATTTTAATCAGAATCATTAGCCGTTTTTTCAAAAATTTTCCATGTAAAGAGTAGTTTGTGGTGGAGCAATTTTCTTCAAAATCTTTGTGTAGCATCCTTGAACGACATTAAACTTAAGTACCAGCTTTGGTTTTTAACCAACTTTTCGTTTTTGAGTTATGCTGTCCATAGACTGACATACACACATGGACCTTTTTCTAAAATGCTTTTGGTTTATTCAGGGGGCCTCAAAACATATTTCTGGTGAAAACTTGACATCAAATTTTTGGGTGGAATACAATCTTCCTCTACTTTACTATGTGTAGTAGAGAAAATAAAAATGTCAAAATTAGTATAGAACAAAAATACCAACATAATATTTAAAAGGAAATTTCCAATAAAAATTATTCTAACATAAAAGAAATAGTCCAAAAAATAACAAATTTCCCAAGGAAAGAAGCAGTTGCTCACTTCAGGTTAGCCACTGGACATGACTGTTTGCAGAACATGTGCATAGGTTTGGTTTTATAAGTGACAACGCATGTAAGATCTGCAATGCTGACAAGATTTTAAATGGAGAACATCTACTGGAATGTCCAGAATTGAGGAAACCTGTATCAAATGGGAAGATACATAGTTTATATTGCCTGGCTAGGGAAAAATTTATAGGTCAAAATCCTGCACATTACTATCTATTCATTCTAAGGTTGATCGGCGCGAAACTGACAGCAGGTGGCCAGTTCACAGTTATAATGTATCCTTCCGCCATTCACGACAGAAATACTGTCACAACCATGTGGTGAGTGCATGCGATACGTAACAGAAAGGATACGATCCCTTATTCCGTCAATTTAAAGAGTGACTAACATGTAACTAGAGACGATAAGATTGATAGTCACAACAAAATAAACGATGCACATGTCATAATTATTACTTTTCTTTGCGAGCACTGTTTATACTGGTACTCGAAAAACCAGTGAACTCAGAAGTTAATTTCGCTACTTCTTTGACGGGAACAGTTGGATATTTCTCACACAACTTATAATACATGTTAAATACTATTGTTTTTTCACCATTAGTCAATGGTTTTCCCGCGTTATGCTTTGCATAAAGTCAAAGAAGACGCAAGAGCATATTCACCGCGGCCGTCTGCCATGATTCTAAATAGAAACTGCTGGCTGTAAACAATACTCAGATATCAGGTAATTCCACGAGTTGCATGTTGGGACTTGTAGCTCTGTTTATCAGTATACATCAGCGTTAATTAACCTCTTAGGTATTTGTGTAGAATATTACATCATTTAACGATAAATTCATACTAAAACTCAGATTACTAGGATGGAACTACTTCCCTGCACGCATTGCTACCCTATTGCACCACGGTGAACTGGTCACATGGGTTTGTTTTGACGCGGACAAACCTAAGACTGAACTTAGTATAGATCAGCAGCAACACATACACCTTTCAAGTCTGTGATGGAAAACTGCTCAGTGAAAGCTTGCACTACATCATAAAAACTATTCCTCAAGTCTAGCTTACAGATTTAACTGAACATTTAATTTAAAAGGCGAGTCAATTAATAATTTGTATAGATTTGTTAGATGGAATAATTTGTTATTCCATCTAACAAAAAACCCGGCATATACCAAATTGAATGCAGTGATGTAATGAAGTACACAAAGGAAAAACAAAAAGAAATTTAGAAATTAGATCCAAGGAACACATTAGGAACATCAAGAGCAAACAACTGGAAAAATCACCAGTTGCCTTTCACTTTTGGACAAAAAATCAGAACATCAAGCCAGAACCGAAACTCCTCAAACACATAACCAAAAAACAAGAGCTGTCCACATGGGAACAAATAGAAACTGAGTATTTAATTTCAACATTCCCCAGAAATATATTTTCAGCAAGTTCCTTGAACTGTCACCAGCGGAAACACCAGAAGAAGCATTGCCATCTGCACCATGGAAACCCAGTCATTGCCCGGTTGATAATGGAGGAAAGTTAGCCTCCGAAACACGTTCCAGAAAATTATAAATGTAAGTGTTGTTTAGTGTTATTAATTGACTCACCTTTTAAATTAAACTGATTATAACAACAGTTTTCAAACTTCTAAGAAAGGAAGATAGTTAACTTAATATGTTTTCACTTACCAGTGTGAATTATCACTACATCATCATCAGAATTATCCTGCTCCATCTCTGGCGTCACCTTGGCTTTCTTTGGAGAGGGCTCATCAGAAGACTTAATGGATGCAGTTTTACGAATCTTGGAGGGAATTCTCTTTTTTTCACTTACGTGGCACTCAAACAAAATTGTTTGTGGAATTTCACTGAAACTGACGCGTTTCTTCTGCAGATAGAACAACTTGTGTTAAACATGGTACAAATTATTCACAACTGCTAAAAATTATGAAAATTGCAACAAAAAGGCTGTATTTTCTTGAATTACAGCAGACACAAACCTTTATTTATTTAGCCTTAGATATTCTGCCAATTATTTACTGTACTAGATGAACCGGTAAATTTCCTACCCCTACAATTGATTGTAACTCTTCATAAGTGATTACCTATCCTAATCAACCTTCCAATTCCAATTTGTTGAGATTGATAATATTAAACACATTGTATACAGTTTGAGTGTTTTTTGGTTATTAAATGAAACTCATTTGTAATTTGAATGAATTTAATGTCTTTTATTTACTGAATTATTAATGCAGTTAACATTCAATACAAAGCTCTCTGGTAGACTACATTTTTTGGTTTTGTTTTTCTGTGCATAAACAAACTAAGATGATAGCATTCCTACACGTGAACACATGACATACAGTTGTCCACACATGTGACACGGAAAATCCAAGTTTAACTCTGTAAACTTCTGATTGGCCTTGTGATTTTTTGATGGTCATTGTGAAGCCCAGACGTGTGGGGAATTGCAGCCATTTGAAATTGAATGGCAAGTCCGTTGGAATCATTGGGATGCACAGAATAAAAACATCCTCTCCATTGTACACTTTCCTTTGATAATAGCCACCTCAGTAATGTTGTTCATAAGCTTTTTCACAGCCAGTCCGTACCATTGCAGAGTCAAGGTTGATCGATGTTAGGCAACATGATGATGATTGAGCCTACTTTCAATTGCAAATTATGAGGTGGTAATCCAGGCAATTACAGCGAATTAAAAAATCCTGTGGGATAGTTTACTACATCATCCTGTTTGATACCCGAGTCAACTGATTTGAAAGAAAACAACTGTCCCGGAATGAAATTTTGGATGGACTCATTTCAATCATTGTCATCTTTGTTTTTCATTGTCAATATAGCTTGTTTGCTCAGTAATAATGGTTTTTGAAGTTTTGTGCTACATTTGGAAAAACACACCAAATGAGCTCCTCCTTCAATTTGGTGTACTGACAGAAATCAGTGGGTGTGATGAATCTGGTCGAGATGTCAGCTGTGATATTCCCATTACCGATGTCCAACAACTGATTAGAAAACACATCTGCATTTTGATCTTGTTGCAAGAACACTCGTATGTTAGTCATCAATTGGGGTGTATTTACATGCCACCTAAATTTGATGATTTTAAGTACGCATTTAGTTTATCAGCTACAGTTGATCATTGAATAATTGGAAAAGTCTAACCGGACAACAAAATCATGGCTCCACTAAAAATCTTTTGTCACAAATTAGGTAAATTGATGAATGTTTGCAAAAAATGGAATGTTGAAAGACCAGAAAAACAATTTTAAATGTAAGGATACAGCTGTCATATTATAGGTCTGCCACAAATTTTGAAAGTAATCCAAAGTGGCAATTCCCATACAAAATTACCAATTTTGATTAAGAGGTGGAATCAGAAAACTGAAACATGCAATGCCATAGCCGGGATTTGAACCACAGATCTATTGCTTATCGAGCGGCTGCTTTAACCACTAAGCTACCATGGCCAACTTGCCAGTACGACTTATAGGCACATTTCAGCACAGTCACTGGAACCAACATGCTAGCCTCTGGTTTCTGAGGTCACGGTTCAAACTCAATGGATGGCAATGGTTTTTTAGGGCATACAATCCTTAGAATGGCTGCCTTCAGAAGATTAATAAAGTCAGTGGTCCTGATTTACGTCACACAAAAAGAAACCTCAAGCTTGATAGGCCTTTGAGCAACTGAATATACAATGGGACAATGAGAACCATTGCAGTTACAAGGGTCACTATGAAAATTTTGAGATGTGAGAAAATGAAAGTTGGTCCATTCGAATTTAATACAGGATGGGATAGCCCCATCCTTTGTGAGTAAACTGGTATCAGATGACTCTCCCACTCCAGGAATTCCAGCATGCAAGTATGAACAATCCAAAGAGCACATGTGGTCAGTCCCTGCAATGGAGCTTGCAAGAGAGCATTTTTGCTCAACGATTTTCTATGATCTTAAAAGTGGATTAAACCAGTGCCAAAGTCTTGAACGCTTGCAACAGGCTTTTGGGGACAATGCTCCTTCCTATGCCATAGTTTCCCAGCAGTTTAAGGAATTTAAAAGGGATTGAACATCTTTGAAAAATGAAGAGAGAAGCATGCATCCTGCAATGTCAGTGACTGAGGAAAACATTGCAGCATTGAGAAAAATGCTTCACGAAAATAATCACGTAAAATTTAAAGAAATTGAGGCAGCATTGCCAGTAGTTGTCCTCCATGAATACCTTTGTGTGAGGAAGGTCACAAAGAGTGTCTCAGAATTTGACAGAACAAAAGCATGCCCATGTTGAATGTGTAAGAAAATGTTGTTACGGTCCGAAGGAGAGGACACCAGATTGGTTTTTGATATCGTCATAGATGATGAAACCTTGATTCACAAGTTTGATTCAGAGATCAAGTGGCAATCAGCGGTGTGGATCTTTTCTGATGACAATGCATTGACAAAAGTGAAGTATCGTCAAAGTATCCACAAGGAAATGGTGGCCTCATTTTTCTTAAAGGATGTTATTGTGGCAATCATTTCTCTGGAGGAGCAAAGCATAGTAATTACTGTTAACTGGTACACTACAGTCTGCTTGCCAAAAGTTTCTGCCAAGTTTCAAGAATGGCGGCCACGCATGGGATTGCGAGTATCCTCCATCATGACAATGCATTCACACACATATGGTCAACATCACTGTTCATCGGTCTGAGTGGCTCAGTGGTTAGACACTGGGCTACCGATCCCAAGGTCGAAGGTTCAAATCTGGCCCAGGTTTTTAAGTGTGCTTAGAAATGACAGCTCCATGTCAGTAGATTTACTGGCATGTAAAAGAACTCCTGCAGGACAAAATTCTGGTACACTGTGACACTGATGTGATCCTGGCAATTGACAGCATCATTAAACAATAAAATAATTTAAATTAACATCACTGTTCAGTTCCTGGAGTCTAAAGAGGTTGCATTTGTGATTCTTGATAATAAAAAGTTATTCTGTGTATCTCAAAATTTTCATAGCGAACCTAGTGTAACAACTGCTGCACTGCAAGTGAACAGTTGACTCCCTATTCTGCTTGTCAAGTGCAAACACTAGGCTAGCAGAGGGCACCCAGACACATCTGCCCATGTGACGATCCTGGTCTGTGGTTTTCTTTGCATGTTTTTTCGTAACATTTCTACTTACTTACTTTTGAGATTTACCTTAAATTTTCTGGCTCTGTGGATCACACAAGAGTTACATATTATGTTGTGTTATCTCAAATACTTAGTGCACTGGCATAAACTGAACACCTAGGCAGCATTAAACCTTTTTAACAATTCATCAACTCCAAAAGTAAACTTAATTTATTACTCCAAAATCATGGACAACAATTTTCGCAAATCTTATATTTATTTTTTAGACAAATCAAGTACATCATTTTAATCTACACTTTCAACATAGTCTCCATTTGCTTGCTCACATTTTTCCCCATCATTCAGCAAGTTTGAAAATACCCTTATGACAGAACTCTGTTCCAAGAGAACTCTTGCTACTCCATAGTCCGGCATTTTGTTTCAAGCTCATAATGATGGAATGAACTCTCATCACCTCTTGCAATACTCGTCAAAAAATCAGCACCATTTTGATATGTCTGGAAAAGATTTTGCACAATGGTTCTAAGTTTATGGCCTTTGGTCAATAAACATGGGACCCAATGCGCATAAATGTTCAATCATTTCTCACACTTCACTGTGTCCTACTGCAAGTTCTGCAGCGATTTCATTTACAGTGACACGCCTGTCTTCTCCAATGAGCTCAACTCTTTCCTGTTGAGTTCCATGGAGGCAGTTCGAGGGCAACTGCTGCAAGGCTCATCTTAGACAGTTGTGTTTCCATATTTTAAATGTTGCCCATCACCTAACACTGCAGACATCAGTAGGCATGTTGAAGTCTGAGGTAAATTTCAGAAGCAGATTTTTCCTCTTTAACAAGGAATTAAATGATATCAGGCTGTTGAAACGAAACATTGATGCCCACCATTTTGGAAATACTGCCTATGGTCATACCACAACTAATATGTCACGGTATGACAATATGATAAAAAAAGTCTGCTGAAAAATTACAATCCTGCAGTCATTTTTGTAGGAGTCTGAATTTTATCATTGCTCATGATTTTCAGAAGACCAACATGCATTCTAAAATGGCTATATTATACACAGAATGGATGTAGATAATGCCATGAACTTACCTTGGCGCTAAGCCTTCTCTTGGGATCCATTAATAATGATCTTCTTTTCACAGGTGTTGATATCGATTCCACTGTGTTCTTTTCCACAAGACTGAAACATTCAATATATAATTCAATGAAAAACTGAAGCTGCTAACAGCGAAGCAACATAAATCTTAAATAGAAATATTTAGAGACTAAGATAAGTGAAGCTTTTAGCATCTAAACATTTATTCAATATATAAGTTTTAAAATTTGCATCTCCTAATGATTTGTAATATAATTAAATGTTACAACACTTTAGGAACTATACAGGTGCCATATGGAGAAACAATAAACACCACCACTGCCACCATACAGGAAAGCAGAATTAGTTAAGTATGACTGTTTCCGTAGTCTGCTGGTTGGCATGCTAACCTCCAAATCTGGAGGTTTTAGATTTGATTTCCAGAAGGGTGAGAATTTTTCTTTAGTCAGGATGACTTCCTATCTTTCCTAGAGTTTAGAGGGGTAAATGCGAGTATGAATGTATGTTAGAAGTCTGTATGGGCTGACATTCTTGGGTTCAGTTAACCCAGCCTCAAACAACCCCAAGCCTGAGAATACCATTATCTACAAGCAACATATAAAATTGTTAAGTTTTGAGATATTTTATTGGCTCTTTCTTTTTAATTTGTTGTTATGCTAGCCTAAATAAGTATAATTCAAGTATTTGCAGTTGTCTTACATTGTAAAAATATTGAATTTTTTCAATAAAACTGTAGAAAAAGAAGCAAAATCCATGCAACTACATTTAAATGTAACCTCCGTCAGCTTCCAAACATGCCATTACACTGATTATTTTACTCGAGTCCTCCCCTTCCTTACCACAGGAACATTTGACTGCAGTTGCTGGTACTCGAACTCGTAATGTTCGGCTTTGAATGACCGGCCAGTCCACTGCTTATCGCCTTAACCATCACAGCTATTCTAATCACTTCAGCTAAGGTGCCTCCAAAAGGGGTACAAAAACTAGTTTAAGAATTGGAGGAAGAACAGCATGTGTAGCAAAATGACCTGCCAATTTAAGTGTTAAACAAAGTTATTTTGCAGATGTTGACTTATTAGCAGCATTTAAAACTTGTCAGCAGAATAATCATATTGAATTCCTAGTAAAGAAATGATACAATATTTGTAATATTCTTGGCATTTCAACATTGGTGACCAAAAAATGTGATAAGTCAATTTTTACGTCTCAATTTTCAAACCTGGGCCCAGCACAAGTCTGACAAACATTTTTCAAATTAACCTGAACCTGGCCCACAGGCCTGGCCCAAGCCGATGCAGACCATGTATGTGCAAATTTAACATAAGTAGGGTCCAAACCTTAATACTGCTATCACAAAATGAAGCGGTCTCAAGTTACCTCCACAAGGGCAGAACATGACATCATTGTGCATGTATACTGCCAGCACAAAACAGTGCCTACAGTGCATAGTGTCTCTCAAACACGTTCACTAGTTCCTGACAGTAAAATGCCTCCAGCACAAAAATCGAAATATTCATGTACTGCTGAACTTGTACCAGAATTTGGGAGAGAATATTTTACTGAAAATGGTGACAACACTGAATGTAAGAATCGGTCTGGGTGGCTCAGTTGGTTAGACACTGGTCTACTGATCCCAAGGTCGCGGGTTCAAACCCGGCCCAGGCCGATGGTTTTTAAGTGTGCTTAAAAACGACAGCTCCATGTCAGTAGATTTACTGGCATGTAAAAGAACTCCTGCGGGACGAAATTCCGGCACACCGGCGACGCTGATGTGATCCTGGCAATTGATAGCGTCGTTAAACAACAAAATAATTGTTGAATGTAAGTTATGTAAAAACTTTATCTACAACGTTCGTGCATCGACTGTACCTGGCCTCCTCTGTGTTGTGATCATGTGACAGATTACTCTTCCCACTTGCTGCAGTCCAAACCCTGCAACCTTTTGTTTCCTGTATGAAGGCCCGAGTCCAGTGATAACCAAAAGCAATAACAATTCAAAGGTTAGCACTCAAGATCCCAACATTATTTATTTACAATAGAGATGTATTTTCAATAATAATATTTTTGGATTATTTTCTGCAACAAAAGGAGTAAAAATACTTGTACTATTCTCTGGACACTGCAAGAATGGGGTCAGATGTAAACAGTACCATGTGTTTCCTTACGTGTTGATTGGTTGGTTACCAATCCACTTCTTTCACTTACTGGCATATAAAAGAGAATAGTTCTGTAAATGGTTTCTCTCAATGGGAGCAACAATTTAAGGAAGCTCATAATTAGACATTGGACTAATACAGAAATGCATAAACTGCCTGTTTTACAAATGATATGGAAAGGTGACTGAAGTACGTTTCACCACCATTTGTTACTGTATATTAAGTTTTATAGTGCATATAAAAGCATATTTTTGGTGTTGTTACATTTTGTGCAATTTTGGTATGAACCATGCATATAAGCTCACCGGACAACAAATTAAGTCACCCATAGTCAACTCCACATTAATAATGCATAACACCACCTAAGGACCTGATAACTGTCTGAAATTCGGTTAGGAAGTGAATCTACAAGGTTCTGCAAGTATGACACATCCAGCTGACACCACTCATGTACGAGTTGTTCATGCAAATCCACCAAAATGTGGGGATGTTGATTTCAGCAATTCACCCACTGTTCCAACTTATCCCACAAATTTTTGATTGTGTTCAAGTTGGGCAAGTTTGCAAGCCAATTGAGACGCGATAAGATGCAGGTGTGTTCCTCAAACAGACCAACACTGTTCTAGCCCAATGAACCTTGAAGTTGTCATCTTGAAATATAGGAGAGGCAACAGCACAATCATGGAGATATTGAGTAAATAGCAACACCTGCTCATCCAGAATGCTCAAATTAACATGCTGCTTCATCCTATTGGTCACCTCATGGAGTGGGTCCAATCCATAGTAAGGAAAACAGCCCCAAAACATCACTGACCCACCTCCGGCTTCAACCTGACTCTATACACAATCCAGATGCAATGGTTCATGTAGTCAGCAGTGCACTTGATCAAGTGCATCATTCAAATAGAGGCAAAAATGTTATTCATTGGACATGACATTCCGCCAGTCATCTAGTGTCCACCTTTGGTTATTTTTAACCCAGTGAAGTCACGCAGCTTTATGCGTCTCTGTGAGCAAGGGCCTCCTTAGAGGTGCCCGACTCCAAATGTTCATGGAATGCAGTTCCCACCGCAATGTCCTCTAACTATCAGGTCAGGATGGACCTGCACTCACTAACTGGAGTAGTTCCTGTTGGACTTGGAAGCGATTTGCATTTTTTAGCCATGATACCCGTCTCCGGTCCCTTTCAGTCATGATCCTTTTCCGACCACAATTCCAACGTCATGTTTTGTGGCCACGTGTATTGCACCACTGCTTGTAGACCTGTTGGACAGTCTGCTTTGACACGCCAACAAATCCAGACACTTCACCTACCATATGGCCAGGGGCACAGCAAACACGATTGCCCCTTTTTGCCACTCTGTCCCGTCCTTACACTTCCCCATGTTGCACTACAACGAATGCTTGACACACCATGTTCCAAAGCTTGCTACGACCTTCTGATCATTCTGCGACAGTGGGCATGCAGTAACCATAACTCGACTACAGCAGTATCTGTCAAGTCGTAAAGATTCATTGCTGATTCCTAGTGACTAATTCTTTATCCAGTGAGCTTATCGAACGCTTATCTGCGCTATCCCGTCCACTCCTGGCACCCACTTCCTTCCAGGGCGCTAAGACGTTCCTTCACAACGTCCGCGGGCTGCCAGAGGTCTCCCACTTTCCCGTCTAGTTCTTTCGCGTCTTCTCACCGATCAGTTTCCCGTCAATCTTCGTCAATAGCTCCAACTTCATCTCGGACTTTTCTCTCTTCGTTTCTTCCTTTACACCCTCCATCTTCGCCTCGATCTTCTCTATGGTAAAATTCACTGTCATTTCACTTTCCAATCTGTCCATCCCAGATTCCATTTTTGTCCTCATTTTGTCCATTCCGGAGTTTACGTTATTCGTTTCCGTCTTCATCTTCTCCGTGCCGAATTTCATTTCCGACTAGTCTTCTCCATTCGGGCCAATAATTTTTCCAACATTGACTCCATCGCGGCGTTCACATCCCTCTTGACACTAGTCCAATTAATTTTCTATCACTTTTTCTTCTAAACTCTTGCAAAAAAACACTTCTCTTCTTCTGACGTTAACACAGTCTACAGTATTCCGTGATATTACAACTCACAAATGTTCTCTTTGTAGTCTTGGCTCACTCCTTTCACTGTCTCTTCGCTTTTGTCTCTCAAACACTGACGATACTCAACACTCCCTGAAACCTCTTCACTTCGACGCAACATATCTTTCATGACGACAGTACCACACACATACAGCTGTCTCGCACTCACTCAAACACTGGCCGATTTAAAAACTCCCTGCTTCCACGCGTTCCGCAAGCTTTTATACGGGCGATGAAGTAGCCAGATTTTTCTCGAACGCCTGCAAACAATCCGGCTGCAGGACACTCCTCGTTTGTTCTGGGAAGCCCTCTGTGTTGCCACTTGATTGTTATTAATCACGTGTTCGCTCGCGTTAGTGGCGTGGGTAAAGCTTGAGCGCCTCGTTACGCGCCGCAACAGTGGGGTAGGGCAACCTGGTCCTAATCGTCGTTTGTTGTTACCGCTGCCATTGGGGGGGGGGGGGGGGGGGGGAGCGTTACACTTCTTACAAATGAATGGGAACTTTAAGAACACCAGAAAAGCAGAGTTCAGGAAAAAAACAGAAAATGTTGCTTTTAACTGTGTAATTCGAGCTAAGGTACATAATTTTTTCCATGAATCTGACAGTAAACGAAGTTTTTAAACTGTGGTAAAGAATCCCTAGGGTGTCTCCTCTATACAGAAGTTACCCTCAACACCCAGTCGCTGCGTCCTCCAACCGCAGCCAAGGTCACGGAGGGGTGCAGGTTGGGGATGGCGGAGGTCAGCACGCCGACTAAATAATGACCCAGATTAGTCTAACTTTAGAGATCCACATGTGTAAGCTGTTAACTCACGTGAGCTTTCAGCAATTAAAGACAAACAGGGTTATGTGATAATGCAGACATTATTCTGCTATGGAGATTAAAATATTAAAGGAATATGAAACGGTATGGGAAGAAGAGTCAGAATATTTAACACCTCCAAAGAATTATTTCACAGGAAATAGTTTCTAAGAAGCTAACTTTTCCTCCTGCAGATATCTGGACCTAACAAACCCTACAATAAAAGGCATATTCTTCATACTGGTAGTGACTGCATTTTTCTAAGTTCAAGAAAACTACCGGTTACAATGAAGAAATGATTGGTGAGTTTTCCAGGAGTGGTTTGCTAAAGTACTAATTATAGAGGACACAGCTTATTGGAATACCCCGAAAACCAACTGACATCCCCCCCACCCCATTATGGCGCGTTCTGGTTTTATTTGGTGATATTCCATCTGTAAGGTTGCGTTAGTACCGCCAACTGTTCGTAAAATACAACCATGGTAATGCTACGGCCATAGTTGATGTTACTGCATAAGTTGCCTCAGTTGTCCTTGTTTTTAACGCGTTTCAGAGAAGTAATTATTTTTGTGTTCGCAACACAGTATTGCATTAAATATATATTACGATATTTAGCATTCGGAAGCGATTTTATCCAAAAGTTAGGTTCATGTGTTGTGTGGCAATGATGTCCAAGTATTATTATTGTTTGAAAGCATGTTACTTTAACCCTGTGATATGAGGTTAGAAGTGCTTTTATTATGTAGGTTGGCAGCACTCCTTTTGACGTAATTTCGTTGTAAGTCTGCCATATTGAATTCTTGGAAACTGCCGATACGCTGTTTCCCCAAAGTCTCGAACCTGTAAGCATTATTGTAATGGGCAACGCTTCCTATCATAGTGCGAGGTTATCGCATCGTCCCAGCTCAGCTTGGATAAACATGTTGTTGAGTGGCTATTATCACGTGTCATTTGACGAGAGTGATGTCAAAGCAGAAGCTCAGAAATTAACCTAAAACATTGCCCACAATGAAAATACATACATTGTCGATGACTTTGCCAGGAAAGAGGGGCCCATCCTTGGGAGGTTACTCCCTTACCACTCGAACTTCAATCCAATTGAATTTTCTGGAGTCACATTAAAGAATTTGTAGCCAGGAGAAACAAAACTTTCAAACAACGAGAGATTCGTGTGTCGCTGGATACAGCATTAGCGGAAACGATACCTGAGATGTGGCGGGCTTAGATTTGCCATGTCCTCAAATAACAAATATGGCAGCTGGGTGTCCTTTCTGACAGCGTGGCGGACGGTTTGATTATCAATACCGGTGACAGTTCCTCAGAAGATTCCAGCTGATTCAAATACGGATGTGCGGCCCTTGTCTGAGAGTGACATGGATTCACATAGGTTAGTACTACTTCATTTGTTATCTATAAACCAGTAGACTTCTTATTTTTAACACAATTAGCAACACACCTTTGTGCAGTGTTGCCAACTATAATTCAATAAAACAAGCTAAATCGGCTTGTCAAAAAGGCTAGATTATATTTTAATATAAATATTAGAAAACTACGTTATTAAAAAGTACGCATGGATCACCTAGCAAAAATAAACGTAGTCTTCGTCATCCCCTTCTGCCTCATTTCTACTGCTGCAGCTGGGATTTCCCTTAGGCTCTTACATGTATGCAGCATTTGTACCAACAAGCTTCAATATTTCGTCTGGGACTGCGCATGAAAAATCTGATATGTTGCACTCACATGACTTTCTCTACTCTTGTACTAACCATTCTTACAAACTGTTTTTCCTATATCTTCTTTGTGTTAGTTAAGATAAACATTTGTACAAATTATCTTATTGCTTATTTCCTTGTAGGTGTAAGGGGAATATTAGAATACAGTAGGCTTTGTGCGATAGTCAAATCTTTTAAAGCTTTCAAATTCCGTTCTCTTTGCAGGGTTAACATAACAAATTGAATAACGATGTTCCATTTGACAGAAATACAAATAACAAGGTATATCTCCGAAATGGTCCAATTTATAAAAAAATATTCAGACATACATTGTGTATTTTAGAAAGATCTACAGTTTTTCATAGTAAGATTTGGTCTATCTGTAACCGTTTACCAGTTATGCAAAAGTCCTCCAAAGTAAATAGGAGTACAGAGGTAATAGCCAGAAAATTCAAAATATACATTTCATTTGTCATAAAGATATTTCAAACCTATGGCATTTTAATCAAAATCGTTAGAGACACTTTCGAGAAAATCTAAATTTTCGATAAACTTTCCATGTAAAGAGTAGTTTAGGGTGAAGAATTTTCTTCAAAATCTTCGTGTCGCATCCATGAAAGACATTAAACTTAAATACCAACTTTGGTTTTTAACCAACTTTTCGTTTTTGGGTTATGTTATCCACAGGCTCGAGATACACGTACACAGACCTTTTTCTAAAAAGTGCCAAAGAATCTAACAACTTGGTGGAATCCATACTCCCAGATTCAAAAGATTCATGAATTCGCCAAAAGGATTATATCATTATGTGGAATAGCTGTAGTAGCGAGATTAAATGATGTATTATTTTAAAGGTACTGGTAGATAAGTAAAAAATGAAAAAGGCTAGAAAAGGCTAATGAAGCTTAGAAAAAAGGCCAGGAAAGCTACTTGTAGCTTTTTGGAAAATTTATAGCTAGATAGGTTCTCAAAAAGGCCAGATCTAGCCTTAAAAAGGCTAAGTTGACCAAATAACAACGACGTCATAAGCCCTAGTAATATTCGTTAGTTTGAACAAGGGAACAACTCCCGGATTCATTTCCTTCTTCAGCCTAATCTTTCCGTCCATAGATGGCACCAAATACTAAGAGTCTGAAAGCGCAGTTTCACAGCTGTTACAATAATGAGAAGTGTAGTACTGCACCATCTTGTGAGAAACATGCATAAGTGAGGGTGTTCGAAAATGTCTAGTTCCAGTGATGAAAATTGTGCAAATGTGGTTGGAAATTTAAACAGAAAGAAGATGGGAGTTAAAAACACACATCTGTATAAGAATAAAGTTCGGAAAAGAGATCGACTTCTCGGCAAGGAATACGTTAGTACTGCAACAGAAAAAACTGTCCCAGCCAAATCTAATTCAGAGCTGCATTGTTCGTGTAAAGAGTAATGCACTCGTAAGTTTTCAACAGAAGCGAAGAAGTCATTTTTAGATATGGTTTATTCTGGACGGCCAAAAAATGAGGAAGACACATTTCTGATGGGATTGATTCAACGTTATGATGTAGCCAGGAGGCGCTCCAAGACAAACACCAAGACGCAGAGACAGCAGTTTCACATATTTTGTACTAGTGGACAATGAGAGAGTAAGGCTATGCAAAACAGCTTTCTTAATCCTTTATGTAATAAAAAATAAAGCTCTCTTTAGGCTAAAATCACTAATTTCTGCTGCAAAATCGCCTATAGATTTGCTCGGGAAGTATCATAACCGTGCAAGAGCCCTGCCCCAAGAAACAATTAACAAGATCGATGAACGTATTCGGCTATTTCCACTTAAGGAGTCACATTATTGCTGTAAAACAGTCAAGCATCTAAGCGCAGACCTTAATGTTAAAATAATGCATGAACTATTCTGTGATGACAAACATTCTGACCTTGCTAATATTGTTAAGTACGATTTCTATTTTCAATATTATAATGAAAATCATGGATACAGATTTGGAAGACCACAGATTGATGTTTGCTCAACTTGTGAGGAACTTGAAATGAAAATCAGATCCCCCTTCTTAAACGAAAATGCTAAACGCGGCAGTGGCAGAAAAAATTGTACACTTACGCCGAGTTAAAAAGTTTTACAAGAAACAACAGGAAGTGATAAGCCGATGTAAGGTAAATGATACAGTGGGAGCGATTGTATTTGACTTCATGCAAAACCTCCCACTTACAAAAATGCCAGTTCAAGACATGTTCTACTTAAAACTTGGATGTACGTATTTTGTGTGCATGACATAAAAACAAATTCCGCCAAGTTCTACTTCTACCATAAAGAAGAGGCAAAGCGAGGACCAGGTGAGGTTTGCAGTTTCCTGTGGATGAGTATTCAGAAGATGGACCCAGCTATCACACAGCCTCCTGTGTTCAGTGATATCTGTGGAGGCCAAAACAGGAACAACACAATGGTGAGATTTTTACTTTCTCTGGTTTTGATGGGACACTTCAAGAACATCTATCAGTATTTCCCTATGCGTCGCCACTCATTTTTAGAGTATGACCATATCTTTGGAGTTGCCAAACAGAAAATCAGAAGAAAGGATAGGATTTATACTCCTGACGAGTATTAGGAAATGATTATAACTTCTAAAAGATCTGGCTGTTTAGTATCAAAGGTTTCTTCAGATGATGTGCTTGACTTAAAAGAATGGTGGCCACAGTTTTATAAAAGAATCACAAAGTGTGTAAGCAAGTCTATAAATAAGTTTTAAGTTTCAAAATACAGACACTTCGAATATGTGATAACCTAAAGAATATGTAATAACCTCAGAATACACAGATGGATTAGTGAAAGAAAGTTTCCTGCTTTGAAACCAGGAATGCACCCTGAACTACTAACATCCAAATATTACAACAGTAAAATTCCTATTTCCAGGTTGAAAATGGATGACATCAGAAAAATCATTGCATATATTCATCATGACAAGAAAAACTAGTGTAAAGGTACTTGTAATTTCAAATATATGTAATTTTTATACTTATTGTTCTTTCATGATAGTAAAAATGTTAACAGTTTTAAGAAGGAATTAAATCCTATTATTTATAGTCCTAATTACTGGGATAGAAGTAAATTAAAGTAATTGCTAGCATACCAACCTCTTTCCTAATAAAGAGATAAACATTTTCTTACATAAGGTAAAATTACGTTGAACAAAAAATAAACACACAAGGAAGTTTTTTTCGATTTCCCAAAAAAACATGTTTTTGGAATTATTCCCTTCTTCAAACTGGTGATTCAATTGGATTTTCTCCATTTTTCTACGGGCTTCCCAATAATGAGCATATGTAATTGTATGAATGCATCTGTTTCTTGATTTACACAAGTTTAGCATCCCAGGATAATAAACACGTAGTAAATCGTGAACAAGAAAGGTGCTTTTTAACTCACCCAGTGGAAAAATACAAACGCAGTTTATTTACTTCTACTCCGGTTTTTACGATATCCAGAATATGTAATAAGTGCAAAAGTTAAAGGGATATGAACGCTGGTCAATGCTCGCACACAGCACTGTTTCGAAGAGAGGCATGTACCAGGGACACCTCTGTACATAAGAACACGTTACATACCCCTAAAACATTAAAATCTTACCTTGATGGTGTTAACCCATCACATTAGACTGGAGAGTTCTTTAAAAAGTTACATATATTAAATACAATGTTTCTGCCCTGAGCTTCAATCACTTCTAATTTATTACCGAAAAATTACGTTCCTGCTTTGACAGACGTGTTCACACACTCGTATCACAGTCAAAACGATAAATACAATAAATTTATATATTAACAATGCTTCAATTCAAATTTGAAATATTACTTGATATATGCCCTGCCACCTTGATAACATACCACTACTCTGTAAATGAACCAAACATTAACCGATTCCTTTTAAATCCTCTTGTTACTATCGCAGTACATGGTATTTTAATATTTGAGATACGCATTGTGAGTAAGGAGCATCCCGCGTGGTGGGCGGGAAGACCAGGGGAGTTGGAGGAAACTTTTGAGTGATCAGGGTTCAAGAAGTTCAGTCGAGTGATGAGAGAAGTGAGGCTGCTCGAAGCTGCTTGTATGAAGAAATGTCAGCAAACCTGAGCAAATTCACAGGAGTGGCAGTGAAGAACGAGTCGAACAGAGTAAAATACAGAGTTCTTCATTTCAAACCTAACAGGCGCAGGACATTTCGCCTGTGCGCGATTGGGTGTGCCACATCTGGCTTTGCTCCTACATAAACTTCGTGCGTAAAGCATGTATAACACTCTTGCCTTATATCTTTCGTATGCAAACGTTATACATGGGAATCACCAAGTCATGTTCCCACAGCGTATCTTCAAACGTTCCCTGGTGAAGGGTCACCTTCCAGATTTGTAATTCACGAGGTTGTGAATAAATTCGAAACCACTGGTTCTGTGGCAAACAAAAAACGAAAGCGTAAACGTAGTTTTTTTCTATACCTGGCCCTGGTCAAAGAAGGTGTCACTTCTGCAGGCGCCGCCGGAGGGCAAACGGCACCCGCGCCACCTCAGAATGGTCCCCCTCCAGCACCCTACTCCCCCAAGCGCCCACTGGCGACCTGGACGGCCTTGTTCGGTGTGCTAGAGCAATTTAATCTTCCACCACTTTTACCAAAGTTACAGCCCTTTATCACTAAATTTAAGAGCTGCAACAGCACTTGAGAGAAGTTAGAAATCATACGTGCCATCTGTCCGCCCTCTTGGAGTAGATGGCGACTGTAAGGGAGGCATAACTTTAACTCGTGCGCTCCTATGGAATGCAGGCGGCATCCCCAGCAACGGCACAAACCTGAAAAATACCTACGGCGTAACAAAATTGACGTAGCATTTACTTGCGAAACAAAATCAAAACAAGAGCACACTTTTAAGCTCCAGGGTTACCAAATGTTTCGGAATGACAGGATTGGCAGACATGAGCATGGATTGCTATTTTGCTCAAAAACACAGTTGCTCATGCCCCTGTCACGTTGTCCGCACTGGCAGCGCTAGAGTGCACGACTCTCAAAACTTGTGTTAACGGAATGGTGATGCTGGTAGCACTTTATCGGCCCCCTAACTCCCAGATTTCATACAAGACCTCGAACAAATCCTCGCTTAACCACGTTGTAATTGCAGATTTCAATGCTTGGGTCCCCTGGTGGCATTCTCACCGAGCAAACGGGGCCGCAAATCTCCTGGTTGAACTTATAACATTGTCTTCCCCCAGCACCCACGTTTTAGCATACATCAGGACACTTTGATTCTGAGATTTTGGATTTCGTACTTACAGAAAATGCGACTTTTAAATAACAAAATGCAGAGTATCACTTATTCCGATCCTTTTTTATGAAAGTTATTAAAGGCATTCAAGGTCTCCACGAGTCAATTCCGCAACTGGGCCTGCACTTCTCAGAGCAATTTAACAATGGGGCGTTACTTCTGGACATAAGAGGCCGCTTTCAGCCGGTGCTGGCACAGAGGCCTCATTTATAAACTACACCGCAACTTTCCCGACCTTCAAAATTATTTGTTCTTGCTGCAAATTTTTTTTTAGGAAATCAGAACTTCTACGTACAAGTGGGCCACTCCTCCCGAGAGAGTAATTCAGGCTGGCGTCCCACAAGGGGCAATCACGTCACCCTTCTTGTACATACTTTTCATCAATGATTTCCCAGTGGACGCTAGATTGAAGGTTGCCATTATGGTGACGACACTGAAATGTACAACAAAAATACTAGTTTCGGCCTTGCAGAAATGCAACTATATGTAAACCGCTTCCTCTCATGGCTCCATGATTGGAAAATCAACCTCAGAAATGTCAGCTCAACCATTTTTAAAGCGGTATCACACTCTGGCAATGGACCTACTGTAGGTGGTCAAATATTGCACTGCCGTCAACAAGTACGATATACCTAAGCATCACCATAGACCGCAGTATGTGCTGGTCCGCCCACATAAAAAATACCGCCAAACAAAGGTAGACAGCGACTTAAGTTATGCGCTCCCATCCTCCGCAGCAAGCAGTTAAACCTGAAATCCAAACTTATGCTGTACAAATCCTTCATTCTTTCGGTGGTCCTGTACGTTTGGGTGGCCTGAACCAACAACTCCAAAACAGCAATTAAACAACTCCAAACTCTCTCCCGCCGCAACATTATTTCTGCTCCCCTCTTCACTACCAACCGCATTCTACACAAAGAAAACCAACACTCATCCCGAGGCAGTGACAAAAAGAGCCTCCTCTGCATGGGCGCACATTAAATATCATAAAAACCAGTAATCTCCACAACTGGTAAAGGCGAGCTGAGGCATAGGAAGCACGCCCGTACTAATTTTTTTAGATCAGGCACGGCTCGCCAAACCGCGCCCGTTTACCCCGGCCATAGGCCACACTAACATTACAGCGGAGGCCTCCAGCACGGGAACTTCAGAAGCTGCAGTCTGCCGCACAGGATAACCGCGGAAACTTTAAATAGTGTTTATAGTGTAGTGTAAATAATGCAGTGCGTGTCTGTGTGTGTGAGTAAGTGAGTGAGTGTTCGTATGCTTGTGTGGGACGTACCGCGTATGCAAGTATGAGAGTGTGTATCTAAATGTATAGGTATTAAAAGAAAGTATAGTTACGAGTGAAAAACAATCAAAACCACATAAAACTGTTCTCGGTGACCTAAACATGGTCACAGTAAGCGTTTTTGCTCAAACTAGAAAGACAATATAATGTAAATAGAACTAACTGTATATAGACAAATGTAGTCTGTAAGCCGGGTATTCTACCGGCACCAAGCCAAAACAATTTTAATAAAGAAAAACTGAATTGTCCAACAGGTGGTAGATTTCGGGCTTGTAGGCCGTGGTCCAGTCAAATTTTCTGACGTTTCGCCCAACGTTGGGCATATTCAGAGAATGACTCATAGCTGGTGGACAACTAGAGGGCGATTGCCACATGATTGGTTCTGTTGGCGCTCTAGGGCTTTGGTTTTGTATTGTCTTACATCCTAGATCCAGCGGTTTAATTTTGGAAGATGGGAAAGGCGAAAATTACAATCTGTACTCGAAACAGAGAGAAACATCTTATTCAGTTCACCTCTCAGTGAGTGACTGACGGCCAGAACCCTGGTGGGGATTAGCACGTCACCTGACTGGCTAAAAACGGAAAACCAGCAGCCAGGCACTGCCCGCTCGCGGACCAATCCCTGCCAACCATCCTTCCCGCCCCTATAAAAACCCCTGAATTCCAAAAATTTCCCAGTATGAAACATATACCAGTAGACCTAACTACCAAACTCGTCGCGCAGGTAAAGCCGTGTCACGGCTAGGTACTGCGGTAAAAACACTCGGGCGGGGGAATCAGCTTCCCCGCTCGACTCGAACTGCCTCTGGTATTGTCTTAGACAACAGAACCTAACAGACCCAAACATGTGGCAGCTCCCACAGCTACATAATAGTGAATGGCGTACGGACAACCAATAGGAGATGAGAGGCGCTCCCTCTCACCTATATATAAGCCGGGCGCTCCATCAATCGCCCTCTAGTTGTCAACCAGCTATGAGTCATTCTCTGAAGACGCCCAACAGTCTTGGGCGAAACGTAAGAAAATTCATCGACTGGACCATGGCCTACAAGTCCGAAATCTACCACCTATTGGATTAACGCCGGCCGTGAAAGCCTCAGCATGTATATCAAACTGAATTGTGTGTAGTGGCAACACTGTAAAATTTTCGTGCATTTTTTACCACTCTAACAGTCACGTTTCAGCAACCATGGAGAATCCACTTGCTCCTACTGCCAATTGTAAAGTTCGTACTGCTAACCGTTTTTACGACAACAAATAAAGGTGACTTAAAGTCATCGGAGTCGTGCAGTGTGTATGTTAAAGACGCTGTCAAGGCTAATAGTTTCTCGTTGGCGTTAATCTTTCATTGAAGGGAAAACGATACACGATGAACAATTAAGCAGTCGATCTTTCACTCCGCATCACTGAGGTCCATGGAGTAACGGATACCAATCAGCGCTTTACACTTGACGAAATTCTTTTTCAACGTCCTCCGAATATTGAAATAAGTCATGCAATGTTTCACAAGATCTTTCCAAAGCATCTGCACCTATCAAAAGTGTATGCAAGATGGGTTTCACGCCTCTTTCAGAACAATACACAGGGCAGAGTTGATGCTGCATTGCAATTTTTGTAGTTTTTGAAGATGAGGGAGAAACTTTATCAAACTGAAAAGCGACTGGAGATGATACATGGATCCATCATTGAATACCCAAACCAAAAAGACAGTAGGATGTGGAAAGCAAAGAACGAGCCACAGCCAAAAAATGCTAAAGTTTTGGAATCACTTGGCGTCATGAAAACGGTCTTCTGAGATTCCAAGGGAGTGTTGATGACCGACTAGTCCCGTGGGATCAAGATCACAACTGTTCACTATTGTGAGGTGTTGATAAATCTCAGAAGGATGGCCCAAAACAAAGGGAGGGGAAATTTGAGCAAAACACCTTTTCTTTTTGTTTCACGATAACACTTGCCCACATGATGCTCGTAGGACTGAAGCCATGTTGGAGTGTTGCAGAGGCCAAAGGGCATACTTGTATAATACCAAAGCCATTCGCCCTTCAAAAATGCGATCTTCTCCTTGTCTCTGGGACCCAGAGCTACCTGTCATCACCGCGATATGAAGTACCATGTCAAGAACTACTGGGCAGACAGACTATCGGAGGTGTAATCAACCCAGGGTAAGGGAAAACTCCTTTCGGAGCATTCAGCTTCCAGTACTATAAACAGAAGCGAAGTTCGCTCTTCCTCTTCTTTCTTCTTCCTGTCCTTCCCAGGTCTTAATGACCTAGTTATCGAAGGGCCCTTAAACCGTACACACTCCTGTCTTCCTCTTCTCCTCATTCTTCTCCCTCTTCTTCCTCCTTACTCTACTGCTTTCATCTTCTCGTTCACCAGAACTACAGGAGAGCACCAAGGGCTGTCGAACTCTTCAATGTTACCCCTAGATCTCTTGTTCCTGCAGCATGTCCCTACCTCTGCTTTGCCAGAGGAACATTTCTTGGTGGTTCCTAGATATACCGGGTGTCTCCGGTTTAATGTGGTGTAACCATTATTGCGTTCAAGAGGTTGAAGACTAACTGGTTACATCAAAGTAGATGTCAGACGCTTTCCAGTTACTCTGTCAGATAGTTGGCCATCCTCTCCAATAAGTTTTTCAGCAGGGGTACCAGATCTTGCGATGGTGCTGCCTCCACAGATACATCGCACGATGTCACTCTCGCTGTCGGCTTCATTTCCCGATCACTGTCCAATGGATTCAAGAACTCATAGGTACTTCCTTCCGGCAAGGTAACAATGCCCCGGCGACGCACAATCCGTGCAAGGGCATCTTCCTGTCCAGTACCTGGCACCCTCCAGACGCACCTATACAACCACTTCACTTCTCGTAAGCACTACCACGTCCTTCACCAGGGTTAGCATACCAGGGTCAGCAAATGAGCCTGGATGCTCATTTGGGCTTCGAAACGTCACCTCGTCTCGCCCGAGTCGCAAGCCCTCCCGCAGTCGACTCTGGCGTCGTGGCTCCTGAGGCCATACAATCCTAGTATCATTTCTTCAGCCACCCACAGATTCATAAGCTCCATTTCAAGGTCAACTACAGCCGGCCTCCTCCACAGGCACGGTGTAGTCTGATGTCACTATCTGGTAGGTCCGATGGTTTCCCTAATGGCAAGCCCTCCACTACATCAGGTTGGACCACGGTCACGGCTGCACTCGTGTCCAACAATACCTGGTACTACTTCCCTCGAACAAATACATCCATATCATACACCTCATGTACACTGCGCGGAGTGTCACTCCAGGGGTTGGCTATGACGGACCCGACGTGCCTGTCGTCATGCCAGTACTCACTCGTTTTCCGCCTGCTCGTCGTCCAGGTGTGGGCAGTTCATCAGGAGTCCTGGCAGGCCGCATCCCTAGCACACAACACTGGAAGATCCCCGTCGATGTATTTGGATTGTTCCTCTGTCCCCAGCTTATGGATGCTCCTGGTCTTCCGAGGTCGGAGCAATTGTTACCTTGGTCACCTCCATCCTCAGCGCAGCCGTTAGCGCATTATGGGTGATCTTGTAATTGCACACTCCGTCGACGAAGGAATAGGTGCTTTGGGGGTTATGTAGTAGGCCGGTAGGTTAACCAGCCGTTCAACAGCCAGGGCGAACTGCAGCTTCTCCCCTGGCTGTAGCAGTTACGACTTGAGGTGGCTGCGATAGGGTGCGGCCACAGTGCTTCCCTAACTGGTTTTATAGAGCCTCCGAGATGTTTCTGGACGCCGTCGACAACAGAATCGCATTCAGTACTTCTGCTTCTAGCCCCCGTTCCTGGAGGCTAGCTATCAAGACTTCAGAGGTTTACATCCCATCGTACTTGGTGGCCGGACGTTGTATCGCATTCTGGCGTCTTGGCCTTTAAAGTTCTTAAGCTTTTCCCAAGCATTTGTTCTATTCTGGTTTTTAGTTACTTGGTACTACCGCCATATCTACCTTCCAGGGTGCTACGCCGTTCCCGATGTTCTCCAGGGCGTTAACGCATTGATCGAGGTTTCCACGTCTTCCTTCACGCCGGTCGGTTGCTCGTCAATCTTGACCGATACCTCCGCCTTTATCTTTTACATCTCGGATTCGATTTTCGCCTCCATCCTTTTTTCATTCGGGAATTCATTTCTTCCTTTGCACCTATCATTTCTTTGTCTTTCTTCCTATGCCCTTCATTTCTTCCTTCACGAGTTCGCTGTTTTTACTTAGCTTCTCATCTTCTCCATCCCAGTTAATGTTTTTCAATTTGGCTTGCATTTCCATCTCCATCTGCATTCCGGCCAATCTTTTCCAGCATTGTTTCTATCCTGGCTTTCGAATCTCCACCTGACATCTGACACCAGTGTGACAAATGTAAGTGCAGTTTCTTTTTATTTCACTTTTATTTCTTCTAAAACCGAATCGCAATTCACAACTTGAGACCTTGTAACTCACAGCTGTTCTGTTGTATCTTAACCTTGACACAAGCTGCACTGCACAACTGTTTACAACTCAGAGAACTAAAACTCAACTCCTTGAAATGAAAATCAGAAGTTTTAAGGCATTAACAAGTCCACGCACACTGAAAGTTCCTAGAACTACGAGCAGCAGCATATGCTTTAAGCCACCCATTGTGTGTTTGCTGGCTGACAAAGGTAATGGTGTCAAGGTTAAAGGCAGTTGAGAGCTCTAATGGGCAAGTTCTGCAGCTAGGGGACTAAACATGACGTAATACATATCAACACTAGAAGTGTTGATGAGTAGGCGTAGAAGTGTTATCATCTGACTCATGTTCACTTGCAACTTGGTTGCGTCCACGGGCAAAACCTTATGAATGTTTTCCTTCAGAATTGCCAACAAGGACACATAGCACAAATACAAGTTGAATCTACGAAGGGGAACAGTACTTCTCAAGCGTAAACAGAAAACTACTTGACGTAGTTATTCAAGTTGATTAAAACAGTAAAATAGTTGCAACTTTCTGATGATTAGGCTGAATTATAGGTACTATTAAACCTACCCTAGCCCTTGGGTTAGCATTCTCAAACTGTGAAGTACACCATTTACACACTTACATACCTCTTAAAGAGATATTTTTATTACTTTTCAATCCCAGATGTCAAAATCAATTTTCAAAGGAATGAATAAATAAGAGACTAATTACGCAGTATTAATAATAGTGCTTTTAATACAAACTTTTATCAGATATATCTATATTTATACAAATAGTAAATGGCAGCTTTCAAATCATGTTATTACTTAAATGGATATTCTTAGCTATTTTGATTAAACATGCATAACAGAATATTTAGATTATCTTCAAATAAGTGAAATAACACAAAATATTATTAGTAACAGGGATTGGCAATTTCCTCCAAAATTAAAGGGAAGAACTACATGTAAGTTGTTTGCAAACTACTGTCCTTTAAGATATATATTTTAGTGTTAAGCATTCTCATAATGAATTTGACAATCTTACTGAAAACCTAAGTAAAATACCACATGTTACACATTTGTAGGATCAGTCAGTGGCATATTTTTGAATTCACACTTTTCAAAATTTGGCTAAATAACATTACAAAGACAGATTCTAAGATTGGATGCCAAATTTTTATCCGAGAGTCCGTTTCCGTGGCGAGTTTTCAGGAGCTTTATTATAGAGAAACCCTGTTCACAAAGGTAGGTACTACCATAGATTGTTGTAGTTTTTGCTGCGTTGGGAATCAAATTTAAGAAACGCCTATTGTCAAGTTTCCGATAGGATTCAATCAGTGCGTCTGAACAAGAATTGTCAAATTTCTCATGAAGGTGATTCTCACGTAGTACTTCTATCAGCTTCAACTGAACTGCTGCATTATTTACTTTATCAACATTCATAAGGTCTTTGTATGTTTTATTTTTTTAACGCAAGATACTGGTTGCATATTAGGTACTGAATACTATACCTTGTCTCAACCTTAGATGACAGTATGGAGTTAAATGGGATAATGTCTCTATCTAGCACATACAAGTTCCCATTAGCCTCGTCCTTTTCTACCCTTGCGCTGTTACCAGGTTCCTAATAGCAAGGTGCAAAAATTGAGTTGTTATAAATTTCAGGTTTGAACACCTTATCCTACACAGAATTTTTTTTCTATCGGGTTATATCTTCTTTAGAGTGATTATACATTTATATAGGCCCAACTTCCTTCAAAAACGTTTTTCTTTTTTTTTTTTTTTTTTAATAGAAGTCTGATGTTTGCTGTTTCTATGCTCATCATGCCCTAACAAACTGCTAGAATATGTCTATATTTTTTTCTTAGATAAAGTAAACTATAGTGCTACTACCTGCCTACTTTGAATTCTCTATGTTTACTCAGTTAAGTGTTACAATTTTTTAAATTAAATGGTTTTGGAACATTTTATATCTGTGGCATTGCAAAAGTTACGCAGTGTGAAATGTTTTTGTTATTGAGTTTACATAGGGGAGACCAAGCGAGAACAAATGTTGAGGAGGGTTGGAGAAAGTTTTTAAAATAAACCACAAGGCTGAAACCTTTTTCTTTCATCTTGTAAGGCAAACAAAAGGTATTCATCTATTCAGCGTATTCTCGCACCAGGCCTGACACAGGAGATAGTATAAGGAGCTGCACTAACATTAGTTCGAAAGAAGTCATGTGTGTGCAACTGTGTGGAATCTGTGAGCTGTTATTGCGTTATTTATTTAATATTTTCCGTACATATTTGTAGTTAAGGAGGGGGAAGCTAGGAAGAGACGATATATTGGTAAATTAAGATGTAAGGAACGCCAAATAATTATAAATGTGCTAGGTTATTTTTCAAGTAAAATGATTGTTAGTAACGCAGTAAAAGAAACAGCTCAGGCTATCGGGTGTTCCGAAGCAGTAGTGTATAGGATTAAAAAGGAAGTAATGAAAGGCCCTCTAAGCATGCCATCGAAAAAGAAAGCAAAAAGGGCGGGAAAACAACAAAATTGCTAGATTAATGCTGTATGATGGAATAGTGCAAAGTGGATGCGGCGAATTGTTCATTCTTTGCTGTTTGCAAATATTCCACCCAAAATGAATATAATTTTGTAACGGGTCAACAGTGATGAGACCCTACCAATTTTTTCAAGGACCACTCTTAGTCGGTTCTTACATGATTTGGGGTCCGAATATGAATAACAAGTGCGTACTAACAGAAAGAGACGATATCATCAGATGACGACATAAATATCTAAAAGACATAAAAAGGTTTAGGGATCAGGGGAAATCAATTGTTTATACAGACGAGTCATTTGTAAATTTAAGCCATACAGCGACAAAGGTGTGGAGGGATACCAAAGTTGAAGTGTCCATCAAGCAGCAATTAAAGGACTAAGTACAGGACTCTGGCCACCTCAGGGTCGCACCTGGAGAAAGAGTCGCAACTAGTACATGTTGTAACACTGCGCTCCATTTAACATGTACTGTCTTCTAAGGGTGAGATGCGCTATACTACTGACTATGGGAGTCGCAAAAGGGGGGTAAGAGGGCCACATCCCCCTTGAGAATTAGTGAATTTAATGTTCAGTCAATTATTATTACACTACTGTTTTATTTTGATGTAAAATAGTTTTTATTTATCACACATTGACTCAGGGGTCTCCATCTAGGGGATATGTGAATAGCGACCACAAGGTACCCAAGCTGAGCAGAACATTACTTCCACTTACTGGTGTTTTGCTCCTCACTGTAACTTTTCTATCTGACCTTACCTTGGTCATCTCTTGTTCTCTTCCGACTCTGATGCTATTAGGGTTCCTGAGGGCTAGGGAGTCTTTATTTTTCCAACCTCTTCATTTCTCTAATTCCTCTAACATGCTGACCTGTCATGGCATGTAATACGTCCTCTGATTGGTAATCAGAGGATATGGTCGGTGAATTTATTTTGATAATTCTCCCGGTCAGGTCGGTGAGACCCGTAAACCAACGACAGGTGTGGTCCTCCAGACATTCTGGGGGGTTGTGAGAGAGCGATGTGACCGCCAAAACATAAAAATATGGTGCTCTCTAAAAAGTGGTTACTATTACTGCTATTGCTCTCTTTATATTGGAGAGCAAGACGATTAAGGACTTCATTGTCAGAAGTCCAGCATTAGCTAAGAACATTTATCACAAATTAATATCCTTATCTGCAACAAATATTTTCACTAATATCTTTTACAGTTTTGGGCAACAGAGTGATGAATTAATATTGTTTGATTGCAAACTTCCAGTAAGTGGTCCTCTCCTGAAGAAAAGTCTGCCGACACGCATGCTACCAACAATTTTACAGAGGAATTCCTTTTCCCATTCGAAACAAGCAAATCCAAATGACTCATGTCTGTGCTCTGCCTGCATCACATGGATAGCTGCACTCAACTGGTTTCTAACGTATTGGCCCACTATGCCCTCGGGACGGCAACTGGCTCTCTGTGTGGCATTGCCTCTCTGGGCCACGACCAACACCGCTGATGTAAGGCATCTGTCACTTAAGCATCCTATGAGGTGCTGTCACTACGACTATATTATTTAAGAATACTTTAAATTCATGCATCCAACATTTTGTCAAGTGCATGTTACAATTTCATTATGGCTGTAGTCAAATGGTCTCCATGTGTTAGGAACATAGCACTTTATGGCACAAACAGCTTTAACCAATCATGCAAAGCAGATGCAAAGTCAAGAGTTCGGAATCAAATTAAAAGTACAACGTGAATTGATTCATAACATAAAACAACATTCTTTAAATTTTCCGGAATGTGTTTCGGAGGCTAGTTTCCTCCATGATCAACCAGACATTGTCTAAGAACCAACACTGGGCAACCCGTTCCTCCAGTACTTGTAGATCTCTTCATCAGTTCATTGGAAACAAGAATCATCAAAGGTTTCCCTCGGATATTCAAAATCTGGCAATGGTATAAGGATGACTTCTTGCTGTAGTATCAAAGAAACACATTGACGATGCATTAAAATTGTTAAATCTACAAGAAAATACAGTAGAACCCAGACAACTCAACTCTCGATAACTCGACATTCTGTATAATTTGACAACTTTTCATTTTAATTTTTTTATTTATTGTTAAGCTTGACTGTAATAATGTCTATAATCCACTATGCAGGATAAAGAGTATAGGTAAATTTTAATTAGTGCACATATGTAACCCACCTTATTCTAGCTCACAGTAATAAAAGGACTGACTGCATATTACCTATGATATCTAGTCAGAACATAAGCAGCCGGCAGATCATTATCACAAAATCAAAAGCTTGCCACTAATAATGTGGATACACAGCACAGATACCCATTTGAAGCTTTATTGCTTTAACCAGTACATACGTGGTAAGATAAACTTTCAGTTATATCTCTGGTTACAGTACCCTTCCTCAAATTTTGGGGGCTTACTGTTAGTGTTGTGTTGATTTGTGTTTGTGCCAGTAAAAATGTCAAATGAGAAGAAAGGACAAGTTAATAGAAATTAAATTGGATGCGTTAAACAGACTGGACAAAGGGGAACATAATACTGTGACACCGATTGTGCGGCACATATCAAAGGACATCCAGGGCTAAACTACTTCACACCACATCCAGATTGACAAGCAAGCAAACAAAGGTGCTCAAGGTCAGGCTGTCTCGCGTGACTGTTTGTGTATACATGACTAACAACAATGAACACGGCACATAACAAAGGATTGCTGCATTTGACAAGTGTCCAGCAGCCGGCGTGTTTGTAGAAGTTCAAGAAAGGACTGTGTAACATCATCCCTGTTATATAAGGAGGCGAAGCAGATAGATAGGAGTAGTGAGTTACAGACATGAGTCGTAAGGGAGTCAGTCAGTTCTTAGATTGAGTGTGTCTGCATCAGTTGCCTGTGTCGTCGCGTCATGAAGGAAGATAAAGAAGCAGTTATGAATGCTCAATGATTGTATTATCAGTGTGTTTGAGAGACAGAGAATGTGAAGAACAGTGAAAGGACTGAGTCAAGGTTACGAGAAGAAAACATTTGTGAGTTGTAATACCACAAAAGACTGTAGACTGTGTTAATGTCAGTAAAAGAGAACTGTGTATTTGTGATAAAATTTTGGAGGAGAAAATAAAGTGACAGGTAAAGTAATTGCACTTTTATCATTTTTGTCACGATAAATAATAAATTTTAAGACCTATTGTACTTTTCCTATATTGTGCTGGAACATGCATTTATGTAATTTGCAGTATTTGTTATAAGTTGTGAATAACAGGCCCCTTATACCATGAAATTAGACATTTCAGTAACACAACACTCCCTCAGCCTCATTAGGTCGAGTTATAGGGATTCTACTGTACCATCAAATTCTTATTAGAAACAGAAATAGATGGACTATCACCATTTTTAGACTTAAGTCATTAAAAATGCAAACAGAGCAAACTTCAGGATCAACAGAAAACAGAGACAACATCAAATCCAATGGCTAGAACTCAAGATCGCACAAGCAGGCAATTTCCGACAGTTGAATGCCTAGACTCGTGGACATACCACTTTCAGTACAGGTACATGAAGTAGAATATAAAAAAATAATTGACATTGCAGAAATAAATGATTACCAAAACTATTTGATAAACAAAAAATTGAACAGCAAACAGAAAAAACTGTTAAAAGAAATAACCACTTTCAACACAATAGAAGATGTCCTTCATACAAATGCACATATCACCAACAGACATTTGAAAAATTAAAAACTAGTTTTAGAAAACACAACGTCCATTTGTTGGCTCCAATCAACAAATACACCATAAAGGCACGTCCTTGGCTCTGCCTCTGGAAACAGCATCCCTTTAAATAGAAAATCCAGATCTATCAAATACAATGCAACAACTGCAACCAAATCTATACAGGAAAACCTAAGAGGAACTTGCAGAGAAGCACCAAGGAACATTTCAGATGTATGAAATGCAACACCCAGAAATTTCAGCAGTTGCTACCCAGTTTTGGAAGGAAAATCATGATATTCATGTGGAAACAAAATTATGAAACACACAACAGGAAATTAGGCACTTCTTCAACTTGGGAACAGATCTTCATGTGGAACAACATGGATAGAGTATAAATGCTTATATTCCACAAAGCAACCCATTGTACAAGTTCCAAGAACCACCAATAGAGCAATCTACAAAAGAACCAGCTTCGCACACCAAGATCAGTTGATACCTGGTTGATAATGGAGAAAACTAACCTCCGAAACAAATTCCTGAAAATTTAAAAAGTGGATGTTGTTTAGTGTTAATTTATATTCTACTTTTAATTTAATTTAACTTCCAGTATTTGTAGCCAGTTTGGCATATTTACATGCAGAATAAGTTTACAAGTACCAAAGTTTTAAATCTTACCTTTCAACTGCAGATGTACTCTCAGTTGGACTGGAGGAGAACAAAGTTTTCGTTGCAGAAGATGTTGAATCATGCTTCGCTGATGATTCTGAAGCACTTTTGCCTTCTTTAGAAACAAGTGCCAATCCAACCATGAATTGTGCTCTGCCAGCAAGTGTGGTATGATGTCCAATTCGGCTTTGCTTAGGTTCGGAATTTGAAGGTGATGAAGAAAATGCTTTCAAAAGTGAACTAGGACTGTTAAGGAGTGATTTTGGGGAAGAAAGTTTAGGTGACAAGGATTTTGGCATGGAAGTTTTTGGTGGGGAAGTTTCTGATGAAGCAACATCTGACAAAGGGCATGGAGCTACAGATGATACTGCAGAAGCCGATGGCAAAGATGATGGTATCGAAGGAGAAGCTTGACTGGAAGCTGAGGTACTGCTATCAGTCCCAGATATTTGCACAGGTGGAGTAGGACTTTCAGTAGGACTCTCAGTAGGACTTTCAGTGGAAGTACTCACTGAAACAGATGACTTTTCCATAGAGGAAGGTGCACAAGGAGAAGCATTTTCTGGAGAGGAAAGTGGCAAAGATAGGCTTTCTGAAGATGTGGATGTAGGAAGTACTTCAGTGGTATCAGCTACTTTACTTTTTGGACTCTGAAGGACAGTGGGAGTAATTATAAGGTTAACATGCCCTTCAGTGTTGAAAAGCTTTCTCATCTTTGGAGACTTTGGTGTAGCTTCTGATACATTCTTGGAAGCCTTAGAAGGGCTTTCTTTAGTTATAGATCTTTTACGAGATAAAGGGAACAACTTTTTAATACTTAATTTAGGTGGTCTTCCTCTCCTTTTGCCAGTTTTTGAGGCAGATTCTTTCTTTGTATGCTCCATGTTTGTAGCTTTCTCAACTTGAGGTGAACTAGGAGACACAGCTGCAATAGCAGCTTCCTGGCTAGACTGGACCTGTGATTCTGCATCTTCAGGTCTGCCTACTGTACCACACAAATGCTGTGAATCCTTATCTTTCACGGTATCCTCTTTGTTTGTATTACTTGTGTTACATGTTGATGCTTCATCTGCTTTATCGTATTTTGATGATGTTTCAGTGTGATCCAGTTCTTTACTACTAATGGGCTGTAGTACAGTATAGCTTTCATTTTTTGATATGCTTGACTCTGAGTTAGAAGCATCTGCTTCACCATTTAGTATAGATGATTTAACTTTTGATAACCTTAAGGAATTTTTCTTTGATTTTGCAGTTTGCACAGATTTTTCTTTTGTTTCACCTGATTTATCAGAGCCATCTGAAGGCAAACTGTCCTCAGAAATCTTGTTACTACTAGCCATTTCTGATGTTCGAATATTCAACAAATTAGTGTCATCTGATGTTGCTAGTTCTGTGGAATTTTCAAGATTATCCTCAGCACTGACAATTATCTGCTTCTGGTTCTTTTTAGACTTTCCTAATCCTTCATTTAATAATTTACTTTCCAGTACTTTTGACCTTGACTTATCTTCTTGATCTACACTTCCATTATTATTCTTCTCTTTTACTGAATCAAAATTCGTAATCACTGATAATTTCGCTTTCTGTGCTTTGGAATTTAATGCTTCCTCTTCTGATCCTATTTCACTCACTATTGGCAAAGTATCTGCTTTAGTTGTTTGAGTATTTATTTTCTCACTGGAAGACATCTTAATTTCCACTGAAGACAGCTTTTCCTTAATAGCTGCTGCTTCCCCCACAGATGACTTCAATTCACTATTTGGAATACCACGCTGAGGTTTAATTGTCTCTTTGTGAACAGGTTTATCTGCAGCCTCAGCCACTGATTTTGTGTTACAGCTTTGAATAACTGCTGCCTCTTTGGCAATTTCCATTTGCAACTTTGGAACTGAAAGTAAATGTGCATTAGTTCCTTGCTCTTCACAGTTGTGATCTTTCTCAACATTTTCTATTACATCTAATTTTGTTTGTGCAACCTCTGTATGTGACTTTGATGTCTGAGATTTTGTTTTATTGGTTTGCTCTGCAAGTGGCTTTGATTTTGCTTTATTGGCTTCCTCTGTAAGTGGCTTTGATTTTGCTTTATTGGCTTCCTCTGTAAGTGGCTTTGATTTTGCTTTATTGGTTTCCTCTGCAAGTGGCTTTGATTTTGCTTTATTGGCTTCCTCTGTAAGCGGCTTTGATTTTGCTTTATTGGCTTCCTCTGTAAGTGGCTTGGATTTTGCTTTATTGGTTTCCTCTGCAAGTGGCTTTGATTTTGCTTTATTGGCTTCCTCTGTAAGTGGCTTTGATTTTGCTTTATTGGCTTCCTCTGTAAGTGGCTTTGATTTTGCTTTATTGGCTTCCTCTTTAAGTGGCTTTGATTTTGCTTTATTGGTTTCCTCTGTAAATGGCTTTGATTTTGCTTTATTGGTTTCCTCTGTAAATGGCTTTAATTTGACTTTACTAGTTTCTTCTGTAAGTAGCTTTGATTTGGCATTATTGATTTCCTTTGAAAGTGACTTTGATGCCTGAGATTTGGTTTCATTGGCTTCCTCTGTAAGCGACTTTGATGTCTGAGGTTTGGTGTTGATGGTTTCCTCTGTATGCGACTTTGATGTCTGAGGTTTGGTTCTATTGGTTTCCTGTGTAAGCGACTTTGATGTCTGAGGCTTGGTGTGCCTCGTTTTACTGGTTTCCTCTGTAAGTGACTTTGATACTTGAGATTTGGCTTTATTGGTTTCCCCTGTAAGTGACTTTGATACTTGAGATTTAACTTTATTAGTTTCCTCTGTAAGTGACTTTGATGCCTGAGATTTGGCTTTATTAGTTTCCTCTGTGAGTGACTTTGGTGGGTTAGATTTAGCTTTATTGCTTTCCTCTGTAAGTGACTTCGATGTCTGAGGTTTGGCATTACTGGTTTCCTCTGTAAGGGACTTTGGCGTCTGAGGTTTAGCTTTATTGCTTTCCTCTGGTAGTGACTTTGATGTCTGAGGTTTTCCTTTATTGGTTTCTTCTCCTAAAGGACATGCTTTTTCTTTGGACTCTGCTTCTCCTTTTGGTGATGGATGAGGGATAACTTTCTGGTGTCTGGTTTTAATACCTTCCCTGCTAGAACTTGGATCATGTTTTTCTTTTCCTTCATGAACATTTGAAATAGAATCGGTGAGCAAAGTTTGGATGTATGCCTTCTTAGGTTTGGTTTGTGGTATTTCTTTTGTGGAACTTATTTTTTTAGTTTTGCTAGTTTCTAAATCAGATAGCTCATTATTTGATGAGACTGGTGATTTGGATTTGTTTCCTGCATAGCTGTGTTTTTTACTTGTCCCTGGGGACTTTAGGTCAGTGACTGTTTTGGGTACACTTTTCATACCTTCATCAACTTCAGATGATCCTGAATTTGGTTTCACATTTGCAAAGGCATCCACATTTTGTAAATTTTTCTTTGCTTTCTCAACTATACAAGCAAGTCTGTCATCTGTGGTCATGGTAACAGGGGCTGTTGAGTCCAGTTCTTGACTATGAACTTTGTAAGGTGATAAATGATCTGGAGTCTTAATTAGGACCAGATTTTCATCAAGATTTATTTTCGATCCTGGCTCTAAGTTTGTATCCAATTTTTTAACAACTACACTGCAGGTTTTCAAATTATTCCATGAAAAGATTGATGGCAATGGGTTGGATTGTGAACTCTCAACAACATCTTGTGATTCTGATGGTTCTTGCTCTTTTTTCTTTGCTAGTGTGCACCCTGTTTCAGTCTCATTTTTTGATAGTTTGTTCAATTTAGATTTTTGCACTGAACTAACCTGTGAGTAACCATCCTTGTTTTCCATATCTGAAACAGACTGAGATCTAGGTGATTTAGTTTCTGTTTCTGCAGTCATGTTTTCAGAAACTTTAACAGTTTCATCTACCCTTAATGATACAGAAATACCACCAGGCACATTGTCTTTTACTCCTGATCGCAATTTACGCAATGGTACAGAAATCCTCTTATCTCTTTTCTTAACTGTTCCAACTAACTCTCCTTTCTTAAAAAGCTTACTCTTAGGTTTAAGTGAGGAATCATTCTTCTGATTTATGTTGGGATTTGTCGCTTGAATATGTTTGTCTTCCAATAACTGGTCTCCTCCTTTAGCCATTAATTCTGAAGAATTGCCATTATCTGTTTGTGGCAATGAATTTTTCTCAGTGGTGCTTGTATTTAGTGCCTTTGGGACCTCTTCTAGCTTATGTTCTTCACCTTTCTTAAATCCAGCAAAAACTGCTACAGTTGTATTAGCTAAAATACTTTTGCTAATTTCGAAAGTGCTACTTTCTTTGAAGTTAGGTTTCTCATTATTATTTATAACAGAATTATTATGTATAACTGGATGAGCATCTTTAATGGCACTGCCATTCTTTACATGAGGGTTGTCCTTAGAATCACTCAATAAAACAGGATGCTCTTTGCCTGCTGCTTTACCTTTAATGGTCTTATTTCTGAGGGAGATCTCTGACTCACCTACAGAAATCGTCTTTGATGGCAATTTTGATTGTTTTGGCCTTTTAGCCTTCTGCTCTGTACTTTCATCTACAGCACTGCTATCTCTTTTTCTTTTACGCTTTTCCAATGATTTTTCTTTCTCTTTGTGATGTGACACAAGTGCCTTCTTTGCTTTGCTAGGTTTGAAGTCTTTACTGTCACTTCTTGAGCTATTTGATTTAGCTACCACTTCTGATTTGTTATTAGTGGCGGTACCATCCTTAATCAATCCTTCACATTCTGCTGGAACAATATTAGGATCAAATAAATTATCTGATAAACTATATAAAAGGGCATCTTTAGTTAATACATCTTCTAGTTGTTCCAATGCAGGTGTTTTCTCTTTACTTATTTCTTCTTTTCTGTTCTGATCTTTGTCACTGGAATTCACTTCATTATGAGCAAATTTATTAGTTTTTGATATATCTTCTGCTAGTTTACCATCCTGCTTCCGTTTTGACTTTGAGCCTGTGATTAGAGATGGGCTTACGCTAGAGGTGCTCTTGGGATCTTTTTTAGGTCGACCACGCCCAGAACGACTTCGGGGATTATGCTCAGTTGGTTTCTGATCTTCCTGTTGTGAAGATTTTTGTTCATCTGTACTATCATCTTTAACACTATCTAAACTATTATTTGATTCCACTGCAAATAATTTTAGCAAATCTAATTCTACTGGGTCCTTAGTTAGAGATTTGCCTTTTGATTTCTTAGTGGACCTCCTAGAACTTTCAAGCTTTTGACTGCATATGTTACCTGCTTGTGAGCTAATGCGGTCCAATTCTGAGGAAACAAAAGTTGACGCTCCTATAGTCTCCAGTGCTGCAAATGTTTTATTCAAGCTAAAATCTTCTACTTTTTCTACCACTACTTTAACAGCATCTACGTCACCTTGGATATCTTGATTTGCTTTTTGAATGTTCATTTCACCACCTGCAGAAACATTTAACATTTCATTATCATCCTCTTCCTCTTCATCATCATCATCAACAAGCGATATTGATACTGCCTTGAAATAGTTGCCAGAAGATTTATTTTCTTTTTCATCCGAGATGCTTCTCGATGAATTATGTTCATCTGACACAGTAACTTCAGTGATTGCACCACACGACATATCTGCTTCAGGTAGAGCTATAGTAGATGTATTCACATACTCAACGGGTGGAAAGTCTACATAGTTCTGCAATACCACTGGTGCCTCAAGAACTGCATTTTCTGATAAGGTATCTGTATTTGCATTTTCTTCCAAATGTTGAAGAGTATTTGCTGCCATTAACAAATTATTCTCAGAATCCAATTCAACATTGTTCTCAATAGGGGCTTCTTCCAGAGAGTAAGAGCTACATTCTATAGCATCAGTAGTAGCTGATGCCTGTGCAGGAGGGTTAGAGATAGATAACCTCACTTCTGGCATGGAAACTGAGCCATCTGATTCCAGCACTGTACCAATCACTGGCACTGCCACAGACTCCAAATTCAGTTTTCTATTATTCAGCGTGCTGCACTTTTCCGAGGACAACAATGGTACATTAGGAGCTTCAATGCCTTGACCTGCTTCATTGCTGCCTTTTACGCTAGAGGTTACAGGAACTGACTCAGGCTCTTTAGTTGTACTGACAGTAGTAAGTATGATAGATCCCTCATCATCTATCATCATTTTCTTACGATACTCTGCTAATCTCCGCTGAGAGCTCGGTGGCTCAAGTACCTTGAGAGAATGGCCTGGAGTTGGTATAGCTTCTTCAACTACTGGTTCCAGAGTCCTACTTGGTCCTGTGAACTCCAGCCTGTAAGAGCAACAATCGTAACCTTTGTATGTAAATTTAAAGGATAAAATAAAATGAAATCAAATCAATTTAAACACTGAACATGGATAAATGGTATACATTTAACCCAAGCATGCAAAATTGAAACTGGGTTTTTATTTAATGGATGCTTTTTAACTCCTGTGATTCTCAGCATTCCATTCTATATTTTGCTCAAAGGCCTCATAATCAGGCTTGAAGTTATTTTATGTGCCATAAATCTATGAGACAGTACCATCAGCTTCATTTCTCTTCTGAAGGAAGCCAGGCTGGGAGTTTTTAAACTCTGTCAAGTTTGAATCCACAACCTTGGGAACCACAGGCTAGCATGTTACCCATGTACCATGGAGGACAACACAAGCATGCAATGATTTACTGCAGCTCTACTTCGAGAGCAAGATAAACATAAGCCATAACTTTGCCACTCTTCTCTGACAACCCTGTTCAGACAGGCAGAGTAGGATGTTTATGGTTGGCGCAATTACAAGTGGGAGAAGCTGCTTGGTGAGCCTTTTCTCTCCTCTCCCTTCTCAGTACAGCCATGAGCAAAAATGAGGTTCCATCACCCATTACACAATGCATTATAATACACTTTTTAAAGATGGGAGCTGAAATTTCAAAAAATTGGACAGTGCTCAACGAAGAGGTGTTCCACCCAGTAAAAACCTAGCTCCATAGGCAAAGTAAAGATTTCTACTGACAATGAACACATGCCCTGGTGTCTAGCTGGAGAAAGACTGTAGTACTTGAAGGCAATTATGTAGAAAAATGCAGTAACCAGACAAAACATTCTTTCATATATGTAAAGTTCAATTTTGTGAAATAAATACTTTTGGAGAAAAAAAATATGGGACATCATATTAAGTTTAAGACATTGAAATCCAGGTTTCTGATTTTATTTACATGCCATATCTTCATTACAATACCATTCTGTTCAAATATTACTTTTACATCTGTTATGGACAGTGGCAATACTGGAAGTGACTAGCACTCCGGATGTTAAAACTTTCTGCCAGCACCAATCAACAGTCCCACTGCTAGGCGTGGCTTCCAAATCTAGCAGTGTTGCCAACTCTATTTTATAGGGACCACGTGGTTTCACTTCCCTTGTTGTTTGTGCAGGAGAACCTTGTCAGCTATTTTGTGTGTGCATCAATTTCAATGTGTTCATCACTTTATTATCATTGTTATTGTAATAACATGGCTACTGGTTCATCCAAATCAAAGAAAACATTTGGCTGTCATAAGAGCTATTGCCACGAATTTATATTCAGGCTTCATGAGTACTTTCAGAAGAGAAGTAACGGGACAGTGGTGGACCCCTTCTACCCTTTACCAAGATATTGAATAGAGTTTGTGATGCACTGCAAGTGGAAAAAATCACCATGAAGAGTGTGAAAAATGCCCAGTTGATTTTAATGTGCCATGTGTAGTTCTGCATACTTGGGGAAAACAAAGGCCATGAGAAAGCCCTAAAACTTCACTATATGCATTTCAAAAGGATGCAACTAGGCAGAATGTGTATCTTAATTATACGAGGAAGGAATTTCCTACTCGTAGGAAGCTGCTGTGTTCTCTAAAAGAAGCTGGCTTATTCGATGGTGGAAAAACAAGCCTAAAGGCTGAAAGAACTATTAATAGCCAATTTCAATTAGTATAATACAATATTGTTGGTTTTTTCGGCAAATGATAGAACAATTGTCTCCATATTTTACTATTCTGCGATCATGAATATACATACTGTCCACATAAATCTGAAAAGTATTGACGCGATCTGCAAATGTGCGAAATGCTTAAAATATGGTTTGAAATACATGCTAAAGAACTCTGTTTATGTACCTGCAAGATACAACCTGTATCGCCAACTTAACAACTACAATTAACACCAATTACAGCCGTATCTGTAGCTGGGGTATCTTCTAGGAACAGTTGCTGCTATTGGTGTCAACTGAACAGACAGAATGTCACCAAAAGTAACCAGAGAGCACTATAATAGGGTAAATGTGTCACAGTGGGCTTTTGGTAAATTCCAAAAGCTTGCATTCTGTCTTCAACTTCCAGGAAATGGTGACCCCATTGCCCAATGGGACACCACTCCAAACAGCCTCCCAAGAATTGCCAGGAAACCACACCTTTCGGGGTTGGGAGGAAATGCCCAATCCCTACCTCAAGAACCAAGGATCTATCAGAATGCCCTGGGGATAAAACAGAGACCTTAAGCATTGGGCTAATCCCCTACCTTAAGTAAAGACAGATACAAAAGGGAAATGTGAGCCTCAGAAAGGGACGAATACACAAAGACTGTGCTCGAAATATGGATTAAGAATCACATTCTCTGTACTGAAAAAAAGGTTTTCCATGGTTATTACAGTTTGGCCCCATCAGTTGTCATCTTGCACAGTCTAGGGCTAACATGCTAGCTCCTGGTTCCTGAGGTCACTGGTTCAAACCTGTTGGAGGGTGACGGATCTTCTTCAGGCTTGGAAATGGCCTCCTTTGAAAGGCAGATGCAGCTGGTGGTCTATATTTGTGGTACGTAAAAGAACCCCAAGCCTGATAACGAGGTCTCTGAACAAAATTAAGCTGTCTTTCACCCCAATATAGAACAGTACACTAACAACCACAGCAGTTAAAGAGCATCCATAAATAAAATTCAATTTCAGTTTTTGCCATCACTTGCTTTAAACAAAGGGGGCAGGGGAAGGAGGGAGTGAGGGAGGGAAGGAGGGAGTGAGGGAGGGAGGGAGGGAGGGAGGGAGGGGGAGGAAGGAAGGAAGAATGGAGGACAAACAGGAGATGAAGAAAAGAGGAAGAATGGGGAGAAGAAAAGTAACAAGACAAACAAGAATGTTGCTTATAGAACAAAAAAAACTAAACAACAAAACAGTCAACACTGATGTAAACAATTACTTTGCAAAACATGTTTGCAGTTCAAACATAATTACAAAAGATAAGTTTTAATATTCAATGCAAACCTCCTGCATGTGACTTTCAGAGGCTCCACAGCTGCAGCAAATCACAGGCATGCAGAACTAGTTTCATCTCACTTAGTAATTACTAGATTAACACTCCGACACTAATAGTTTATTACAAGCTTAAAACTTATGTCATATAAAAACAGTATGATCGTGCCAGCATGTATGAAAAAAGTGTAATTTCAGCTTCAGCCATTCAGTATTTATATGCAATTATATTTTGTGTATTTTGTCAGAAGTGAAGTAGACCCTGAACTGTTAACGGAGGGGTGAATAATCTTTGTGAATAAGTGTACTGTTATGCTTCCCTCGTTCTCCTAATACACCCCTAATTACTCTGACCAGGGGATAAAACAGGTACACAATGCACAGTTCTAACAATTTGTAGAAGCTTGTAACATGTTTTAGATGTATATGGACACATAGTTTCACGCATTTACTAAATGTATATTAATTTTATTTTCAGGGACCAAAGTTATTCCATATTCCTTAAGAAATTTTCGAAAGCTTTTTATTGGCCCACGGATGGTAAGTAAACTTTTTAAACATAGTTATCTTTTATTTTCTTGAGGGTAGAAACCTCTTTCACAGCCTCTGATATTTAAATTTGTCTACTGTTTGTATGTATAAAATCTGTATTATACTCGATGCCAAATAAGAAGGGGATTGACAGTTGCTACCCATGTGTTGGAAAGGTCAAAATGAACAGGAGGGAATGGATGCGTCATGGCGATCATCATAGCAATGGAAAGAAGAACCAATTAGAACTAAGACGTTTCCATTGCAATGCTAAACGCTAAACCAGTGTTGTCGGCAGTTTTCGATATTTAACACAAGTTTTAAAATTGAGTATCTAAAATTTTGAGTTTTGAATTTTGAATTTTAAGGGGGTAATTTTGGGAGTCGATCAACTCTCTGTTGGGACTATACTTGGAGCTCAGCTTTAGCTGCTGATGGGTGTTGACAAGTTTGTTTGCATCATTCTATTTATGTGGTTATTTGCCTTGTGTTAACATGTGTCTGAATCTGTGTATCTGTGCGTATGTTGTGAGCATTTACAATTGTCTTTTATGGAATATTTAATTATGTCCAAACTATTGACAAAGACAGCATAGCCAAACTAAAAACTTTACGTACTCAAGAAGCGAATAAAATTGTGTTTGATGCATATTCCAATTAAAGGATTATGCAGTCAATAGTATTGCTGAAGAACATGGTCGCAAAATTGCTTGGTCCCAGTGTAATCCGATATAATTAATTTGGGCCTAAGTAAATGGTTACGTTGGGCGAAACAACAAAGATTTCACAGTGTCATCTGTAATAAACCTACATCAATAAAAAGCTGAAAACTGTGAATAAGTGATTACTGATACAAAGGGCGTAATAAGTGCAAAATAGGAAAATGAGTTTTAGAAGAAAAGATGGAGTAGTGTCATTTTCGCGGCTAATTCCAGCAACAACCATGATGCAAGCGAGTCGGATATCAGTGGCATTTTCTCATTACAATATTTCACAGGTGTGTTTCTATATATAATTGCATGTTCTATCCTTTGCATGAAGGTTCACTTTTACTATTGTCTTCGAATACGAATATAAATTATACCTGCTCTACATTCCGAACGCAATCCAACCGTCTTATGCATAATGCTCGCGTGCTCTCCACGTGGTCACGAAGCAGCAACGTCGCCTCTCTTTCACAGAGAACTGTCAATACCTTTCTTGTTTGGCACCGATATTAAAACCATTAATTACGGCAGTATTAATAATGTGTTCATATTCTATATTAAATTCCTCTTTATTCAGGGGTATATTTACTAACATATAAATTAAACTATTGAAAAAGGAATTTGTCTGAAAAAGAATTAAAATTTCTATTTTTTATGTAATTATCAGTATGAGTAGATGTTCTATAACTGTCACAATTCAATTTATTGTTTTTTTAATTTTTAAATCTAGGAACGGAAGCTATTCATTACTCTATTTCCAAAGTGAATTGTATGACTTTATCTTGTAAATTTAAAAGTTTTAAAGCATCATTTATGTTTTTCAGGGACAACAGCAAAAATGTCATCCACATATCTATACCACATTTTAAACATTAAAGGGCATGATTTTGTAATTTATATGTTAACCCTTCCCGGGCGAAATGCGCATATATTCGCGACGTATGGTTACGTGTCAGCTTCGCACAAATTCTTTTTATACGTTCGCGTAAGCTATCGTAGCTGGCTTTTACTTCACGTAAATGGTCAACAGATGTCATTAGATAATTTAAGCGCACATCTGTGCTTAGGTTTGTGTTTTGTTAGTCACTACAGAATAATATGTCCTGCGCGGGTAATTTTCTGTGTTGTCTTTCATTATTTTGCTCGTTTTGGTTTGATTTGGAGCATGGCGCGTGAGAGACTGTATGGGGAGGATGAAATAAGGGCTTGTATAGAACCTGTGCTTAATGAAACAGATGAAAGTGACTTTAGTGCGTGGGAAAGTGATGAAAACGAAAGTCCTGCAAGTGCGCGCAACAGTGACCTATGTAGCAGCAGGTGTTAGGAAAGAAACAATATATTTTTGTGAAACATGTGATCTGAAACCCTATTTACATCCCGATAACTGCTTTGGAGCATACCATACACAAAAGGACTTCAGTGTCACCCAATAAGATGTCTAGGAACTGATGATGCACTCTGCCCTGTAGATATGGCAAAGTTTCAGTTGTTTTGGTACATATGCCACTTTTCATTTAAATAAGTGTAGCCTCAAAAGAAAATACCTCTAATAAAAAGCGATGTTATGACCCAATGAACATTTATGTGCTTGGTTATACGTTTTCAACAATTTAGTGCACAAAATAGTATCATATGTGCCTTATTTTGAATAATATTTATGTTTTAAAATACTTGAGAAAACTAGGAAAATAATTACGCCCAGGAAGGGTTAATAAATATACCCCTTAATAAGGAAGAATTTAACACAGAATATAAGCCCATTAACACTGCAGTAATTAATGGTTTTAATAAAGATTTTATAAATAAAAAGATAGAAAAATTTAAATATCAAAAGGCTATTAAAGAAGTATCTACCCTCAAGAAAACCAAAGATAATTGTATTTCTAAAACATTTACTTACCATCCATGGGCCAATAAAAAATTTACAAAAATTTTTAAAAAATATGGAATAACTTAGGTTCCTCAAAATAAATTTAATACACAAAATTTACTAAATTTTTCTAAAAAGGATAAAATTCCAAATTATAAAAAATCTGGCATTTATCAATTTAGCTGTTTGTATTGTGATAGGCTTTACATTGGTAAAACTAAATGTCATTTAGAAACCAGAATAAAGGAGCATTTTAGAAATATTAAATATAAACAAATTGATAAATTAGCTGTGGCAGATCATTTTTGATCATTTAACCCTGAAATAAATCCAGAGGTTAAATTATTAAAATAATTAGATGAACCTATAGACTTAATGGTTGAGGAAAAGATATTCATTTTAACAAACAGGAACTGTATTATGAATTTTGAAATACCACCAATAAATTGTATTTCAGAGGTTAGCGACAAATAGATCTAAGTTGAGCATCGGTAACTCTGGTAACTTGTTTAGATAACTTTAAAAATAAGTTGGATACAACTTGAAACTAGTCAGTGTTTGAAGAACTTGCAATATTAATAAGTGAAGCTTTTAGTTTTTAATTTGTTCTTATTTTAGATTGAAAGAGTTATCGATGAAGAACTTGATAATGTAACAAAAGAACATAACGGACTGCCTGTGTTAAACACAAGAAATAGGTAGAGAAGAAATTTTAGATCCAGTTGTGATATTTAAGTGAACAGTGACACAAAGGACATGACAGAGACAATGACGATTGTGAGAACACTTAATAAATTGACAATGAGTCCTTGGTCCTTGAGCATCTCTCTAGAATAGTCAAGTACCTTAATTTCTAACGTCATTTATTTAGATTAACTGAATAACCAAATTTTAATTAGGTTTTGACCTACAGTTCCACTTACTAGCTCTCAGTAACATGTGTAGAGAAATGCTATTCTTACACTGTGTGCAGGCTACTACGTCTATCTCTCTCACACACAAGCACATATGGCTACATTGTAGCATGTTCCTATTGGTTGCTGCCATATGCAGGAGCTTTGACATGGATAAGTCACTAAGGGTCTGTATTACAATCTCCGGTTACTAGCCACGATTTGTTATCTTTCAGTTATCGCTAACTGATGGTTAGGGTTGGTGCCTCGTATTACAAACTCAATTTGACTGTAGGTTTGTTACCCTGAAGATTATGATACCCCGAGAGCAGTTGGTAACATTTTTCACTAGGCTTACGCTGTGTTTGCAACGCTATCTCGTGGGTAAAGCAATCATTTAGGTTAACCACATCACAGATGTGTGTGATGGTTTGAAGATTTGTACACATTGCATAACCTAAAAATAGCTTCTGTTTTATTCACTATTCATTCAGAGCCTTGAAGTGCTTTGAAGACGCGCAAAATCATGTCCACAATGAATAAAATGCATCATTAGTTAAAGATAATGATCTTGTTCCGCGTGTTTTTGAACTTGTGTACCTACATACTGTATAGTTTTCCGTGCATTTTCTGTTCGCAAAATGTGTAATTTGCCATGTTCCGTTTATTACATTTGCGTTCGTTAAAACGTGCTGCTGATGTAATGAAAATCGCACAAAACATTGTATTGTTTGTATCTATCCACTACACTTATGGGGCTCTAGAATTATATTTCCATAACCTAATGGCCATCAAGATATACCTACAATTTATGTTGGTTTAATTTATTTAATTTTAAGAATGTCAGGAATATATAAATATGCTAGTATAATGTTGTATACGTGCTGAAAACTGCCATTCTGTCGTAAATTCTATTCAATGCCTTATTTCCGCTAAAATTCCAGATGTCGTAGCTTTTGATAACCTGTATCTCTGTTGGAACTCTTCCACGTTCACTCCTTCAAAATTATCTTTGCTCATTCAGAATCTCTTCGCTCTTGTATTAAATACTGAGCCAGCATTTCATCTTCAGAGTCGCTGTGGACATGCAATTGTGATAGGAGGTATGCCATTTTTGTGTAACAAACACGAGTAAACTCCAAGTTAATGCACTAACCCCAACTTGAGGTTGCGGTTAGTGTACCTCCAGAAATAACTCTCAGTTAGGCCTTAACCGAAGGTCGTAATACTGACATCTGGGTGTAACTTCAAGTTAACTGTCAACCGAAACCTTAACCGGAGATCGTAATACAGGCTCTAATACAGTAAAGCTTCTTTTATATGCCTCATACTTAAACTTTCTTTAGCGGTCCCAACAAAATCCTATGGCATATTATGACAAATTATTTCATTTATACGATTTTTACGCTTATACGATTATAGCTTACATCCCCAAGAACAAAATGCACATTTATATGTTTATGACATTTCCTTCTTTAAACTCTCAAGAAATATTGAAAGCCGGAACTTATACTCACACTGTACTACCTAGCAAAGCATCCAGGCATATTGACCTCGGTTGTCAGAGCCTTTGATCGCTTATTTGTTTACGGAATAGCTACCAGTGACTTGACTTTGACGTACAGTCAGTAACGCAACACAAAAGGATGATCTCTCGTGCTTGCCATTATGAGACGTTGCTTTCCTGAAGACATGATTGCCTCTGAACATAGTGTACATACATTGTGTTGCTGTGTATGTACAATAAGCTCAAGTAAACAACTCGGCAGTTTCACATTCTTTCCAATGCGCCTCATGGGTTCGTTAGGTATAGGTCGTGAGGTAAGGAATGAGCAAATCTTGTGCACAGGGGAAGCTGCTTTCGTTCCCTCCCTCTCTGCAATGGCTGTGAAGGGGATAGATACGTCAGTCGCAAAACACAACACAACAGCAGGCAGGTGAAACAATTGCAGTTCACATGAGTTATTGTTACCACATGGCCAATAGTTTTAGCAAAATCGCTTTGTTCATTATAAAACTAATTGTTATATATATATGCCATTAGCAATATGCACTAAAGCTATGGTAGCAAACTTCATTCCTTCGTGGAGTGAAACGTTATGACTTCTGCACATACATGTTTGTGCAACTTCCCCCACCACCAGTCTTTCAGGTGAAGAGTGCCACTGCGCATCCAAGGAAATTGCTCATGTCTCACCTCACGACCTACGGTGCATTTCTCAGAAAACATCCCTCAGTGCAGAAGTGAGAGTGACCTTGAAGTTATTTTTGAGCTAAGTTGTGAAATACCAAACTGTACTTGCTTCAGTCATTTGTGATCTGTGCTTCAGTTGCGTTAGTGAACGTGGGTGAAAAGAAAAGGAAATGCATTACGATTGCTGAAAAATTATGCATTTTGACTTTAGTGAAGGAAAACGGCAACATGAAATACACAGAAATTGCTAACAAATTATGGATTGCTCCGTCTACCTTACATATAACTGTAGCTAAGGCAGGGGAAACTGAAGGAAGCACATGTGTGTTAGGTGTTTCTACAAATAGACCCCATACAGGGTGGAGAATACAAACATTTTGTGAGGTGTTGTAACATTTCTGATGGAATAACGGCCAAATGATACCGTTTATGGCATGGCCAACAAAAAAAAACAGCCAAGATAACAGACTATTTCCTAAAGTGACTCAACTTTCTTCGTGTTTGTTTTTATTTGGTACCTTTCTCTTGTGTTTGTATTGTTTCATATTGCTGATTATGGTTAAACAATCCTAATATTATTTCTTGTTGTTCACTTCTTAAATGTAACCCATATGCTGTGTAAATTATGTGTTTTTTACTCATACAGTTTTTTCCTTTGGTCCCATGGAAAACATATAAATGAAGTTTTACTGTATTTATTAATATTTGTTTATGTTTCTTCTATTTTTCCAAAATAATGTTTAATGTAGAAAACTGTACAATTACTTCATGATACCTGCCATGTCATCTTTGTACTACTTTCAACTCATCAATATCTGCCCTTGTCAGGTTTGCCACTAGGAGTACTACTCACGTTCTACCTGTCAAATGGATGAATTTTTCTTCCATTATAGCAATTTATATTTTGGTCAAAAGTTGTAATTGTTGGTCTTTTATCATCACTTGGAGCTTGATCAGTAGAAGATCCATTTTAACAGCTTTACTTAAGCACATACTTTAACTGTAATTCATTTATTTAATTTCAACCAGTCCAATTAACTGTTAATAATTAACTGTTAATAATAACCAATTAATAATTCTTTAAACAAAAATTGTTCTGTAAAATACTTAATCTAAAAGGGTTTAATGCTGTGTTGCAAGAAAATTACCATATAAGTAATTATTTCCTTCTTTAGTTAATGGAACAATTAAGTGTTGACATCTTTAAACTGTAGGTCATTGCAAGTATGACATTATATGACCCATTAACTATTCCCTTCATCAAGAGAAGCTGCAAAACAACTGAGTCCATGCAGTTTGTACATATGCACATACTTATCTTGTCAAGACGTAATGTATCGCTGCAATAAACAACTGGTATGTTTGTACTTCTGATTTAGTTGACAAAATCGTTCCAAATTTTGTGCAAGCCAAAATGGAGCAAAGTACGTATAAAATAAAATTTTCTCTGAAAGGGACAAAATATTGTCAGCATTAATTTCAGAAAGTAAGAATAGTCCCACACCTTTACAATGTGGCAACAGTGGTATGATCGAGGCAACAGAAACAGAGGGAGTGAAAACGTACATCTACACAGATGATACGGTGATGGTATCAAGATCAATAGACAACCTACAGATGGCAATAAAAAGACTAGCAAAATGGGCAGAAAGTAACAAATACTCAACAGAGAAAAAGCTGTGGCATTTAATTTTTCAGTTCAGATTCTAGCTCTCAAACATTGCCCATACACGGCTTGTGTATTTAAAAACACCAGCAGTAAGTTTGTTGGCATAAATAAATGATAAATATCCTAACAAATTTAATGGAGTACAACGTATGCTTTATTCCATAATTAGAAAAGAATTTTCATTGCTCCACCAACTGATCGCCAAGACATACATAAATATCTTTCAGTGAGGCGAGATAAGACAAAATAAACAATCACTATTCAAATGCACCAGTAGAGATTCAATCAGATTGAATATAATCAAAGATTCTATAATGAACAGAATAGAAATACAAGACTCTCCGGAATAAAACTACAATTTTATACATACATCATCAATAATTCATACAGCAATAGTTTATATTTATGTACTTGTATCTGAGTGATATATCTATGAAAAAATAAACCATATGATGAAAGCAATGATAGCTATCCAGTTTATACGTCCGAGATTTGACCTAGAGTTTAAAGGGTCCATTAACAATCCAATAGCATTGTAGATCAGTCTTGTGACTCATGTCAGAGGCAACCAAAGACTTTGGTGCTAACAAAACCTATAAATGCATTCTTGCAACTCAGCATAAGACTGCTATACTAAAAGGTATGCATGCAATATTCAGAGCATAGAACATACGTATCCTGTGAACCCTCAGAGTTCTGGGAGTACTGAGAATCCTGTTCTGGCTGAAGGGCACTGCTATACAGCACTGGTATATCATCCTTCTTGCTTCGAAGGATTTCCTTCTGATGTCTTGTCAATATGTGTCCATCATCCTTCAGTTGTTGTACTAAGGATTTACCTTTTCCCTTTAAAAGAAGATGGTGTTAGTATTTACTCGTCTTTAACAATCCACCAATCAGCAAAGCAAAATATTAATTTCTTTTTCTACACTTCAAAATTACCATATTTCATCACATGTCACACTTTTTATGCTTTCTTCATAAAGTAAAAATATGCAGTGACCATTACACAAAGAATAAATTATTTAAGACTGAATGTATTAACTTTCAGTGACTAGTATACAATAAGCTGGACCTTGTAGCCTTGATCACTGAAGCATATGTCTAGCACTCTCCCATGCAGAGGGATGCAGGTTCGAGGCCCGCCTCAGACATGTGTGGGTGGGTGTGGGTATGTGTGGGAGTGGGGTGTGTGTGTGTGTGTGTGTGAGAGAGAGAGAGAAAATAAAAGTAGAAAATAATGAAAATTAAAAGAAAACTAAATAAATATAATAACAGGAGTAAGAGCGAGTCTAAGCTTACTGAAGCACATCCATAACCTGTGACACAACAGCCCATCCGGGCCAAGGCCTACCGCCTGACCACTGCATTCCCCACGGGTGTCGTGAGCGGGGTACAGTACTGGAAGTGGGATGCAGTTAGAGTCCCGGTGCCTCCCGGCCAGTTATATGGTCTTCTCGACCAGAGGCCACTACTTTTCAATCAAGTAGCTCCTCAGGGACTTAAGACTGAGTACACCCTGGGCCAGAAAAACCCCATGTCTGTACCAGGGATCGAACCTGGGTTCCCTGCACCAGAGGCAGGCACAGTAATTGAGGCACATCCACATTATGCTATTCGTAGCTGAAAAGAAAGTAGAGGGGAAACAAAAGTGACAATGACACTGCCATACAAACATCTACTCTGACAAACAAAATGTCTAAAAAACAGAAATGTGACATTGGATTTTTTAAATTAACACATCTTTTACTTTTAAAAGCATTTATGATACTGTTAAATTGTGTGTACTTTTAACTGTAGTCCACACTATCAGACCACTGAACAAGGCCATAATTTGAGAAAAAGCTGGAATAGACAAGTGTTGGTCATTATAACATATACATGAACATTTGGTATGCATTAAAAAGCAAAAAGAAAATAAACATAAGAAAAACTATAGAAACAAGCAACTATACACAACTGAAGAATAAGAGTGACCTGGCACGTGATAACCAAATCGTTCACATCCCATGCTGGTCTATTAGATATTGCTTACTCATGTCTGCTAATTCCCTGCTTCAGGTTTTTCAACCAATCATATTCCTTGATGGGCCAGCTACCATCCTGGCAGTCTGCCCTCTCCTGTGAGCCTAACAGGTTGCAGTAGCAGCTCATTACACAGGGCTGCAATGTTTCGGGGCTTTGCATGAAAGTGGATCAATAAGAGTGAATTTTTGACGCTCTTTACGAAAATCTGTTTTCTTCTAACACCCAGATTTTAAGTAATTCATAGTTTCCCATTTTTCAATTTCCAGCGTAATAAGTATATACTGCAACAGATTGTAAAGCGATTCAACATGACCGACTGTGAAAAGATTGATGCTTCATGAGTTGTTTAGAAGTACACTAAAGCACCGAAAAAGTGTAGTGTCTCTGTAAGGCTTGGAGTATGTTTAACTTAAATTGTTGTTAGCTAATGCTGGATTTCTGACAATAAAGTCATTAATCCTCTTGCTCTCCAATATTTTTCACTGATGGATGGGGCACTAGATGTGGCCGGGCATATTTGAAGGTGGTCTCGATCCATTTCCTCTTGCAGATCACATAGAGGACAGAGTGGTGAAGAATATATCCCAATTCTGTTTAAATGTTTTGCCAGACAATCATGTCCTGTAATCAACCTGAAGGTTGCAACTGCTGTTTTTCGAGCATACTCAGGAATTACTGTTTGAATGTTTGGTAGTTCCCATCTTTTATTCTTTGATTTTTCATAGTAATATTTTGTAATAATTTTTTTGAATTCAGAGTTGACTAATCTTTTAGCTGCATAAAATGGTAGATTAACTATAGATTTTTGTACACCGCTGTAACTTAAATAGTGATTAGGCCTATGAACAAATGGGTGCTGATTGATTTTGTTTATTGCATACATTTGTATACAGGTTACTAGTATAGCTGTATCTTGATTATATTAAAATGTCTTAATATTGTATAAAAATGACAATTCTTAGCTTTATTACAGTTTTCTCATACAATTTTTTGATAGATCGCAATAACACGAATGTGTTAATATGCAATTAAAGGGTTTCAGAATCAATTCTATTGCAATTGTTTGCATAATTACCAATATTTACTCCAGCGATTAAGCACAAATTTTAATGCAACTCGCGAAATGAGTGTGAACCATTTTGGAGATATTAGTTATTTGTGTGAATTTTGTAACTTTTCTCACATGGAAGGTCGTTATTCATTTTTTTATCTTTTGGTCATGCAAGAGAGCAGAATTTCAAAGTCTTCATATAGCAACCAGTTTTGAAAGATTTGACTATTGCTCAAAGTCTACTATATTCCCATATTCCCCTTGTACCTACAAGAAAATTAACAAGATAATTTCTACAAATGTTTATCTTGATTAACATTAAGAAGAGAGGAATAAGTATACTGTATTGTAGCCCATAAATCCAAAATGTAGTGGCGGCACATTATTTTTCAATATTTCTTGATAGTGAACACCTGAAATTTTAATGCAACAATTGTGTGTGAAATACTTAAGCCCTGATTGCCTGTCTCTAAATCAAGGTGTAACCAATATGCAATGGAATATAGTACTTTTTTTATCTACATATGTTACATTAGAATCCACTTTTACAAAGCATATAAAAGGCACCTGCTTCATAAGTGTGCCAATGTATTGCAACTAATACAAAGATAATCATGATTAAGTACAAACCTTTCCAGCAGCGTCTGGTATTGCAAAAACTGCATCATTCACTTGTTTCACAACTGTTTCTGAGTTGCAGATGTTCTCTTTGTTAGCCCTTCCTTCATGTTGGATGTCTGATGCATTATCATCGGCACTATCAGCAACAGCAACACAATGTCTTGCAACAGTGTTGCCACACTTATCACGCAACTCCTGCAGTTCCTTAGGTATCAGCATTCCCTCCTTGTGACACAGAGGATATAGGTAGTTGTCCCAAAATTCTATAGTAAGAGTTCTAAGTTCCAACAAACCACTTTTAAAACCAAGTTCTAGTAAAGAAAATAACCAGCTTGTGGCGTCTTTCAATGATTTTTTGGAAAGGAAGGTTTCCATAAATCGCAAATAATGTTTCCACATTCGTAATGTGCAATCATTACAAAATTTAGAACATCCATCAGGTACAACTTGCACTTGCAACATAGCACTAATGGGATCTGATAATTGCAATACAACAGGCATTGCATTTGTCTGTTTCATATTCTTGAATATTACATCAATAATAACGGCCAAAAGTGCCCACGAAGTGTTGAAAAATTCTTCAACCCTTTCAAACGTAGTTAGAAGCTCAGATATTTTAATCACTAGGTTGAACACACTTGAAGCACGTCCTCGTCCTGCAAGAGAATACAAGTCAAGAATTAATAAGCCTTCAATCCATTATTTATGCCCATTACACAAACAATATTTATACCATTGCAGTAAATGATATTAAAACAAAGCAGTTTTGGAGACTAACAATATTTTGTAGAACTTGTAGAACATATAGAACAACTCTCTCCCTCTAACCTTCTCTCTCATTCCTTCCCTCTCTCCCCCTAGCCCTCTTACACACCCATCTCTCCCATACACACTCTCTCCCTCCTGCCTCTCCCCTACCCCACTCTCCCTCTCCATTCCCCTTCCATCCTTCCCACTCCCTCCCACAATGAAATATTGGCATGATTGGTAGACACACAATTTTATGGTGAATAAAAATTGTGAAGTCGGTATAAAAAGAAGGCTCAAAGCGGGATTAAAGTGAAATAATACACCAAATACTACATTTATATTTACATTTCAAATGTTTTATTTACCAGTAGTCATAGCAGTAGTAGTCTAATGCTAGTCCTGTTATGGGGATATATCCCACTTTCTTTCTTTCTTCCCAGTATAGCTCCATTGGTGATCCACAAATTAACATCTTGAGAGCCATACAATGGGGGAGATGATCTTTGTTCATTATGGAGTTCTCATCCAGACACAATGCACAATTTGGGGTGTTGATACCATTTTAAGAAGGTGCGCAGTCCAAAGGTCATGACCTGTCAGTAATCTATTGTATGGTCAGTGGATCTCCGGCCCTGACATTTCACAACTGTGATGAGTTGGAGGGGGAAGTTAACTTTGCCAACATATAGTAATGGGTTTTGGAAAATGAATTCTCAAAATTATCTTAACAATGAGAGCATATGGTATTTACTAAGTTTAAATACAGTCTTAAGTACTTTAAGTACTTTATGTCCCGGGATTAAACAACCTTCAGATGGTAATTATTCTTTATTTATGCCAACAAACTTACTGTTGGTGTTTTCAAACACACAAGCCGTGTGTGGGCAATGTCTGAGGGGTAGAATTGGACCTGAAAAATTCAATGCCACAGCTGGGATTTGAACCACGGATCCTCCACTTACCAGGTGGGTGCTCTAACCATTAAGCTATTGTGACAACCTGCTAGAAAGACATTGAATTCTCCAACCAATTCATATGAGGGCTGTTTGATAAGTTCTCAGAACAGAATAGAAAAAGTACTTACGGCACTGGAACTCTTTATTTTTCAATATAGTCTTCTTGTAGACTAATGCACTTAGTCCAGCAATGTTCCAACACCTTGATCCCATCTCAAAAATGAGATTCCTCCAGGCCTGCAAAATAGTTGTTAACTCCGGCTATCAATTCTTCATTTGAAGAAAATCTTCATCCACCAAGGAAAATTTTCAGCTTTGGGAAGAAATGGAAGTCTGACAGAGCCATATCAGGTGAATAAGATGGGTGTGGCAACAATTCATACCTTAGTTAGCGCAATTTCGCCATGGCGACGGCACATGTGTGCAGGTGCACATTGTCTTGATGGAAGACGACTTTCTTCCTTGCTAAACCTGGCCTTTTTTCACGTATCTTTTGGTTCAATTGGTTCAGGAGGTTAGTATAATACTCCCCAGTAATGGTTTGCACACTGGGGAGATAATCTACAAGTAGAATCCTCTTCGCATCCCAGAAAACTGATGCCATTACCTTTCCAACAGAAAGAATTGTCTTTGCTTTTTTTGGTGGTGGAGAATCAGCTTGCTTCTACTGTTTTGACTCTGGAGTATAGTAGTGGATACAAGTTTCATCTGTGGTCACAAACTGACACAAAAAATCTTGTTCGTTGCTCTTAAAACGTGCCAAGCATTGTTCAGATACTTCCATTCTCACGCGTTTTTGATCCAGTGTCAAGAGTCACTTATCTTGAAGATAATTTTTTTCATATCTAATTCTTCGGGCAAAATTCGATATACCCTTTCAGGTGACATCTGGCAAGCTTGAACAATTTCACGCACTTTCAATCGGCGATCCTCCATTGCAATGATTTTTGCGGTAGTGACACATCTTGGCTGGCCACTGCGCAAATCATCATTTAAGCTCTTCCAACCAAATTTACATTCGTTTGTCACTTGGCAACAGTTGAATATGAAGGAGCAGAGTTCCCTAGTGTATTCAGAAAATTGGCATGAATGTCCCTTGCTTTCCATACCTTTCTTTACGAAATACTCAATCTCGAATCTTTATTTTTTCCATAGTCGCAAATCACTTAGCGGGAACAACAGTCATGTCACTACTATAGCTGTCTTCCAAGAACATTGTCGTGACACGTGTTTACAGGCAACAGTCCAATGAATATCATGTGAACAGCTCGTGACACTACAGCTGACCTCTCGTGGTGATTCCAAGAACTTATCAAACTACCCTTGTATTTCTCCTGGTAAACCACAAAGGCAACCTCACATAAGAGACAATTATCCCAATGGCGACTTAATGTCAATGGAGAATTCAATGTCATGTGTCATTCTTTGTTGTGCTATTCACATTTATAGTTTTTGCAGAACTTATGACTAACGACAATAGTGAAATTTGGATCATTGTAATACCATAAGATTGTTTATGTTCAATATCAGGTCTGTCACAAAAACAAATGAAACAATTTCATACGCTTTGGTTTTGTTTTTCTCTGACACTGAACATGGTAATAGCATTTATTGTCAACTTGACATGTGCAACCAATGGCAATCTCTAGAGTACCTGTAATAACAAACATTATAACCACATATATTCTTATGTATTAACCTCTTGAGCGATGGCCATTTAAAACATCTGCGAGCCGAGAACTGCTACCCTATATCCGGGGCAGGGCATCTAAAGTGCTTCGTATATACACAGCTGTATTTTGTGTAAATATTAATTTATTTTAATGAAACAAAAACTGGTATAAAACTAGTTATATGCAGTATAAATGTACGTCATCAGCAAAGGTGAGTTGTATTTACAAAACGTTGAAATGGCACTATTTTGTTTCACTGTGAAAAGTCAACTTTGCTCTGTCGAACGCATCTAATATTAGTTCTCGGAAAGAAACAGTAGCCAAGCCATTGTATGTGTGGCTTATGCGTCAGCATACTGTGTAATAAAGCCCTACTGTATGCGTGGTCTCTTGAGTCATCAGAATACAGCAACATTGCAACTTTTGCTTGCGCGTGTTTCGTAACTTAGTAGACTCCGTGTCTTTCTTTGTTGAAATACATACATATACTTTCCTGCTTGTAGCTGAAGGGAGAAGTGGTATAAAAAGGTATTTTTGCACCAACTGGATATAACCATATACAATTGTTTGGTAATTTGGAGAGCTCTAAACCCACACAGGACAATGACCTACCTTGACTTCCGACTATAAATAGCTCGCAGCCTAATTGAACAATACCACGTTGGGGGTTGAAAATCCAAAACCCCTGCACCCCTCAGACTTCAAGGAAAACATTATCCTAAAAGGATACCACCAACAGCAAAGAAGTCCCGCCCATCTCGAAAGTGTTTCGTGTGCCACAAGAAGGGAATTATTCGCGATGTGGAGATGTACCCTTGTGTGTTTATCCCTGTTTTGAGGTAAATCACTGCAGAAAGAACATATTAAGGTAAGCCAGTAAAGTATATAGACTTTACTAAAATGTTTCATAAAGGGAAAATTAAAATAAGTTGAGTTAGATAAGGGATAATAAGGGTTAAATGCTTAAACGCACAGGACGTGTATACACGCCCATATCGCTCATCCGTCATTTTAAATGGACGTGATTTCATGCCCATATCCCTGAAGAGGTTAATCAAAGGATACACATATTTTCATGATGCAAAAGTAAGCAAAAATCAATTTGGATGAACTTGAAATATGCATTAATGGGACAGATTAACAAGGTTCTTATATACTTTTACATACCCCAAAAACAATTCTCATACACACAAACAATGATTATAAATAAAATTACCATATTTCCATTGCATAATGGTCACACTGTTTACGCTTTCTTCATAAAATAAAACTACATGGTGCAAATATTATGAGATTACATTATTTAAGACTGGCCATGTTAACATTCAGCAATCAGTGTAGGATAACAGGAGTAAGAGTGAGTCTTAGTGTATTGAAACACGGTAACATTACACTGTTTGTAACTGAAAAGAAAGAAGAGGGGAAGGAGAGTAAACAAAAGTGATGCTGACACTGCAATGCATTGAACTACTGAACAAATCTGTAGTTTGGCTGAATTACCATTCTGTTCCGCAAATGCAGTCCTCTTATACCCCACCACTGTAACTTTGCACTTCACAGCTAGCAGTTAAGTTGGTACACTCGCAGAATAACAGAAGAAGAGCTGCATCCGTAGGAGTTCCTGAACCAACCACAAGGCAGAATTCCAGTAGGTCAGTCACAAAGTGGAAACGGAAACAAGAGAGGAAGCTCTGTTGCCGGATATCAATGGTTCCAGCCATGTGCTTCAGTTCATGATTTCTATCACGTGCGTCTTAGTTGTACACAAAATTTAACGTGCAAGATAATGCCTCAGAAGAGATGTCGTTCGTCGAGTGATTCACAAAGTGAAAATCCTTTACATCAAGTTGTGCTCTGAATAGCCAAGTTATTAAGAAGAACTAGGGAATTTTATGAAAAAGAGAAGGAATACGAGGATACCCATGGGCATCCCTCTATTCCTGCTGATGAAGTTATAGAGCAGACTTCAAGAACATTTGGATTTAAGCAGAAGAACTGCAATTACCAAGGGAGCAGTACTTCAAGAGAAGGAAGACAAGATTGGTGGAATGCAACAGGTATTTTTCAACTCCAGGGAAGAACTGCATTCATTCAGTCACAGATCTTGATGCGTTCGAAATAGATGCCATTTAAAGGCATAATTACGCCTACTACAGTAGAAAGGAGTACCCAATCATACCGAAATTACTTGTAATTCGTTTTACCTGTGTGTTATACTTGCATTAACTTTCAATTATTAGTAATAACAAAGTAATCTATTATTCTTCTACGTTCATAGCTCTTTGTGGTTTTATCATGCGATAGAAAGCTACGCTGTCTGCTACTATGTATAGCATCTGTGGCAATGTCGCAAGCACAGAATAACCAACCTAACACGAATCCATGTGAGCTGTCAAGTGCCATGTTACAGCGGTGGGAGTGTAGTTTAAAACCAACTGTACAATTTCTGTATTTCTCCACACAGGTGCTTCATAAAATAAGCACTCGGAACAACTAGAGAAACAAACAGCCATACAAATTGAAGAATAAGATAGATATTGACTTGGTACATGCTAACCAAATGGTTCACATGTTTTGCCAGTTCGTTCACTTATCGCTTAGTCACATCTGCTAACTCCTACACTTTAGGTACTTGAACCAATGGGCTGGTCATCATCTCCGCAGTCTGCAGAATGATGACATCAACAATGAGGAATATATTGCAATTGCTACATACCCGTACTCTCTCCTGTGAACCTAACAGGTTGTGGTAGTGGCAGTTATTTTTCAATATTTCTTGATAGTGAACATCTGAAATATGCTGTTCTTTGGCTAATGGTGGATTTCTGACAATGAAGTCATTAGTCCTCTTGCTCTCTAATATTTTTCACTGATGACCCCCAGGGGTCCCCATCTAGGGGATGTGTGGATGGCGACCACAAGGTACTCAAGCTGAGCAGAATATTACTTCCATTTACTGGTGTTTCGCTCCTCACTGTATCTGTTCTGTCTGACCTTATGACCTTACCTTAGTCATCTCTTGCTCTCTTCCGACTCCAATGCTATTACAGTACCCAAGGGCCAAGTAGTCTATTTTTCCAACCTTTCCACTTCTCTAACTTTTCTATAACCTCTTAATCCCTAACATGCTGACCTTTCATGGCATGTAATACATCCTCTGATTGGTAATCAGAGGATATTGTAGATGAATTTATTTTGATAACTCTCCCAGTCAGGTCAGTAGATCCATAAACCGACAGGTGGGGTCTTCTCTCGCCGAAGACACCCACTGCACCGCCCCTCCTCGGTGCCACTACTGTGGCGCCCAGAACCTCACCAGTGACTGCACATCACACGATCTATGCAGACGACGCCGGTACTGTGCCCCCTGCAGTGGCTTTGGCCACTTTACGGGACAAGCACAGTGCCCACTATATCCCCGGCACGGACACACACACACAGGCACCTCCCAACGCAGCTTCACGGCCCGCACAAACGACAACACCTTTCACTAAAGCTCCACGGCTGTACACACCAGTGGCCCCAACCACTACAGGAACACCACCAGTTGCCGCAGTCACAGACACATCACCACAGATCGTAGCAGTCCCAGCACCCGTCGTCGCCAATAGCATCCTTCGAGACGCGGTTCAAGACCTCCATTCAGAGGTTCTGAACATTGGTTCTCGGTGGAAACTATCACAGAACACAACAACACGCAGGCAAACACCAACGTCACTGAGCTCTTAGAGCGCCACGACCATGCCACAACCAACGCCCTAGCAGAAATCCAGACACACCTCACGGAGCTCATACAGATCCTCACCAAAACAAGTGAACTTGCCCGACTACGCCAACATACAGAGACCATCTACCGCAACACACAGAAAATCAACGACACAACACTAGAGACCAGAGTCAACCAGATATTTGACATTATCACACTCCCCAGATTTCCCATAGGTGCCTCAATGCCACACATAAATGCCTCAAGTCGCAGGTCAATGTCAGTGCATCCGCCATGATATTTGACCTGCCCTCACCTATCATTATCATAATATGCACCCACAATCATCCGGTTTGCTTCGGTGGTACCGGACCTCATGTCACCCCTTGTTAAAAATAAATTGTGCCACAACAGAATAACTTTAATATAGTTACAAAAAAAAAAATCTCTCGCAACCCTTGCAAGAAAGCGACGAGACTGCCAAAACGTAAAAATATTGTGCTCTCTAAAAAAGTGGCTACTTTTACTGCTATATAGTTCTCCAATATAATTTATGAAATATGACTAGAGGAATAAAATATTCCCCATTCGGATCTCTAGGCGGGGACTACTACTCAACAACCAAAACATCTGAAATATTAATGCGACAAATATGCTTTATTGCTTGTATATAAATCAATGTGGAACATTACGCAATGGCGACGATTATCGAATGGAATATGGTAAGTAAAATTCATTTCTGTATCAGGTAAATGGGGATAAGTAATGAAAAGAAAAGAAAAAAAGAACAGTTAAACAGTCAGAAATAAATGGACCATTACTCACTTTTTGATTGAGGTTGTTGCCCAAATACCTCAGAAAAGGGAACAGAATTCACAATATCTTGTGTAACTTTAAGGATTGCAATTACTTGTTTTGCAGCTTTAGGTGTATTTTTCACCAAAATTTGACTCAGTTTGTTGGCCACTGTTTCCTGTATTTCAGCCACATCCACAGTTGTCACTGTAGAATTTACCACTTCACAGAACGACTTATATAGGTCATGCCAAGCCAGTACCACGTCACAGGCCTGAAATTAAAACATAATGCACTAATTCAGGACTAATCGAGACTATTGCTCAAAATACTGGAAGGAAAAAAGAAACAAAATTATTCTTGTATTACACAGGGTCATTACATATTAGTTAAACATCTAGTATGGGTAATGTTGGCGTGGATGGCCTTAGGGGTGCAGAATCCGCTAAGCCATGCCAACTTGACGTGAGTACCACATGCCCCATAGGGTCAAAGAGGTTGGCAATTACAAATCAGAGAGGAAGATGGGTAATGGAACGGAAGCGAGATCTAAATAGTGGAGTAATGTTAGCAAAGAGGAACAGAAGTAAAACTGAAGTGTAATTACAGAGAGAATATAAATAAAGCAGAAAACGGTGCATAACATTTGCAGGTGTTACAAGTGAAGATTTCCTTTTTTTCCTTCTGTTTAACCATTAATCACTAATGGAAACCTGCATTTAAAATAACATTGTAATAAGCAGTAATTGGCAACAATTATTTCCAGTAAGATACAATGTTTAAAGCATACCGTTTGTCACCTGTCGCATGTAACTCTTATAAAATTTTGTATTTCTTTCACAAATGTACATTATGAAGTATATTCCCATTTAAGTTTATCTACCGACAGTACAGCTGCATGAGCTTATGATTTCATAGTTGTTTCAGGTTATGTGAATTATGAATTAAGATGTTTCATTGCTATATAAAGGGATCCTTATTTATTGTGCAACTGTGGTGTACTCATTGTTACATTTTGGAAATCTTTTGGATTGAATTGAGGTATCTATGTGTAAGTGAAATACCACTATAAAATGAAAACTGTTACACAGTGCCAAGTTAAACAAGAATACAGTTTACTTATCTTTGAATAAGCTAATAACAGTGATGTAAATCTAAATTATAATGAATAATGAGTTGGTGTTGGAATACTAACATCACTTACATGTAATTAATCTTGACTGGTTTCAAAAGCTTAAACTTGTTCCAATGTTCAAACATCTACAAGAACCAATTCTGATGATGGATGCGCTAGAAGTGGCTGGACATATTTGAAGGTGGTCTTGGTCCATTTCCCCTTGCAGATCACATAGAAGACAGAGTAGTGAGGAATATATCCCAATTTGTTCAAATGTTTTGCCAGACAATCATGTCCCGTAAACAAACTGAAGGTTGCAACTGCCGTTTTTTGATATTCAGGAATTACTGTTTGAATGTTTGGTAGTTCCCATCAATACATATTTTGAATTTTCTGGCTATAGCCCACCTAGTCCTGTTTATTCTTGATGACTTGGTAACTGGTAAACCATAGAGATAGACCAAATCTTACTATACAAAAAAATGTAGATTTCGTTAAAACACACAATTTATGTCCAAATGAATTTTTTGTGAAGTGAACCATTTCTGAGACATTCCTTGTTATTTGTGAGAGTTTTGCAATACTTACACTTTTCTCAAATGGTCATTATTCACTCTTGGCTGTGCAAAGAGAACAGAATTTTAAAGCCCTTCATAGCAACCACTAAATGAGTTGACTATTGCTCAAAGCCTACTGTATTTCCATATTCCCCTTGTACCTACAACAAAATTAGATCATTTCTACAAATGTTTATCTCAACTAACATGAAGAAGATAGAGGAATGAGAGTTTGTAAGAATAGTTAGTACCAGAGTAGAGTCATGTGAGCGCAACATATTGGAATAAACACATTTCCAGCAAAATCTCGACATATTTTTGGGTTAAATACAATATTTCCCCTACTTACTGTATGTAGTAGAGAAAGTAAAAATGTAGTCATTTATTCATTACCAAAAGTCATCTCTGCAGTTCTGGAACATGGTTAAATATTTATGGTTTGCAACCAGATATACATACAACGGAGTTCATTGTACCTGCTAATTTCTGTCTCCAAACAAGTGTGAGAATGATGTGATTATTTGCTGGGCATGGTGCCAAAATGAACTTGTACTTTAATCACTGGTCACTTTGCTTTCGTCCAGCAAGATACTAGCCAGGACGGTTGTCTGTGCATTTGCAATGCAGACGTTCAGGTTCCACTGCTTTGACCCGACATATTCCAGGTTCAATTTTGGGTGCTTCAGGCTGAAAGCAGTAGCTCGTTTTTGGAAAAGGAGCTTCTTATAGCAAAAAGATGACACATTAAAAGTTTCAAGGTGTTTGGCTCAAGCAGAACATCCCAAAATTCATCAGCCACATGGATTGGACATCGTCCAGTCCAGACCTGAATCCTCTGGATCACAAACTCTGGAGAGACCAAGACCAGCTCTTCAATACACAGTAATCTTGAAAGCATAAAGAAATCCCTGCTGCGAGCAGTTGTAGATTTAGACATAAATGTCATCTGTGCCGCTATAGAAGACCGGCCAAGGCATTTAAAAGGCTTGTGTGAAGGCTCAAGGTGGACGTTTTGAATGAAATGATAGTGTAAAGTGTTCATCAGAATCTGTTCTATTAAATGGTATATCATTACTTTAAAAATTTTTCTAGGTAAATTTGCCAACATTCTGGGTAGTTGATTTGATCAATTTGTGCTTTTCTATTACTTATTACCTATACTGTGATATTTTTATTGCTTCACTGTCAATAGCTTTAATTTTTATGTATTATTTTTGGGGATGGGTCCTCGATACTTGCAATACCTCAATACTCATGATACCTGCATGGTATCCACAACCAACGATACTTCAGAAAATTCACTCAACACTTTTTTGATACTTCGGTGGTGATTCTACAATTTTTATTTTATTTTAAAATCGCAAAATACTATTGTCACAAGTAGAACATCTTAAAGTAGTCACAATGACTACATAAACAGTTCGATCAAGCAACACTCGCCGTAAGTTCATCTTCAGTGTCAAGTGATACCCATTGTGAACAGTTATTTCTGAACTGGAAAACCATTAGACAGTAGATCAGGAACTGCATCTGTTTGACTCATTGCTGGATGAAATGAACGTGAGGTACAAATCCATTGAAGAAAATTAAGTATGTTCCATTGTAACACTATTAGATCCCTACTTAAAACGACAAGTTTTTTGCACTCCCAGTGCCCTTAGTTATGCTAAAGACCAACTGGTGGACCTTGCTAACCAAGAGGAATGTCCTGCATCCAAAATTGATCGAGTAAAAGTTTTTAATTTTTTTTTTTTCCCCCAGATTTTCGGATACCTATATAGGGATTGTCATGTAATACCGACATACTCATAAAAATCGATAAGTTCACAAACTTTTCTTTATTTTATTTTGGATGTCACCTACTGCAAAGCCCGAGAAATTGAGAAATTGCAAGAAATGTGACATCTGTACAGTAACATTATGCAAGAAAAAATCTTGTGTCAGATGACAGTTAACAGTTCCCAAGAAGAAATCACTGCACATCATAACAATGATTTGTTACCCCTTCTTTCTAGTGCACTGGATTACTGGAAAACAAATTCAACATTTCCAAAAAAAAAAAAAAAAAGAATGAGAATGCTAGTATTTTTTTAACAAAAACTTATGTTTCAAAATCGCATTTTGCTTTTAAATGTCTTCTTTCTTGGAAGTTTGAAAACAGTGTTTTAATAATCAGTGAAACCAAAAAGGTGAGTTGATTAATAACACTACACAACACTTACTTATAACTGGAAGTTTAAAAACAGTCAGCTTCCGAAACATGTTGCGGTAAATTATAAGTGTTGCGTAGTGTTAATCGACTCACCTTTTTGGTTTAAATTAGTCTAATGCAGAGTTTAAAAATAAGTACACTGATGGTTTTAAATTTTGTCTCATCAAATATGTGCACCTAATTAATTACATTGGCATTACACAGTTCTCTCAATATTCTATTTTGTATTGAAACTTGAAGTAGAAATGACAGTATCGAGTATCGTGGAAATCATCATGTATCAGTATCAAGTATCGAGAAAATCTGGTACTGACCCATCCCTAAATATTATTATCTACTATGCTCCATGTTCCATTTGTTCAATAAGTTACAAGAAAATAATTGTTAAATAATTGGTTTGCCCTTGTAATTTATCTCCTATGCTAAGGAATTACAAACCTCACTGTATGGAATGTTACAGATGTGCTGCAAGGGGAATATGAGCATCCCATAGAAGCAGGTGAAGTCATGTTGATTGTCGCTGCCTTCATTCACCTGTCCTCCAGCTTTTAGATACTTGATGCAGTCATACGCCACTATGTTCCATAGCAAGCATATCTCCTCTATGTTGTCTTTCACAGCTTCCATTTTCTTCAGCACTGCCTGTATGAAGTCCAGTGTATTACAGTGATCTATGCCAAAACTAATCAGGTACTTCAATAAGGAGATGTACCTGAGAGGAGAAAACAAGTTTGGTTTTAGAACATAGCAATGCTTAAAATGTACAACCTACTTGGCTTACTGCTGTGGCCCTCTATAATCGCTCCACCGTTAGATCCGCACTTGATGTAAACACAAGCCATCAACAACAAACTCGCAATACGCCGAAACCAAAGCACACCATAAAATATAGTACCTTAAATATCAGCGATTATCTGTGAGTTTTCAAGATGTATGTACGATAACCTTGTAGAGACTACTTAAATGTAACGCAATATTTCTAAAATTCCTGAGTAAATATCGTTCTGTTGCTACATAAATACGAGGTATGAGTCCACGTGGTGTTCGTTTTGTGTTAGTCGCAGATGATAACATCAGGTTATCGCGGAGGGATACAAGGTGCGGATCTAAGGCTGGATGGAGTATAGTTTGGTACACAATTTCATTAAAAAGAAACTTAACCCTTTTAGTGCCGAGAGCCGATCTGCTCATATTTCTGAAGCTGGCTGTAGAGAACAAAAGACCAGCCATCCATCACTGGTGTGAAATGTCACGGGTATTCATGTTGAAAATAGAGCACAAAACTGTGTAACTGTGCCCCCCACATGATAAAGCAGTAAAACTGTTTTTAAACCAAGGCTTATTTAGTATGATCTCCATTTGTAATATCAACAGTTTGGATAACCTGTCAATAGTTCCAAATTAAGAACAAATTAGAAACTAAAAGCTCCACTTATCTTATTAATATTGCAAGGTGGTATAATGCCGACTACTTTCAAGTTGCATTCGACTTATTGTCAAAGCTATCCAAATAAGTTACCATAGTTACTGATGCTCAACTTAAAAGATCTATTTGTCACCAACCTCTGAAAACAATGATTTATAAATACAATCTATTGGTGGTATTTCAAAATTCCTCAGTTCTTGTTTTTTAAAATAAATATCTTTTCCCAAACCATTACATCTATAAGTCCATTTAATTGTTTTAATAACTTAACTTCTGGATTTATTTCATGATTAAATGACCAAAACTGATCTGCCACAGCTGATTTATCAATGTTTATATTTAATATTTCTAAAATGCTCTTTTATTCTGGTTTCTAAATGACATTTAGTTTTACCAATATAAACCCTATCACAATCCAAACAGCTATATTCATAGGTTTTTGTTTTCAGAGGTTGGCGACAAATAGATATTTTAAGTTGAGCATAGGTAACCATAGTAAGTTGTTTGGACAGCTTTGAAAATAAGTTGGATACAACTTGAAACTAGTCAGCGTTTTAGTGCTGTTTTTATTTTTAATACGGTGACGGTGATGAGCTTTTGACTCTTTCGTTATCTCGGGTAGTGGTACTGGATGGAATGAACATACACTCGGGGTTAACTTTAGTGAAATATTTTATTCGCACCTTCTTGTTCACAGTATTTAAATCGTATTACAGTAGCAAGTCTTTTATTTCAGTGGATCGACTTCCCTAGCATCACCAAGATTTAATGTCTGAAAATTTAGCGATATTTCGCTAAATGTGTTTTCCCTCACTTTACACTTCATCTATTTTACGTCCTTTCATTTAATTGCACACTTCGTATTAACCAACTTATTAAAGTTAGCTAATGTTTCACTTATTTTACACAAATTAACGGTCTTTAAACACTTAGTAAATTTACTTTCACTATTTTATGACGTGCACACACAAAAATGCGTCCAACTACACCAAAGACATAAACGCTAATCCCTAATTCTTTTGGTTGCGAGTCCAGCATTCCAACTGCCATGTGTACATCCGCGTATGTGTTCATCAAATAGTTCCCGCATTGTTAGGGAAGCGATCCTTAGCCATTCTCCCTTCGCTTTCAATATTGAACACATATAATTCTTTTATTTATACATATATATTAAAATTAAATATGGAAATATCTATGACGTCTTTAAACAAACTTAATTGTTCGTAACAATGAACATTAGTAACACGTTTTCGTCATTTAACCAACTCATACCAACATCAAAAACAAATTACACTCCTAACAAATATTCACATAAACGATTTTCTTTTGGGGTCTTACAATATCCTGTCTCACATGCCCCTTGTTTTGTTTTTCAAGTTGTCACCTACAGTTACAATCTTGAAACACAATACAATACTTCTCCCTATTCCCCTAATAGGTAATACTTTGTACAATACCCTTTTTTCTTTACAATCTTTGCTGTATGTTTTTGTCTTTTGTTTTGGCATGACACAGCATGTCTATAAATTTTACATATTCAGTTGCCACACAATACAACACCTAGAATATTCCTAAGTTTTTACATTTGACATTGACACAAACATTATTTTTTTAAGTGTATCACGGTTTATTGTGTGCCTTTTGACTTATGTTCCTTGTTATGAGGAGAGAAAAACAGGATACAAATCTTGAGCTAATGATTATGATCATATTTATGGCAATATTTTATTCAGTTCTTTGTCCTCTGTCTTGCAAGCTTATTATGTATAGGCAGGTCATTGAGTCAATTCTTAAACTCTGATGTTACTAATGATGCTATTGTGACATTGGGTTCTTATTCACTATTGTTTAGTTGGACATTTCTTCAAGCTTAAAATTGGCTATATCCATCTTACTTCATGGGCATTGCTTTTCTGACTATGGTTTTTCTTACTTCACTGTCACATCTTTATCTCTTATCTCTATAAGAGAAAACTTCTATACTTATAATTATTCTGCACTTGTAATATTTTTCTTCTCAATTCACCCTCAACACCTTTGTGTCAAAAAATATTTTATCTTTGTCATCACAATTGATTCCTTTTTATTTTTGTCCCTGACATCCTTATGTCAAAAACACATTATTTTCCGTCGCTATAATTCACTTCTTTAATGACAATCAGTGTCCTCAACTGCCTTTGTTGACAATACTCTTGGTGGTCAATATAGCCTATGACTGTTGATTTTCTATCTTGTTGTATTTTCCAATCTGAACATAATCTTCTATAAGTAACCCACTAAAAATTATTATTTTCCATCATCTCTACTGTTCCTGCCTTACATGTTTGTTGGCAGACTATTTGGTCCTTTCTTTGTATGGTTTTAATTTGTTTTTATGGTATCTTCCTACCAACTTGCCATTTGTATTCTGTAGCTCATATGTATGGTCGCCCAGCTGTTTTGTTATGACCAGCGGTCCAGTATACAGTAGTTCCATTTTCTCTTTGTGCAGCCATCATGTGTCGATGTCAATTGTCAATCGCTTAGGTTTTGTGTTGGTCATCTACTCGATTGGGGCAAACTTAGTCGTAATTTCCCTGAGTGTTGGTGGTGGTTGTTGTGTCTGTATTCTGTGCAACATCCGCCCTATTTGGCACATTTTCATCCTGTTCCTGTCGTCTTATGTTGCCGGTGTTCCATTGGTTTCTGCCCCTTTGGTGTGAACCCCTATTGTATGACGACCTTTGGCTGTTTAAGTATTCCCTACAGAATCTTATGTGATTCACTTGATGGGTACGGTCTCCTGGTCTCCCGCGATCATACCTATGTGTTCGGTATCTCGATTCACCCCTTGATATCGTGTCGTTGTACCGCTGTCTCGTGTTCTCCATCCTTTCGCCATGATTGTGTGGATGTGGGAAATGGTGTGCCCCTCTCCCCCTGTCATGGGTGCTCCTAGTATTTCTATCTTCTCTCTCATTCTGGTTGTTTGTAGTCACGCTCCTGTTTAAGATAGGTGAGTTTGGGTGACTGTTCCTATGTCTATGCTCATTAGGCCGACCATTTTGCGTTTCGAAGGCTGTTAGTAATTCTATCATGTCTGCAAAATCTACTGGCCTCGCAACAATTAACCCTGTTCTTACTGTGTCTGGGAAATGTCTTGTTATGCTGGTAATTAACTCTGCTTCCGACAGGTTAGGGTCTAATAGCTTCCCTTTGTTGGCTACTTTCATAAAATAATCGACTAGCGATAACCCTTTGGTCGGATCATATCTACCTGTCGCTATCTCTACCCTAGTCTGGTTTTGCTTAGCTGGGCCCTAATACCTTGATAGGAATAGATTTCTGAATGAGCTATATGATTCATGACCAGCTAGTGTTAACCTTAGCCATTCTAATGCTTTGTTTTGTAAGCTTTTCTCGACTATCATCATCCTAAGCTCATTTGGTATCCTTTTCACTTTAAAATACTCTTCCATCTCCTTAACAAAGAGTTTTGGATCGTCTCCCTTCTCCTCGTCAAATGTAGGTGGTGTGATTTCATGTAATATGCTGTTGGTGTAGCATGTGTTGTGTGTTGTGTCATTGTTTAATTGTGAACCTCTTTCTCTATATGGTGAGTCAACATTTTGTACATTATTCAAATAACTTTCATCTTGTACATCATTTACATCTAAATCATCATTTTGCCTTTGTAGTGCATTCACAACATCATTTACATTAGCCAAACTTTCTTTTCCTTTTCTCATTTCTTCACAAATTGATTTTAAATCATTCTTTATTTCTAAGTGACTTTGTTTCATATCATTCATAGCATCTTGTTGTGATTGTACTACATCAGCCATAGTCTTAATTTTAGGAATTACAATTTGTTCTACAGTTTCATTAATGATTCCTTTACTACCTCTATTTCTTTCCTTAATTCCTCAGTTATTTCTACTTTTACATTTGTAATCTTACAGTCTACACTTGCATTACATTCTGTTATTTCATCTCTACATCTACCAATTTCTCCTTCTAATACAATCTTATTTTCTCTCATTTCCGATTCTATTTTTCCCATCCTATCTCCTATGATTTCTATCCTAGCTTCTAAAGCTTCCTTTGTCTCATTTATGTTTTTATGCACTAATTTTAAATTAGTTTCAATTACTTTCATATTTTCTTTACACTCCTGTCTTCCTAATTCTATTTTCTGTTCTAAGTTCTGTCTTCCTAATTCTATTTTCGCTTCTAAATCCTGTCTCACTTCCTCCATTTTCTGACCTATCTCTTCCTTATTCTGTTCTAGTTTGACCTAAACTTAGTTCTATGTCCTGTTTTAATTCTACCTAATTTTGTTCCATTTTCTGACCTATTTCCTTCATATTCTGTTCTAGTCTTTCAAACACGATCATTAGTAACCTTTGGTCTTTTCCTATTGCTAGCTCTTCCTCACTTTCTGTTCCTATCTGATAACTAGGATCTGCCCCTTCCCCTATTCCTATTCCGTTTCCTTTTTGCGACATTCTCGTTTTTTTATTTAGTTCACTTTGGCTTAAAAGTCCTACTATTTTGCCACTTCGCAGTAACATAAAAATAAAATGAATATACAAATAAAAATTTTTGGTCCTACTTTTTCTCGTTGATTGATTACGTGCATCCCCTGGGTAATCACCGAGATTTAATGTCTGAAAATTTAGCGATATTTCGCTAAATGTGTTTTCTATCACTTTACACTTTCATTTAATTGCACACTTCGTATTAACTAACTTACTTTACACTTTCATTTAATTGCACACTTCGTATTAACTAACTTATTAAATTAGCTAATGTTTCACTTTTTTTACACACATTAACAGTCTTTAAACACTTAGTAAATTTACTTTCACTATTTTATGATGTGCACACATAAAAATGCGTCTAACTACACCAAAGACATAGACGCTAATCCCTAATTCTTTTGGTTGCGAGTCTAGCATTCCGACTGCCATGTGTACATCCGCGTATGCGTTCATCAAATAGTTCCCACATTGTTAGGGAAGCGATCCTTAGCCATTCTCCCTTCACTTTCAATATTGAACACATATATTTCTTTTATTTATACATATATATTAAAATTAAATATGGAAATATTTATGACGTCTTTAAACAAACTTAATTGTTCGTAACAATGAACATTAGTAACACGTTTTCATCATTAACCAACTCATACCAACATCAAAAACAAATTACACGTTTAACAAATATTCACATAAACGATTTTCTTTTGGGGTCTTACAATATCCTGTCTCAGTTTGAAGAACTGCAATATTACTAAGATAAGTGAAGCTTTTAGTTTCTAATTTGTTCGTCTTTTACATTCTGTTGCATCGCTACTAATAGCTTCAATTTTCCTTGATTTAAGGCTTCACATTATCAAAATTTTAGAACACTAGTTGGAGTATCACTTTTCTTAACTTCTTCTGTCAGGTGTAAATAATATGTGATGTCTAATGTTTGTGTTGGATTGACTTTGGATATGACGTTTTCCTTTGAATTAGGAAGGTATATATTCTTCTTGATGTCTTGAATTTTGGAAAGAAAGCTCTCCTGAGTCTTTAGTGTATGTGTAAAATTCCTCTTGTTCCATGTATTGAATGGGAGTCTGATCAACTTTTCGTGTTGAATAAGAGCTGCTTTTTCTATTTCATATTCAATGGGGTATTGGTTGGTTAGTATTTCCATAGCTGCTATTGGTGTGGTTTTGATAGCACCTGTAATTAGTCTCAGACTTTGGTTTTGAAAGATCTGAATTTTTTTTGTATTTGCTGTTATAAGAACTTCACTGCAGTAAGTAAATAATGGCTTTATATATACATTGTATGTTGTGTTAAGAGTTGCTCTGGAACATCCCCACTTCATTCCTGTTAGACATTTTAACAGTGAAAGGCGCCTTTCTGCTCTTTGTATTACATTTTCTATTTGTTTGGTCCATGTAAGTTTGGCATCAAATGTTGTTGTTGTTTTCTAGTGCCTTGCATCTGGCAATGAAGCCATTAGCATTCATGCTTTCCAATACTTTTGAACTGCAGTTTCTTCTGATCTTAATGCTTCACAGGTCTTCAAGTGGTCTTCGTTCATTTCTGCTGGATCGTTACACAGGACACATATTGGTGAGGCTGAGATACCCAATGTAACTCCTATACTTTGCTTCGTTTGTTTCTGGAATTGTTGTCCCTCAAAATTTAGTTTTATTTTTAGTGATTTCTTTCTTAGTGAAAAGATTTGGTAGTTTGATTTTGTTGTATTAACAGTCATTAAATTTTCTTTGGTCCACTTTTGTAGGTTGGTTAAGGATTGTTGCATGATTTTTTCTAGTTCTGTGCTTTTGCTTTTTGGTTTTGAAATCCACATTACTAAGTCATCAGCAAATAGTGTACACTTCACACCTGATTCTTGTATTTGTTGTGGCAGACCGTTAATAAATATATTAAAAAGTGTAGTGCTGAGCACTGCACCTTGTGCTAAGCCACGGTGTTCTTGTTTGTATTTAGATATATTTCTTCCATATCTGGTAGCAATAAAGCGTTGTGTTAGGAAATGGCATAGCCACGAAAACATTGGACCTTGTATCCCAATTTTTTTTTTTTACTTTCTTTAGTAGATTTGTTCTGCATATAGAATCATATGCACTTTGGAAATCATTAAAAACTGATAAATTATCCTCTTTTCTATTGAAGGAGTCTTTGATTTCTTGACTGAGAAGTAAGACTTGTTCATTTGTAGAGTGGAACTCTCTGAATCCAGCTTGACATGGGGATATTAAATTTTGTGATTCTAGAAACCAATTTAACCTGTTTGACACCATTCTTTCCATCACTTTTGCTATTATGCTGGTAAGAGATATTGGTCTATAATTTTTTATTTCTGATGCCGTTTTATCTTTCTTCAAGAGTGGGATAATCATTGTTTTTCACCATTCAGCAGGTACAGTAGTTTTTCAGAATAGATTGTAGAGTTTTAGTAGTTGTTTTGCTGTTTTTCCAAGTTTTTTTTATGAACTCTGGATGTATGTGATCTGGTTCAGGAGATTTTTTGTTTTTTAGATTATTTATTGCAATGTTCAGTTCTTGCACATTAAAATTTTGAAAAAAGATATTGCAATGAGTGTTAGGATCACATTTTCTTTGTTTCAAATCTTTCTTAAATTCTTTACGTTCCTTTTTACTATTTCTTGTTACTTTATGTGAATTAGCATAATATTTATTGAATGTTTCAGCTATGGCCACATCATTTGTTAATATTTTATTGTTGTGTATGATAGGTGTGCTGTTGCTTTCTTTCCTGTCCTTGACATTTTTTATGAACTTATGGGCTTTGTTGCCATCTGTCCTATAATCCATTTTTTCTAAGAAATTATTAAAGTGATTCTTTTTAGCTGTATTAAAAAAAAATAATAAAAAATAGAAAAATCAGCAGTTGCATTTCACTTTTGGACAAAAAATCATGACATAAAGCTAGAACCGAAACTTCTCAAACACATAACCGGAAAACAAGAACTGTCCACATGGTAACAAATCTTCATTTTAACAAATAGAAACCGAGTATTTAATTTCGATATTCCTCAAAAAGACATTTTCAGTAAGTTCATTGAACCGTTACCAGAATAAACATCAGAAGAAGCATCACCATCCGCACCATGAAACACCATGGAAACCCAGTTATTGTCCAGTTGATAATGGAGGAAAGTTAACCTTCGAAACGCGTCCCGGAAAACTATGTTGTAAGTGTTGTTCAGTGTTATTAATTGACTCACCTTTTAAATTAAATTCAAACAGTACTTCCTGAGTAACCTCGAAAAACAGCAGTTGCAACCTTCAGGTTGATTACAGGACATGATTGTCTGGCAAAACATTTAAACTGAACTGGGATATATTCTTCACCACTCTGTCCTCTATGTGATCTGCAAGAGGAAATGGACCGAGACCACCTTCAAATATGCCCGGCCATTTCTAACATCCCATCCATCAGTGAAAAATATTGGAGAGCAAGAGGATTAATGACTTCATTGTCAGAAATCCAGCATTAGCTAACAACAACATTATCAAAATTAGCAATAAACAGAAAAACGAAATTTTCTACCAAAATCCCTATGTACTCCCCTTAAAGGTATCTACGAATTTACTTTACCCTTCTAAGCGTAAAATCTTAACTTCATGTATGAAGCAGTTGGCAGCATACAGATGTTAATAGCTAATACAACCAGTCGGAGAACTTACCGAGAATTAGATCTAACCATAGGAAGCAATTGTTGAGACATCATGCATTCTACGAGGAACAATGCAGGTGTTCCAGCCATAAATCTTGGGCCAGTCCCTGCAAAGTATGTAGGCGCAGCGAGAACATCAGTGGGCAGAGCTTCGGAACCCCTTACAGTGTTCTCCATCAAGATGTTTACATAGTAGTCAACTAACACCAATGTTGAACTTTCTCTTTCGGCTAATTGCTTGAGAAGGCTTAGGAGACTCTGAACCACCTTCACACCTTGTTCATTCGATTTCTTTAAAACTCTCTGCAACAAATTTAACAGTGCAAATGTCATTTCCATTCCTTTTATATGAATCTACAGTAAAATATACTATAGAACCTTCATTTGGATGTATGGCCGCCAAATGGGAGTTTTCTAGGTTCAGACAGCATGCTGTTCAAATATTCACAGCCCTTTAAATTCAAACACACAGATTTGAGTGAACATTGGACCTACAAGAAATGTTACTTATATATGCTATTTATTGTCATTTGAAGGTGTTTATTATTTATTCTATACCATTGCTGTGAACATTGTTTTATTACTTATTGAAGGACATATTTCTAGGTTGAACAATAGAAAAATACATATGTCTAGAAATATAGACAAAATTATCATAACTTTCAAAATCCAAAAGTAGCTGCATAGAAAAATCTCATTATTTATCCACATAACCAAGAAAAAAATTGACATCATGAAATCCATAGCTACTTACATGTAAACATTTTCAGGAAGGAATCATTACCAGTTCATCAGCGATAGAATACAGGCTCATTTTGGGCATCTTCAATATTAAAAATATTCCAGACATATCTACACATAGCAGCTTCAAAAGATTTCAAATTTAAAAACACGACATGGTTCAAATCCCAGCTTCACGAGCGGCTGCTCTAGGCACTTGAGCTACCATGACCAGTATGATATTAAATTTTCAAACCGATATGTATTTTCCTGGTAGGCCACTATGGAATCTCACATCTGAGATAAATACCTCAAGGGCGACTTATAATCCTAAGTAATGTATGTCCCAGGTTCAAATCCCAGCTATGGCACTGAATTTTTCAGTCCTGATTCTACCTCTCATCCATCCAACACTTACCTAGCAGACAGTGGTACTCAATTCCAGACTACTTCACTTGATGAAATGTACTACAATTTGCAACACACCCCTGCACTAAGCAAATTAAATTAAAATTATGATCCAATCTTATCCTATTTCAGCCCTATTAAAGCAAAAATATGCTCCAACTTTAATAAAGCAACCTCCATATTTCCACTATTAAATCCGTAACTGATACAAAAATTCTGCTTAAGATACCATAAGACTTGCACACAGTGATTTCCACCTTGGTGGCACCATGGTCGAGCAGTTTGCCCAACACCTACGTGGCCCGGGTTTGACCCCAGGAACCCACATGTAGTGGATAAAGCAGCATCTGGGCAAATTTTCTCCAGGTTCTCCAGTTTCCCACGCCACTCATTCCACCAATTGCTCCATCATCTTTCCATTCATTGATTTCGCCTGCATTTCATATCATACTCTTCCTCACTTTCATACTGATCATCCGCTTCCAGGTCTTCACTCTGTATGGTACATAGATTCCTGTGCTCCCCGACAAGCATCTCAATCTAGGCACTGGCTTGTAAGTCCTAGAGGGTGTAAGTCCTAGTAAGGGGAGGGTAAACGCAAAGAAGAAGACTTCCACCTTAACTAGAAAGATCCAATGTGCAAAAAATATAGCTAGTGACAACAGTCACATACATTCAATCAACAAACAGAACTTCATAGGTAAATATGTTACCTCATATACAGAAATTTCCGAAGAAAAAGCAACCCTTTTTTCTGAACAGTCACAATTACAGTTTAAAACCGTATTACCAATCTAGAATTCAACAATATTAGTGAAGCTGCACAACTATTGTAACTGTTTTCATTTAAATGCTACTTCATATGGCTCAAGTAAAAGAAGCTATTAAGTGGTCAACAAAGAATAATTCTCCAGGATATCATCTTGTTGTGCAAGCCAAATCTTCCCAGGAAAACATTACTGCTACAAACACAAATTCATGCCATTCTTGGAATACACGAGCCATCAAGAGAGAAAGGTTATAACTAGAGCACTTATTTTTTTTTTGCTGCAATTTTGTCTTTAGTGTTTGAGCGATATTCACTTTTTTATATATTCAAGATTTCTGGAAGCCATTAATTTCTGCAGTTCGAATGATTTAAGTTGTGTTTGATATTTCTGTGTTGAAAGTGGTATGTTCTCTAGTCTTCTTCAGGGAAAGACCTCCAAAACTCCTGGCAGTGACGGTCTGCCCATGGAATTCTACCGTTCCTTCTGGAGTGTGATAGGTGATGACTTAACGGCGATCTTCAATGTCATCTTACAACGTAGACAACTCTGTGCCTCACAGAAGCGGGGCATCATTGTTCTCATTAGGAAGAAACCTCTCTCCTCTTCGATTGCTAACTTCCGTCCCATCTCTCCTCAATTACGATTACAAGCCACTGGCCCGTGTGTTAACCAACAGACTCCGACCTATGCTTAGCAAGCTTATTCATCCTTCACAACATTATGGTGTTCTGCGTTGCAACATTTTTACGTGTGCTCTTTACATGACTCCATTGCATATTCCTCCTTGCAAGGACCTCCCGCTGCGTTACTGTCTTTGGACTTCAGACGCGCCTTTGACAGTGTTCGTCATGATGATTTGTATGCCTGTTGGCTCAAGTTTAGAACCGCTCACTTTCCACTTGCCAGCCAGATTCTAAGTCCGAACTTACTGCGCATGCGCCGACAGTAGTTTCACAATCCTCCACTAGATTTCACTGCATGACTAGCAGACGATTTTCACATCTGCCAACATTGCTTTTTACACTACACTAGTTTTCGTTGCCAACACATTAAACACAAATGCACTCACTCGCGTCGTTGCCGCCACAGACATACCGCTATCGCGTATGATGATGATTATTACATTTATATTATATATATTATTTATATATAATACTATATATTATACTTATATTTATTATTATTTTATTATTTAATGTTATTATATTTATTATATATATTTATATATTATATATTATATTTAATATTATTATATTTTTATTATGTTTACTATTTATCGTTCTTTTTTTGTTTATTTATTTTATTTTATATTATTATTTTTAATGTTATTAGATTTATATTATATATATCTTTATATTATTTTTATTATTTATCGTTCTTTTTTATTTATTTTATATTATATTATAATATAATGCTAATGGCTTCATTGCCAGATGCAAGGCACTAGAAAACAACATATATTATTTTATTGTATTATTATTTAATATTATATTATATTATATATATTATTTATATATATAATATTATATTTAATAGTATTATATTATATTTATATTATTTTTATTAATTATCGTTCTTTTATTTATTTATTTTTATTTATTTTTTAATTTTCGAGTGGAGAAAAAATCCATTTACGGAGCCCCATGCGCTGGGATGGCACAGATGGGGGACTGTAGGCTTCGCCCTAGGGCACATCACATTCCCTGCATAGCATTCGAGTCCTCAGCAGGCCCTCGTCGTACAGGAACTGCATGCATGACTCCTCATTAAAGCACAGAGGTGCCAAATCTAATATACTGATAAAGCGATCTGTTGCACTAGTTGCTTCTAAGAAGGTCAGCAGCATACTGCCGACTCCCGCAAAAACATTCAAACTTACTATTGGCAACAAACTCATAGGGACATTCTGCTGTTGGCAGCGCTGCATTAACACAGCAGCTTCGGCAACTTTCGTGACCATTCATACACACTGCCGAGTGGGACTTTGCCGAAATTCTGACCAAGTGCTTGCGTAAGCTTATCTAAACAATAACCTGCCTGTTTGGCTTGGACTGGCTTAACTGATGCCTTTATCTCCTACATCCGATGTTTATATACTGACATCTCCAGTTGTGTGCAAGTTAATGGGTTTCTGTCGCAGGAGTTTCCTATTGGGAGATCGGTCCGCCAAGGCTGCCCTGTGTTGATATTATTCATTTTTGCCTTAATTCCCTTGTTTTGCCAGATTCACCACAAACTTACGGGCTTGTCTTTACACCTGCACCATCTACATGTACTTGTCTATGCTGATGACGTCACCGTAATCCTTACTGATGCTACTGAACTCCGCTCATTGTGGGATGTCTTCCACCGATTTAGCGTCATATCTAGCCTAGCAATCAACCAAGAGAAGTCCAAAGCTCTTATCATTGGACCCTGGGCCTCACCCCTATCTTTGGCGCCACTTCAGATAGTACCCAAAATCAATCTCTTTACTATCTCCTTGGGTGAAATGCAGCATCTCAACTGGAAGCCCATTGTTGGCCGCATTAAAGACACTGCAAAGGACATATATCGCCGTGATCTGTGCCTGTATCAACGTAGTTGGGTGGTGCATATATACCTCCTCTCACAGTGTTGGTTTGTGGCTCAAGATATGCCCTTGCCGAAAATTTATTCCCGGCAGATAACCTGTGCAATCTCTTGGTTACTCTGGCAGGGCTGCATTTTCAAAGTTCCCCTGTCTATCCTGCACTTATCTCCCTTTCAAGGAGGTACTGGACTGCTGAATGTGGGCTTCAAATGTTTGGCACTATTTGTGTCGTGGGAAAAAGATGCAAGACCTGCACTCCACATTTTCTGCCTCTTGGATGACTTCTTGGTCAACTCATATGGATCTCCAAAATCCTGTGGATGTTCGACAGATTCCGGGCTCTTTAGGATATTTGAGGAGCTATTTCATGGAATGGAGTTATTTGGGTACAAACTGTCAACAGATTGGCCACCGTATGGCAGGCAGAATCTACAACGAGCTCCTTAAAGTATGTGACCTACCATTGACGCGTCTGGAACGTATTGCACCCGCTGACCTTAACTATCAACAACTCTGGAAGAATATCACTAGCCCTGTACTTCCTTACAGTGTTCACTCCATTTGGTGCCAGGCGGTCTACGACTTGATACCAACACGTCAACGGCTCACCAACATACATTTATGTGACTCCTCACTGTGCCTCTACTGTAATCATAGATACTGATGTTCATTTTAATTACATCAGTATCTATGTTTTTTGTTTTCAGAGAAAAATGAAGGATTGTAGCTTTGGTAACGAATTTGTTTGTATACCTTTGAGAATGAGTTGGAGTCAACTCAAAACTCGAGTCAGTGTTTGAAAAAATAACTTGCAACATTACTAAGATAAGTGAAGTTTTTAGTTTCTAATTTGTTCTTACTTTAGTGTTTTACTCTATGTTTGCACGGTATTATTTTGCTGTTATTTATTGTTTCTTCCACTTTTTGAACTAAGGTTTTCAATGAGTTTTTATGTTGTTGTTGCTGTTGTTGTTAGCTAATGCTGGATTTCTGACAATGAAGTAATTAATCCTCTTGCTCTCCAATATGAGTTTTTATTGATTGGTTCAAATTCCTTCATGTAAAGCATTTCTTCCATTTTGCTTAAGTAATCTGTGTTTAACATAACTATTTTGTTTCCTTTGTCAGCTTTTGTGTATATTACTTGCTTTTGTTTAAGGAATTGATGTTTTTTTGTTTGTTTCTTTGATGGGGTTTGGTACTGAATTCTTCTAATATTTTTTCACACTGGTTTTTTGCTAGTTTTTTTCTATTGTTGGTAAATTTTGTATTGCTATGTTTATGTCGGCTATGTTTTCTTCAATTTTGGTAGAAAATGTCACGCAAGTTTTTAAACCTTGATTTAAGAATTCCAATTCCTTTTGGGAGTACATTTTATCACTTAGATTTACCACATTTTTAATTTTGGAATCCACTTTTCCAGAGTCATTACACACTTTTACTTTGCAAAAGACAACATAGCACATGTTACAATATTGCTTTATTTCATCAATCGCCTTTCATCATTAACAAATAAATTGTTCCTTGAGAAATACATCTCCACATTGACTGATGAAGCCATTACTTCACTATTTTTGTGAATGAGTTTTACTTTATTCTTTTTTTATAATTTAACAATTCAGAGGAATCAACTTAAAAGAAAGTGGAACTAATTTTTATACTCAAAATCACTGGAATTTCGTGTTTTTCATAAAATAAGGCTAGTTGCTCAAATTGAGCAAATAAAATGAAGTTGCAAATAATCTTTCAATAAGATGGAGCACCATGCCATTTTGCAAACCATGTCCAAGATGAAATAAATAATTTCCAGAATGGATCATTCTTATGGCCAGTTAACCGCCTCCTCTGAGTAAGGCAACCTTCACACAGAAAAACATTATTAGAATTATGGAAGGCATAAACCAAAATCATCCTGCAAGCCTCTGTTTAGAAATTAGGTACCCTCCCACTTCCCTGCATTTATATTCAAGAAAAAATTATGTTTATACTTCAGAACATCAACAGCATTGATACACCATTTGCAATGAATAACTCAGTAGATAAACATAACACTTACATCTGCACATAACCAATCATAATACCTCACTGTCAGAAAAGTATTCTACACTCTGGCATTAAATTGAATAATAACCTGCCAAGTTACATCAAAGCAATAAAACCAGTAAGTCATTTCAAATCATGTCTCAAGGCACATCTAATTAATCACTGCTTTTATTCCATCGAGGATTATCTCAAATATGATAGTTAGCCATAAAGCTTTGACTGGAAGTCTATGCTTGTATCTATGCACGTAATCTCATAGTTTGTAATGCTAATTTTGACATGTCACCAATAAATTTATGAGCACTAGTTCAACAATGTAAATGTTATGTGACGAATAAATAAATAAATAAACAAACAAACAAATGGCTAGAACAAAAGCCTTCTCCATGAAAAAATACAAGTGCCAAATTTTTCTGTGATCAGTCAAATGGTTTCGGAAATTAGAGGATATATACATGTACATACATCCATTTATATAAGATAATCCTCCTTTTTCTAGTATTTAATAAGCTATCAATTTATAATCTATTTTAGATATCCTTGTGTAATTTTAATTGAGGATAACTCTAGGGTTAACCCTAGGGGTACACGCCGGCATGGAAAACTGTCTTTGGAGTAGGTGGAGAAAAGACGTTGAATGCCAATGGTTTAAGAGGTAAAAGATGAAATTTACTTTAAGACTGTTACCTACTTGTATGTGTCCAAGGAGAAACTGCCACATTTTCTGTATTATTTCTTTTGAACCTTCATAGTTCTCACTGGTAAGTACCATAATACACTCGCCAATACAGTATATCAAATCTTCTGATACATGTAGGAAAAAATTAACAGAATTCAGTATTGGTTTCTTGAAGGGTACAATCTTGTATTTGCCAGCCTGCAATACAATCCTAGAAAAAAAGTTGAATTATTAAAAAACGAAGTATAAAAACACTGCAGCAAACAACACAAGGAAATAAATTGAAAAATATGTTGATATTCTTAAACACATTTTGCTCCAACTTGTATTAATCACAGGACTAGTTTTGGAGATGGCCCTCTCCATCATTCAACTGTTGGTCGACTGGTAACTGCCTCCTCCTTTTCTCGTTGCCTGGTCTACTGCTCTTCCTATTGACTAGTCGTAAGACATAGTCTATGATTGGTATGTCGAAATTCATCAGCCAATCTTGGTCCTTAATGATATATTTTCCCACTGTTAACTCCCAATAATTTTTTGCTGATTTTAAAAGTTGCATATTTAGGTTGATATGATTGCATGACAAATGTGGTGAGCTATGGCTGATTTTGTTTCTTTGTATTTGAGATTTTTAACATGTTCCTTCATTCATTTCCAAATTTCTTTTTGTTTTGCCAATACATATCTTATGGCAGTCTTCACAGTTGACATGGTAGATTCCTGATAATTTAATAGTTGTAGTGGTATTTTTAGAGGGTGATTGAGCAAATTTCTCATACTAAACTTGTTTTGAGAGCCAGTTTTATGTTACAATCCTTAAAAAGTAAAAATTTTGATGAATCAGTTGAAAAATTTAAGTTTGAAGAACTTGCAATATTGATAAGATAAGTGAATATTTTAGCTTCTAATTTGTTTTTATTTTAGGAAGTTAATTGCTCATCCACATCAGCCATGATGTTGTCTATTGCTGGATTTCTGACAATGAAGTCATTAATCCTCTTGCTCTCCAATATTTTTCACAGATGGATGGGGCATTAGAAGTGGCCAGGCATATTTGAAGGTGGTCTTGGTCCATTTCCTCTTGCAGATAACATAGAGGACAGAGTGGTGAAGATTACGAGGGTGGTCTGGAAAGTTTCCAACCTCAACATGAAGATGCCAGCACTCGTAAATAAAACCTAGGGAATTTCGTTGTTCATCTGCTGACAGTTACTCACCAAAGTTTCAGCCATTTTGGACACTCAGTTGTTATGTAACAGTCGTTTGAGTGAGTTGATGTGAGTGCTTTTATGAAAATGGACAAAATCGAGCATCAAGCTGTCATTAAATATTTGTTTTTGAAAGGCAATACGCCTACGCAAATCAAAGATGATTTGGATTCTGTGTATGGGGACTCTGCACCATCATTTACCACAGTGAAATTTTGGGCAGCTGAATTTAAACGTGGCCATAAGAGCTTGGGAGACAATGAACGTTCGGGATGTCCAAAAACTGCAACTACCAACGAAAACATCGCCAAAGTTCACCAAATGGTACTAGACGACCGCCGAATTAAAGTGAAAGAGATAGCAGAGGCTATGAACATGTCAAAAGAACGTGTTTGTCACATATTAAATAAACATTTAGACATGAGAAAGCTGTCCAACCGTTGGGTGCCGCATTTGCTCATGTTAGACCAAAAACGTATTGGAATGAACATTTCCAACGCTCTGTTGGTGCAGTTTAGGCGCAATAAATCGGAGCTTTGGTGCCGATTAATTACTGTAGATGAAACTTGGATTCACCATTATACACCCGAAACAAAAATACAGTCCAAACAGTGGACGGCAAAAGGGGAACCGGCTCCAAAAAAAGCAAAAACTGTTTTTTCAGCTGGGAAAGTGATGGCGACTGTTTTTTGGGATAGTCATGGAGTTATTTTAATCGATTATCTTCAAAAAGGAAAAACCATTATAGGAGCATACTATGCATCATTACTTGACAAGCTGAAGGCAGAACTTGCGGAAAAACTGCCACATTTGCAGAAAAAGAAAATCCTGTTTCACCAAGACAACGCACCGTCTCACACCTCAGCGGTTGCAATGGTGAAAATCCACGAATTACGGTTTGAACTGCTTGACCATCTGCCTTACTCACCAGATCTAGACCCAAGCGACTTCTTTTGGTTTCCTCACCTGAAAATTGCGCTTGGAGGACAGAGATTTTCGTCAAATGAAGAGGCAATCACCTTCGTGAACAATTATTTTGCAGAGAAAAATGTCGAGTACTATTTGGACGGGTTACACAGATGGGAGCATCGCTGGGAGAAGTGTAGAGTTACAAGGAGACTACGTTGAAAAACATTTCTGAAAAAATGTCTTGTATCTTTATTAGGTCAGAAACTTTTCAGACCACCCTTGTATATCCCAATTCTGTTCAAATGTTTTGCCAGACAATCGTGTCCCGTAATCAATCTGAAGGTTGCAACTGCTGTTTTTCGAGGATACTCAGAAATTACTGTTTGAATGTTTGGTAGTTAGTTCCCATCTTTTATTTTTTGATTTTTCAAAGTAATATTTTACAATAATCTTTTTGAATTCAGAGTTGACTAATCCTTTAGCTGCATAAAATGGTAGATCAGCTATAGATTTCTGTACACTGCTGGTACCCTTTTTTGCAAGAAAATCAGCTTTCTCATTACGACTCAGTCCACAGTGAGCTGGTATCCATTGGAAGACTAGATGCTCTTGAAGATGCTGTTAGATGGGTAAGGATTTTTCAACATTCTATAATAGTTTAGTTTTTTGGTGACCACTTGAAGTAATTGCTATAATTGCTGCCCTGGAATCTGAGAGAATAATTGCTTGATGAAAATGTGAGATTCTATACAAAAGATTTTGTATAGAAAATTTTGTAAAGATTTTGTAGGACCATCCAAATTGCATAGTATTACATGTTGATACTGCCATCTGTAGGGTAGGACAAATGCATAGTGAAAACGCACAACTCGTAGTTGTTTCTATGGTCTGAAGGTGACCTAAGTGAAAGGTGCATTCATCCAGCATTGGAAATAGAGGCAAGCAAAGAAGAGCAGAAAGGTATGGTTCATTTCTTGGTGGCTGAGAGTGCTGGAACATATGGGAGTGATTGTCACATGTCCACTATATATGGCAAGCACTGCATGTCCCTGACAAGTGTGCACAAATGGCAGAAGAGATTCCGCAAAGCCATTACACTTGATTTGATTGTGCGGAAAACCAACAAATTACAGAATAACATCAGCATTAGCAATGGCTCCATTCTCATCATTATCAAAGATGACTGCACTGATGAGGGATAAACGTCAGAGATTTGGCTGGAAAACACTTCATAACCCTCTGTACTACCCAGATCTTTCACCTTGTTGCTTCATTTTTAGCAACCTGAAGAAAGGTGTTTGAAGAAGTCAGTTTCATTTGAATGAGGAATGCAAGAGTGGATGAAGTTGTGACTTCTACAAGACTGGAAATGTTCGTCTACCACTGGGATAGAGTAAAACACACCACCCATTCTTACATGAGCACAGACTCAAGATCCACAAATAGTAGAATAAAAGTCACGTGATGGGGAGAAGCGGAAAGAAGCTATTAGAATTGTAAGAATCATTAATGGTTTAAATGAGTGAGTGGAGTTTAAGGGCCCATTGACAACCAGGTCATTTGGGCCCTAAGTCAGATTTTAAAAGCTAAAACACAAGCCGCTGCGGTAAAACAGGTAAAAGCTAAAACACAAAATGAAAATAGTAAATATAAGTGCTGAGGCTTTCACGGTCGGCGTTGTCAACTATGTTAAGTAGATTTTCCGGGCTTGTGGGCCATGGTCAAGTTACATTGCCTTCCTCTGACGTTTCGCTGAAAACTGCGTCCAGCATCTTCAGGGTGATCCAATTAGTGAACTCCCGAGTCCAAATATTAGAGAGCTATGCCTTCCAGCGCGCTATATATATAGCCGCACATGGAGGGAGGGCGTGGCCTGTAGAGGGGGGCGAGCATGGCAGCTATTGGCTGCCTATCGGCAAATGGGACGTCTCTGATCCTGGTATAAAAGAGACAGCTTCCCTTGTCTCGGGTTTTCTTCTCCCTCTTATTAGAGCCGGGAGCCATGTTTTACTTATCTGTTGTCTCTCTTCTTTTCGATTGAAGGAGTTTTTATGCTTAAAAATCTTTATCGCTTCCCGAGTCAAGCGAGCCTGGTAGTGGCTTGTCCTTGAGAGTACCTCCGTGTCTTTGTAATTCACGTCATGGCCAAACAATAGAGAGTGTTCTGCCACCGCTGACTTGTCCGTCTGCCCCAACCGGCTATGTCTTTCGTGTTCTTTTAGTCGAGTGCTGATACTCCGCATGGTGGTGCCTATATATACTTGTCCACAGCTACATGGTATTTTGTAAACACCGGCTGTGCAGTGTGGATGCCTTTTATCCTTAACGGAGTTAAATAAATCTTTGACTTTCTTTGTTGGCCTATAAATAGTCCTAATGTTGTACTGCTGCAGCAGTCTTCCTATTCGGTCTGTTACCTTATGGATGTATGATAAATAGATGGTACTCAGGGTTTGCTTCCTCCAGTCTTCTTGGACTGTCGGGTGCCTCGGATGGTACCTGAAGATGCAGGACGCAGTTTTCAACGAAACGTCGGAGGAAGGAAATCCAACTCGACCACGGCCCACAAGCCCGGAAAACCTACTTAACATAGTTAAAATAGTAAATAGTTAAAAGCAACACAAAATTAATGTTAAAAGTTAAAATGCTGAAATCAGAATGCTAAAAGACTAAGAGTTAAACTGCTAAAAACAAACAGTAAAAATAACATAAACCGGAGGTTGTATTCTGAAACCATAAAACCAAATGCCCAGGAATAAAACACAAGCTAAGCTTGTTTTGCAAAATCAATTTCAGCGACGAACTGCAACACTGTATCCGTTACCTAGAATTGACCGCAGGGTAGAACACAGGCCAAGCGATTGACGCTCTCTAGTATATCGTGGACATTCAACCAAAACATGCAACATTGAGAGTTGTATGCCTCACATGTTACAGACATGGGCCGGATCACCATGTAAAAGGTGGCCTTGAGTGGCACACTAACAGTTTAAACTTCACGACTGATAGACATAACATGTGAAGAAGAATGCAGTAAAAGTTTGAGTATGTCCGAAAAGCATAAAACATGGATTCGTGCATATTGTGCATTGTGTAATCAGGACAGAACCATAGGAGATAGATTTATAGGAAGACTGTGAATAAAGATATTAAAAAAAAAGAAAACGACAACTTCTCAATCCCACCTCGGTATACCACATCGAATACTACACCCTGAGAGAGTAGTAGTAATTAAATGTTCAGGTGCTCTCTATTTGTCATCATTCGCTTGCAGGTTTCCCAACAATATCCTGCAATCTGGAATGATGTCCCTACTATTTTCTGAAGATCAGGGCAGGACGTCAGGTGGTTCTTGTTCATTACTGTGTTCATGCTTTTGCACAGTGTGCAGTGTGGAGAGTCAAATAATTTAATTTTAAAAAGCATATCCTGAAATAGTGAGAGAGTCATTATCCACCCATGCATTCACTATACAGAGCATCCATCTAATCCTGTGGTGAAAAGGTGTCCTGTATCAACATGTACCAACACTTATGGCAATTAGTTTTGAATAAAATGTATTCCATTGTTACTTTGTAGCGCGTGTTTGGTTTTCATTTGACTACCCCTCATAGGTGTACCGGGTGGAAGGGAAGTCATTACATTAATTTAAACCAGTGATAGATCTCGGTATTTGGAACACATTTTGTATCCTACAGAGATATTTTAGTTTTGTTGAGAACAAGCTGGCAACACTGCAGATTGTGTGGATGTCACTTTCCTAGCTCAGTACATAAATACTGTAAGTGTCCCTTGAGAACATAAACACATACCCTGCCTTGTCCTTCCATGTTTACTGTGTGAGTGCAGGCCAATCACAAACATTAGCTCCCAAAACATTACACGAAAGTGAAAGCACCCAACCTGTATACATCCACAAACCAGGTCAATCCCTGACCAACCTCAATACAATGTTGTCAAGCTACTTCATGTCTGAAACAGCTGCTCTGAGTATTCCTTCACGTCTTTTAAGTGATTAATTATTTCGAAACCCTATGTGATGTCCCATAATTACTATCTCTACTGGTAAGTAGGGGAAGTAATGTATTCCACCCAAAAATTCGATGTCAAGATTTCAACGGAAATGCATGTTTTGAGGCCCCCTGAATCCAAAAAAGCATTTTTAGAAAAATGTGTGTGCGCGCGCGTGTGTGCGCATTTGCGGTTGCGTGGGTGCGTGTGGGTGCGTGCGTGTCAGACTGTCAGTCAGTCTGTCAGTCTGTGGACAGCATAACTCAAAAATGAAAAGTCGGTTAAAAACCAAAGTTGGTATTTAAGTTTGATGTCTTTCAAGGATGTGACATGAAGATTTTGAAGAAAATAGCCCCACCCTAAACTACCCTTTACATGGAAAATTTTGATTTTCTCAAAATTGGCTCAAATGATTTTTATTAAAATGTCATATGTTTGAGATATTTTGATGACAAATGAAATGTACATCTTGAATTTTCTGGCTATTGCCCCTGTAGTCGTATTTACTCTGGATAACTTTTGCATAACTGTTATACCGTTAGAGATAGACCAAATCATACTATACAAAAAATGTAGATCTTGCTAAAATACACAATTTATGTCTCAATAAATTTTCTTGTAGGGTGAACCATTTCGGAGATATTCCTTGTTACGTGTGTGAGTTTCAGAAAACTTAGAACTTTCGTGAAATGGAACATCGCTATTCATTTTTTTATATGTTACGTGTGCAAAGAGAACGGAATCTCAAAGCTTTAAAAGATTTGACTATCGCACAAAGCCTACTGTATTCCAATATTGCCCTTGCACCTACAAGGAAATAAGCAATAAGATAATTTGTACAAATGTTTATTTTAACTAACACGAAGAAGATATAGGAATAAAAGTTTGTAAGAATGGTTAGTACAAGAGTAGAGAAATTCATGCGAGTGCAACACATCAGTTTTTTTTACTGAAGTTGTCAGAAATAAGTTACTCTACAAGCATCAAACTGTTATCTTCGTACACTTGTGAAATTATGCATCCAATTTGGATCAAAAACCATTTATTGTTTCGAAATTGGCTGATCAAAGAACAAAATACCATTCTACTTTGTAATCCTTCTATGAAGCACATATTAGGAGGAATGTAATGACTTCCCCCCCCTGTATATCCAAGTTTGCAAAGATACCCATATATTTGATTAAAATGCTTTTATGATATACTTACTCTTCTGTCTTTCTGTCTACATGGTCTTCAGCTCTATCATCCAACACAAATAACAGAGACTGCGCACATGGTAAATTGAGAGCAGGAATCTTTTTCCCAGGATACTGATCTTTAATTTTTGGAGAACCAAAACAGAAACCAAGGAAATGTCGTAAAACTGTGTTGACAAGAATGTCAGGAAAGACCTCAATCTTGTACATCAAGTGCCACCAAGAGTACAGTTTCTTTAGTCCTATAGTCTCTGTTCTGGCATTGTTTGCCTGCAGTGGTTGCAGCAATAGACGAATAGATCGTGTAGTTGATTCTCTGTATTCCTGTAAAAAAAGCAATATCATTTTTAGTTCCACCTCCTAGAGGTATACCACTTAAGGGTACTTTCACCAACTGATACTAAAGATACTAAAAATTTTGCATGCTAACAACGTTTACACTCCTGAGTTTCATTAAGCTTTTACAATAAACTGTTAGCCAACATCTTAACATTAAAGACAACTGTGAACAAAATCAAGAAGGCAAGAAGCCTAACTACATGGCTTCTAAAAGTTTGATGCACTTTTGTCTACATACGGAATGCTCTCCATTTCAATATGAGACAATAGTTGCAGTAACATAAAATACCAAGTGATTTTAGCATTTAATTTGAAGTTAGAAACTTGTCAACTGAAAAATCTATATTCAGGGACAGCATATAATGGAATACATTTCAGATATGCGAACAGTACATTATGGGGTACCACAGGGATCAGTTCTGGAGCCGCTTTTATTTATAACATGTATATATAAATAACATACCACAGCTGAAAAATGGAATAATACCATATGCTGATGACGTGTGTGGGCAATGTTTGAGAGGTAGAACTTAAAAATTCAATGCCACAGCTGGGATTTGGGTCTGTGGTTCAAATCCCAGCTGTGGCATTGAATTGTTAAGTTCCAGTTCTACCTCTCAAAGTTGTACAATATTTAAAATCAAATAATTTATGCATTAAGATACAAAAAACAGCATATATGAGCATACGGACAGCAGAGTAAACACAATATCATGCTTGATGTAAAAATAAAAAAATCAAGATATGTTGTTGTTAGCTAATGCTGGATTTCTGACAATGAAGTCATTAATCCTCTTGCTCTCCAATGTAATTGCTCTCTTCAAAATCAAGATATAAAAAATTGGAATGGACCAATTTTCTAGGGGTTGTGTTAGACAAAAATTTAAGTTGAGAAAAACACGTTAGTAAGATTTGTAACAAAATCTCCTCTAGCCTGTTTGTTCTAAAACAAATGGCAAAACTCGATGCCGACATTCTCCGAAAAATTTATTATGGGTTAATATACCCACATCTTGCTTATGGTATCACAGTATGGGGACAAAGTGCAACAGTACACACAAAAAGACTATTTACATTACAAAAAAGAGCTATAAGAATAATTTTAAGATTAAATAGACAGGAATCATGTAGAGAATACTTTAAGAAACTGAACATTTTGACATATTCATTGTACATAGTTGAGATAATTATGCTAGCAAAAAGAACAGAAAACAGCAGTAAAATAAACAACCAGATTCATGAATACAACACTAGGGGTAACATGGATTTTCACATAAATTCACATAGACTAGAAATTTACAAAATCAAACCATCAGTAGCTGCATGTTTGCTATATAACAAACTACCACAAAATATACAAGAAATAAAATGTATACGTGAATTTAAAGTAGAATTGAAAAAGTAATGCATAGATGGGAGTGTTTACTCTATAGAATTTCTGAATAGGGTATAAGCCATAGCTGTAAGATTATATGTATTAGTTGGTAGAAACTGTCAAGCTAGTGATAAGAGTGTAATACAGAAACATGACGATGTATATATGTTGTTGTTGTTAGCTAATGCTGGATTTCTGACAATGAAGTCATAAATCCTCTTGCTCTCCAATATTTTTATATATTAGTATAGATATATGTATATGTGTGTGTATATCTTTGTTGTAATTATGTATAACCATATGTATTTTGACAATGCTATGAATTATACTGGAATTTCTACAGCTGATAATAAACAATGTGTTTTTTTTACAGAACTCTCACCAAGTATATAGAAATTGAGCACTTCCCCCCCCCCACCCCCAAAAAAAACTGACAGACCCAAAGAAGGATGTAGAAGAATTTAATTGCATAGCACATGTTTCACCCAGGTTCAGTAAGCAGCACCAAAACAAGATGTTAAACTTGGTGATGGACCTTACATTGATAGTACACTGAGCAACTGTAGGTTATGAGTGAGCATCAAGCAGATCCCAACAAAAATATGAGGCCTGTCTAAAAAGTGCCTGACCTTAATTATTGCTGTACGAAGTAGCATTGCTATGGCAATGCCATGTGCACAATGGCAGGAGGAATCTTAATGTACATGCTTGAGTTTTCTCAGTGCATTCGCGTGTCAGTCGCTGGCTGCAGGTCGCCAAGTGAGGTGCTGTTATAAGTGTTTGTCGGATTTAGTTTTCTCAGAAGATGACTGAACGAACTGAGCAAAGATACTGCATCAAATTTTGCCAAAAACTAGGTGATTCTCAAGAAGAGACAATTTGTAAAATTCAGTGAGCATTTGGAGATGATGCTATGGGGTAACAAATTAAAGAGGGGTTCAACCAATTCTAAAATGGCTGCACTTCAGTGAAGAGTGATGAGTGAAGGCATGGTTTATGGCCACAACCACTCGAAATGCTGCTGCTGTTGAGAAAGTGAGAGATCTGATACTGGGAGATCGACATTTAACTATACGAGATACTGTCGAACACACTGGTATAATTAAGGAAATTGAAGCTAGTAACAGTGAAGCAACAGATTCTAAAATAAGAACAAATTAGAAACTATTAACTTCACTTATCTTAGTAATGTTGCAAGTTATTTTTTACATTACTAAGATAAGTGAAGTTTTTAGTTTCTAATTTGTTCTTATTTTAGAACACTGGTACAAGTAAAATTCTGCACATGCAATTTTACGTGATGATTTGAACATGTGCAGAGTGGCTGCAGAATTTGTGCCCAAGCTTCTGTCAGTGGAACAGAAACAACACCGTCTTGAGGTTACACAAGACCTGCTGGACATTTGCAACACTGAACCTGACTTTTCGAACAGTGATAACTCGAGATGAGGCTTGGGTTTACAGGTGCAACCCGGAAACAAAAGCACAGTTGCATTGGCAGCATCCGAAGTCTCCAAGGCCATAAAAAGCACGGCAGGTGTGAAGCAAAATCAAGGTGATGCTAACAATTCTTTGATATCCATAGAGTTGTGCACCATAAATACGCATCAGAAGGACTAACAGTGACAAAGCAGTACTATCAAAATGTTCTCCGCTGTCTCCGTGATACAGTTCGGCAGAAAAGGCCAGACCTCTGGAGAGCAAAAACCTGGCTGTTGCATCATGACAATGCTCCAGCAAATTCATCACAACTGATCCAGAAGCTTTTTGGTAAAACATGAACTTCTGGTCATTAGACAACCTCTCTACTCTCCGGACATGGTTCCTTGCGACTTCTGGTTGTTTCCAAAACTGAAGATGCCATTGAAAGGATCCCGTTTTGAGAGCAGAGAAGTGATCATGGGGAACACAACAGTGAAATCAAACGCCATCCAAAAAGAAGCTTTCCAGAATTCTTTTCAGAAGTAGAAGGAGCAGTGGGCTGTGTGAACATGCAAGGGGACTACTTTGAAGGGGTTAGGGTCCCAATCCCATCAGGTAAATAATCTATTTTTTCCAGTCATAGGTCAGATAGGTTTTAGACATAGCTCATACTGTTCACTTCATGAAGAAATTGCCTTCGGAAACTGGTGGGTAAACCCAAAAACAGTAGCTTTGGAAGTTCTAATACCATCATCTACCATTAAATTAAAAATGCCAGTAGCACAAAACATCACAATTAACTCTTGTAGCATACAGGAAAGAGGTATGTTTCTGTTGGTGGTATTCCAACCCTTCATATTTCCCCTACACCCCTCCTCACAACTGCCTTGGACAGTAATTCCTATTTTGCCAGTTTTCAAAATCATTATTAGGCATATTTCTTCCCTGTAAGGAACAGCATTCAAGAAATCTAAATACAGCAACTACACAAGATCTAAGAAGTTGTTTCTAGTGCCTTGTATCTGGCAATGAAGTCATTAGCATAGATCTAAGAAGTATGCAACCTTAATATTTCTTGCACGTCGTATTGGTGATAGGGCAGCAGCACTGAGCACTATGGGAGGATTTTCTTTTTTTTTTTTTTGTAGTGTTTCATGGACACTTTTACTACATAAGGCACCGCAGGTGGTGACACTCATGATACATAGAATAAAGATAGAGCACCGGTAGAATGAGATAGTGGGGGAAACCAGAGAACCTGGAGGAAACCCACCCCAGCACTGCTTCATCTACCACAAATCCCACATCAAACCCAGGCTGCTTTGGTGAGAAGCGAATGGTCTAATCACTCAGCTATGGTGCAGCCTCTATACACGTGCTTGCATTTTTTTTGCTGCCTTTGAGTGTGCCAGTCGCAGCCTGTATGCGGCCAAGTGAGGTGCTGTCATTCTGGTCCCTGGCTGTCGACAAAGTGTACACTCCTCAGATGTGAAGATCTTTATTTTGCCCATGTGTGCAGCAAAACAGCCCTGTCCAGAGTCTGAATAATGCTACTGCTTCTTTCCATGGTAATGTTTATTGGTAGGCCATGCTGTTTGTATTTTAGCCCACTGTTTGTCTTTTATGTTCTCCTGGATTTTAGTTTTGTAGTCTTGCCAAGCAATTCTATACAGAAGTGTTTTATTTCTTGGGTATCCAGAATTTTTAAACCAAAAAGGTAAGTCGATTAACAACACTACACAACACTTATATTTTACCAGACCATGTTTCAAATGCTTGACTTTCCTTCATTATCAACCAGACATCGACTGTTTCTCCCTTGTGTGGATCGCAATGTTTTCTCTGTGGTGGTTCAAGGAACTTGCTAAAGATATCTTTCTCGGGGATGTCGAAATTGAATACTCTGTTCCTATTTTTCAAAATGAAAATTTGTTCTTCCCACATAGACAGCTCATTTTCCCATTACGTGTTTTGGGAACTTCAGTTATGGCTTTATGTTGTGGTTTTCTGTCCAAAAGTGGTTGGCAACTGCTGATTTTTCCAACAGTTTGCTTTTTATGTTTCCAAAGTGTTCCTTGGATGTTATTTCTAAATTTCTTTTGGCTTTTCCTATATACACTTTATTAGAGTCAGTGCATTCAATTTGGTAAATGCCAGATTTTTTATAGGGTGGGATGGCATCTTTGATGTTTGAGTTCAGTAGATTTTTTATGAAGTAGTGGTTCAATGGTGCTAGCTGAAAGTTCTGTTCTTTGAAAACTTTTTTGAATTTTTCAAAGGTCCAAGGATGGAATGTGAATTTTTTTAATGTCATTATTGTTTCTCCTGCTGTGAGTGTTGTAGTTTCTTTTAGAAACTTTTTTGTTTCTGCTTGTTTCACTTTTTTGTCTACTAATGATTTGGGGAAGCCATCTTTTGAGATATTTCAATTATTTTGCACTATTTTGCTTTTTATTCTTCTGTTGGAAGGGAGATAGTCACCAATCTATGTGTTAAACTATTGAGGATTACCTATTTGTAACTTCTTGGATTGTAACTATGAGCTTTTATGTAACTGTGTTCGTTTTCTGTGAATACTGAAGTTTATTCTATTTTTGTTTTTGATTATTTGTAAATTTGTAGTTTCTCATCACTTTCCAAATCCACAGTGAATTGTTGTGTAGTGTTATTAACCGACTTACCTTTCTGGCTTAAATTGATTATTACAACACAGTTTTCAAACTTTCAAAGAAAGAAGATATCCAGAATTTTATTTGTTTTTGAGAGTTGTTCCCTTTTTTGCCAGAGAATCAGCTATCTCATTGCCTTGGATTCCTACAGGAGCTGGAATCTTCTGCATTGTTGTTGTTTTCTAGTGCCTTGCATCTGGCAATGAAGCAATTAGCATTCGTGCTTTCCAATACTTTTGAACTGTAGTTTCTTCTGATCTTAATGCTTCACAGGTCTTCAAGTGGTCTTCGTTCATTTCTGCTGGATCGTTACACAGGACACATATTGGTGAGGCTGAGATACCTATTCTGTAGAGATGACTTGCTAAGCAGTCGTGATTTGTCAATAGTCGGAAGGCTGCAACCGCTGTTTTCCTTGGTCTCTGGGGGATTATCTCTGGGTTGGAAAGTAGGTAATCCATTTTTTATCATTGGCATTTGTTTCTATTTCTTGTAGGTACGAATGAGAAAATTTTTTAATGATCAAGCGTTTTATTGAAGAATATGAGAAATTGAATTTAGACTTTTGTTTTATTGTTGTGCCTTTCTTTGCAAGTGAGTCTGCAGCTTCGTTCCCCATGACTCCACAGTGTGCTGGAATCCATTGGAGATGAACAGTCTTATTAACTTTTTGGAGTTGTGTTAACATTTTGTAGCATTCTCTAATTTTTGTTGACTTCTTTGTAGTATTTGAACATATTCCCTGAATTACAGCTTTAGAATCTGAAAGAATTACTACCTTGTTAAATTTATTTAAGGGAAGATTTAATAATTGTCGGAGAGCAATGTGTATAGCCTCTATTTCTCCATCATAATTTGTTGTGTGTCTGCCAACAGAATGATAAAAGGAAAAATGTGAACACGTAACTCCAGCTCCAGTAAGGTTTTCCTTGGAGGATCCATCAGTATATATGTGCAGCCATTCTTCTGTGGGATACCTATTATTGATTTGTTTCCAGAGCTAGAAGTTTTTGTATTTCTTTTGGTGTGTCTGATTTAATTATTTCCTCTATTAATTCCAAACTGAAGGTAGGTTGCAATAATTCCAATGGATTTCCTCTTATAAGTAGATTTTCTCTGGTGTTAGGAATGTTCAATTTGGATTTAATCTGTGTTACCTTTTCTAGGAAACTACTATGAGTTTTAAGGACTGAAGGGGGGAGGTTCTCTTCTATCCATTTAGAGTTTGGCAGTCATAACATTTCCTCGTGTTGGAGCAATGCTTGTTCTTCTATTTTTGTTGTTATTGATGGGATCCGTGTTAAGGCAAGCATGGCATCAATAGGTGTGGATTCAACTGCTCCAGTGATTAGGCGAAGAGCCTGATTTTGTATTTGTTCAAGTTTATTGATGTTACCATTTGCTGCTGTTATTAAAGCTTCAGAACAGTACAAGAGGTTTGGTTTAACATACATTTTGTATGTTGCGTTAAGGACTCTCCTTGAGCAGCCCCATTTAGCACAAGCTAACCTTTTCAGGATTTGCAGTTTCTTTTCAACCTTTTCTGAGATGTTTGTTATATGTTTTTTCCAAGTTAGCTTTCTGTCGAAAGTGATGCCTAAGTATTTGAAATCATCAACTGCTTTGAGTGGTTTACTATTATAATTTATGTTAATATTAACTGGTTTGTATTTTAGTGTAAATAATTCATAATTTGTTTTTTCCACATTGATAGTCATGAGGTTTTTGGAGCTCCATTCATGTACTTTGTTTAGGGCTGTTTCTATTGTCTTTAATTAATTCAGGTTTTTTTGGAGAGCCTGAAGTCCAAATGACTACATCGTCAGCAAATAAAGCAATTTTGGTTTCTAAAGTTTTTATTATTGATGGAAGGTCATTTATATATATGTTAAAGAGTGTTGTGCTCAGAACAGCACCTTGTGGAAGTCCTCGGTGTGTTTGTTTATATTTGGAAATGTATGTATTATATTTTGTGGCACAAAATCTTTGTGAAATAAACTGAGTTATCCATTTAAGCATGTTACTTTTCACACCTATTCCTTTTATCATTCTGTTGGCAGAGACACAACAAATTATGATGGAGAAATAGAGGCTATATACATTGCTCTCCGACAATTATTAAATCTTCCCTTAAATAAATTTAACAAGGCAGTATTCCTTCATTGGAGCTCGCTGCGTGTAGACCTCTCCTCGCTGTATTGATCTGCTGTGTACGTGACAGGCTGTCCGCCTTGTTGCTACGTGAGACGGCTGGCTGGCAGCTATTTTAGAGAGTTAGTCACGTGACTGTCTGCTATCTGCCTGCTGTACGTGACGGCCTGCAAACTGGTTTCTTCCAGAGTTGACCACGTGCTCCCTGCACGCATTCGACATTGCCTTACGGCAAAAGCACATTTTCTGCGATACGCCACAAGACACTTGACAACAAGTGGTGGGGTATCGCAACAACACTTCTCTGCGCTTCTTCACTGCATCAAACCTGCACTCCGGAGGGGGTGTGCATTGGAACTAAATCAGGTAACTATTCCCGACAGACTAACGGACTAACGGACCACGAGACAACGGGGCTTGCAAGGCCATAGCCAATGGTGAGGACCTCTGGTCCTAAACCTCAAGCCGTAAAGGCTTGCATAGGCGCCTCCTCCACCTCGGAGGGGGTCGGGTCCGCTACAAGCAGCCGGATGGCACCCGTGCCGACCGACTCTAAGACCGGACGAGACATGGACACCGACGGGCAACAACCAGGGACTAGTTCCCAACCAACACCACCTGAAGTGGCAGAACCCGCCGCAAAGAGGCTGAAGGGGTCCAAACGCAAGGGTTTGGCCCCTCAAAAGGTACTTCAACCATCAAAGATACCTGTACCAAACAACCCGCACCTCCCGCTGTCTGAGACAGAATCCGAGGACGAAGCCATGGTGCAAGACGACGACGGCTTCACCGTCGTTGAGCGCAGGAGGAAGAGAAAATCCTCCAATACAAGTCTGCATCCCCCAGAAGGGGCCGAAGAACCACCCTTAACCGAAAAGGGCCTTAAGATTCCGCCCATCATAGCGGATTCTTTCACTAACCATATAAAAATCATGAAACTTCTTGCGGCCAAATTGGTCAAGGGTTTCGAGGCTCAAAGGAAGCCAAGAAAGGTTCACATCCGAACCTACACGCCCGAGGATTTCGAAAGGGCGAAACAAGTCTTAAGAGAGGAGCAGATTCATTTCTACTCCTACTCAATCCAGCGTCCTAACGTTGAAAGACGCATTATTAGGGGACTCTCCTCTGAGTGTACACCAGAGGAAATTACCCAGGCACTCCTAGAGGAGCATAATATCAAAATCTCAGCTGCAGCACAACTGAGAAAAACTATTTGGACCGAGGAGGGGTCCAAAAAGGTACCTATGCCACTATACCTAGTGGTAGTAGATAAAGTCATGGACCAACAGGTACAACCCATAGACGCCATACGCACCTTGTTCCACACTGTGGTCAAGGTGGAGCGCTTCTATGGGCAAAATGGCCCAGCCCAATGCCGTAGGTGCATGGGCTTTCACCACTCCAGCCAAGCATGCGAACGAAAGCTGGCATGCTTGTGCTGTGCGGGGGAGCACCTCGTTGCAAATTGCGACAAAGAGGAAAAGGAGTGTGCCAATTGCCACAAACCCCACGTAAGTGTTTACAAGGGGTGTGAAGTGCGGCAAAAAATTATAGACAGCCGCCGCCGCGGTCCTAAAAATGAGGCACCAGTCCGTGCAGGGGTGAGCTTTGCCGCGGCCCTTACAGAGGCTGAGCAAATTGTGCAGCAAGTGGAACATGCACAAACCACACCCGCACAGGTACAAACTGTGCAACCTACACTAGATACTAGTGCAAAGGAGAGTGTAGCTCCACCTCCCCGCCCCTCTCGCGAAAAGCGAGAGAGGAAGCAAAGAAAGGCTGAAAGACAACAGTCAGCTCTTCTTGAGCAAATGACTGAGTCTGACGCAGTCACCGCCACTGCCGAGGAACCCACCCCGGCCCCAACCCAACGAGCCCAACCGGCACGCGCTGCTCCGGTGGCCCCATTGACCTCACTCGGAGGTGTTATATCCTCGGCAGACCTAGAGGAATTCAGGACCCTGTCCAACTGGTTCGGGGACATGATTAAACGGACACTTCCCATTTTGAGGAAGTGTATGCAGACACTAACGGACGCCAATGTTGACGTCCTTCAAAAACACCAAATCCTGCTGCAAACACTAGAGCAGCTGTTCCCTAGATCCTCCCAGTAATGGCCTACCGCGTCGTGCGTAGACCATTACGAGCCGCTTTCTGGAATGCCAACGGCGTCAGGGAACAACGTCCAGGCATTCTAGAATTTGTACAGTCCTACGGGATCGACATCCTCATGGTGACCGAAACACACCTGCATGCTGGTATACACTTCTCGCTGCCAAGTTACGTCGCCCATCGGTCTGATCGGGTCGGCCGACAGGGCAGAGGTACAGCAATCTTCATCAAAAGCATCATCACCCATACACCCTTCCCTCTTCCTGCCCTTCAACATGTGGAAGCTACTGCCATCAGGCTTGCCATTGGTGGTGTGGACACTTTGTTGATTGCGGCTTATGACCCTCCAGATCATCGCTTCTATGAAGCAGATTACACCACACTCCTCAACCTACACCCAGTAGTCTGCATCGCTGGAGATCTCAACGCGAAACATGGGCTCTGGCACAGTCGCATCAGCAACCAGAGGGGGCGAGGGCTCTACCGCCTCATCAGCGGAGACCCAAACCTCGTCGCGCACGGGCCGAGAGGTCCTACATTCCATCCGGCCCGCGGCAAGCCTGACGTCTTAGACATCATGATCACCAAGAACATGCCATTACATTTTGACCTCTCGGTAGTAAATGAGCTGGATTCTGACCATGACCCTGTTGTGGTAGATTCCACCATAGCCATGCCAGCTCTGTTAAACTCAGACTGGACATTTGAGACCGACTGGGATGCAGCAGTCCTAGAACTTAACCGTTCCGTCGACCCTCGACCTCGCATCGATGATATCGAGGCGCTGGAAGAGGCAGCGTCGGACTTTTCCCACCAGATCCTAAATGCGGTACGCGCACACACCCACCGCATTCCCACCAACACCCCAGACCCTAGAACCATACCAATAGAACTCCGACAGTTGATAAAAGCCAAGGCAACTGTTCGGAAGCTATGGCAGCGTTTCCGCCATCCCAGGATAGGAGCAGTCTACCAGAGGTTCAAATCCCTGGTAAGGCGACTGCTCCGTGCGCATAGAACATCAGCCTGGGAAAATACAATGCAAACTGTAAATCTACAGGAAAAGAAACCCTGGCGGATTATAAAGGCCTTGAGGAAGGACAAGGCCCTATACCAGCATCCTCTGCACGGCACTCGTGGGAGACTCGCTTTTGAGCCCGACGAGAAGGCCACTGTGTTCGCGGATCACCTTGAGGTACAGTTTGAACCCCGGGAGGACCCGCAAGACGAAGACTTTACCGAACTCGTGGATGCAACCGTGGATTACCTCTATGAGGAACCACGGCGGCTACATGAGAGGATCCATCTCCCTATAATCACCCCGAAAGCGGTGATTTCCGAAATCCTAAGTCTGAACCCACACAAATCCCCTGGACATGACGGCGTCACGGCGCTCATGCTTCAGCACCTACCCAAAAAGGCTGTGGTTCGTTTGACTCGGATCTTCAATGCATGCCTCCGTCTCCGCTACTTTCCGGTTTTCTGGAAGGAAGCGAGGGTGGTATGTCTATTGAAGCCGACCAAAAACCCAGTCTTTCCTAACAACTACCGTTCCATCAGCATTCTCCCAATCGTCTCAAAAGTTTTTGAGCGGTTGCTCCACACCCGCCTATTACCTCTGTTTGAGGAGAGGCAACTCCTACCGGATCACCAGTTTGGTTTTCGTCGGGGTCATTCCACGTCCATGCAGTTGCTGCGTGTGGCCGAGATGGTGTCCCTGGGATTCCAGGGAAACATCAAGACCATAGCAGTGCTGCTGGATGTGGAAAAGGCTTTCGCCACAACTTGGCACCAGGGCCTTCTGTACAAACTTAAGCAGGCAAATATCCCTCCACCATATCTCACTATCCTTAGCAGTTTCCTTCAGGACCGCACTTTCAGAGTGAAAGTGGAAGGAAAACTGTCTACCAAAAGACAAATAGCAGCCGGAGTCCCAGAGGGCAGTGTACTCTCCCCGCTACTCTTCGCAGCTTACATGTCCGATTTCCCCACGGAACAACACACTGCGACATGCCAGTATGCGGACGACGTCCTCATCATGGCACAGAACAAAAATGTGAGATATTGCCTCCCTCCCCTTCAACGACAACTCGACGCCGTCGACCGTTGGAGTGAAAAGTGGAGAATGGCTATTAGTCCGGGGAAAAGCTCCGCTCTCCTCCTTGGTAAGGTTCGCAATTGGCGACCGGATCGGTCACTTCGGCTCAGGCGGAGAAATATCCCATGGGTAACCTCTGCCAAATACTTAGGCGTTGTCCTCGATCGCGGGCTAACATACGCCCCACACGTCCGCACCAAGGCCAAAGTTGGTCACGCTGCGCTCAGACAGCTCTACCCTATCCTCAAATCTACTATGCCAAACCACCTTAAATTAAGGATTTACCGGGCCATCATTCCGCCCATGATCCTTTATGGCTGCGAAGCCTGGGGATCAGCTGCACCTTCACACATCATCAAACTTCAGTCGGTGCAGAACAGGGCACTTAGAATGATCTTCAATACCGGACGTAGATTCCCGTCTCACATCCTACATACCCAAACAGGACTTCCCTACATCGAGGACTTGGTAAGGGAGCGATCCCGAACCATGTACTCGAAAATCAACTCCCACACCAATCAGCTGGTACGGGTATTAGGTCAATATGACCACTTAGCACCTAGAAGGAAGAAAAGCTACCGCTTACCCAAGGACGTCCTTGGATAAGGGTAACGCCACTCCCATCCTCCAACACAACATTACCCACCACCTATTCCTGCCCCCTTTCTGTATCCTGAATTAGGTATGCAGAAAGAAACCTTTGCCCAGAACAAACACGCACGACAATACACGGACAACCTCCCATATCGCACAGATAAAGCCGCAGAAGCGGCTAGGTGCTGTGCGAAAAGACACACCGTGCAGGAGAACCTGCACGACCTGATTATGGTTCTGGTTCAAGGCAGTCATTCTTTCGGATTCTAAAGCTGCAATTCAGGGAATATGTTCAAATACTACAAAGAAGTCAACAAAAATTAGAGAATGCTACAAAATGTTAACACAACTCCAAAAAGTTAATAAGACTGTTCATCTCCAATTGATTCCAGCACACTGTGGAGTCATGGGGAACGAAGCTGCAGACTCACTTGCAAAGAAAGGCACAACAATAAAACAAAAGTCTAAATTCAATTTCTCATATTCCTCAATAAAACGCTTGATCATTAAAAAATTTTCTCATTCATACCTACAAGAAATAGAAACAAATGCCAAAGATAAAAAATGGATTACACTACTTTCCAACCCAGATATAATCCCCCAGAGACCACGGAAAACAGCGGTTGCAGCCTTCCGACTATTGACAAATCACGACTGCTTAGCAAGTCATCTCTACAGAATAGGTATCTCAGCCTCACCAATATGTGTCCTGTGTAACGATCCAGCAGAAATGAATGAAGACCACTTGAAGACCTGTGAAGCATTAAGATCAGAAGAAACTACAGTTCAAAAGTATTGGAAAGCACGAATGCTAATGGCTTCATTGCCAGATGCAAGGCGCTAGAAAACAACAACAACTTTTCACACCTATTGATTGCAACTTCTCAATTAATTTGTTTCTCCAGACTGAGTCATATGCTGATTTGAAATCAATGAATACTGCTAAGGTATCCTCCTTTCTATTGAAAGCTTCCTTGATGTCTTGGCTTAGTAGGAGTACATTTTCACTTGTACTATGATTCTGTCTGAAGCCGGTCTGTGAACTATTAATTAAGTTGTAATATTCTAGGAACCAGTTAAGTCTAGATGCCACCATTCTTTCCATCGCTTTTGCAATAACACTGGTCAAAGATATTGGTCTGAAACTATTAATATTGTTTGAGGGTTTGTTTTTCTTTAAAATCGGGATGATAATGGCTTTTTTCCAGTCCGAAGGTACAGTCATTCTCCAACACGTGTTATACAGTTTAAGTAGGATTTCTTTTCCTTTCCTGCCAAGGTGTTTAATAAACTCTGGGTGGATCTTGTCAGGTCCTGGAGATTTTTTGTTCTCATATTCATGTATGTGGCTTTCATGTAACTGTTTTCTTAACGGGCACCAGTTTTACAATGTGGCAGTTACATCACCCGACTTAAACCCCCATTTTGCAAGGAGGACCACACCTATCGTTGGTCAACGGGTCCATCGGACCTAGCCGGGAGGACTAAATAGGTGGTATTTAGATTCACCGAACCTTCCCCTCATGTGCCTCTGAGGGACGCTGTTGTGCTGTGATAGGCCAGCACATATGCAAATGACATTTCCTCCATTTTAGATGAAACAGTTATACCGCAGTGATTCGGTCCCCAGAGCCTCATCTGTTAAAAGCAGGGTGCACCACGGGCAGGATGAGGATGGGAATTGGGTAGGAGAGGCTATAGGAGGCACATCACTACCCCTTACTACCCCTCTTCTGCATTGTAATATGTTTGAATTTGCAAATTTGGGTTAAGATTGTGCATAATTTTGGTTTCTGTCTACCAGAGATTGCTTGTATTACTGTTTTGAACTAGTTTAACTGCCTTTTCATATGACTAGGGCTCGGAAGTTCATGCCCCAAAAAACACTGAAATATACATGCTAATATGCTCTTAAAAACTTGAAAATATGCCAAGAAATATGCACTATTTAATTAAAACAATTAACGTCCCTTTGCAGTACACAAGACAAGTTAGTATAAATAATGTTACCTTATTCTTTAGAGGTTGAAGCAGAAGTGGTCCCACTGCTAGTAGTAACTGCTAAATTGCAGTTCACAACCAACACTTTTCACAAATTTTCAACTGTAAAACATTGTCTGTTGCCTTGCAAAACACTTTTGTAACGTGAAAAACTTCTCTCCACATCACAAGATGTTATCGGGGCATATTTAAATTATGTTAACTGCTTCACAGAAAGAGTCAAGTCTCTTGGTGTGACAGATGGTTTTCTTTCGAGGGTGTCTCAAATATCGCACATCTGTTTATAACCAGAATTTTTTGAAATTACACAATTCACTTTCTCTTACACTTTTTGTCCTATGCTACCAGGAACCGAATTTAGATCACATATTCTTTTTTTAAAGACAGTAAGTGATTCATGCAAAGGAGATCCTACAGTTTCCAATGCCGTTATGGCTGTTGATAAGAAAGAAAAATGGGCACATACGAAACTAAGATCCTCTTTTAAACCAGTGCCTGACAGAATATTTTTCACAGTTTCTATTTATGAAACATCTTTCGAGTCCAATGAATTAACAGCCTCTTCGACTATTTCTATGTGCTCAGGATATGTTCCCCATCGAGTTAACACTGGTACAGAAGGAAGTCTAATATCAGGTGCTGTTGATCTAAACAACTTAACTCTTTAAGGGGATTCAACAAAAATTCTCTTTGTACTGGACACAAATCTATCTACCAATGGGAAAGAATCACATGTTGTCTCAGAAATGCGATGAAGAGCATGTGCCAAACAAGTTATATGAATTTAGTTAGGAAAAATACCTTTCAGAGTCTGCCCTGATTTTACCATATAAGGACCTGCATCAGTAACAAATAAAAGTAACCGGTTGTATTTGATTCCACATGGCAATAGTAATTTCAGAGTCCATCACAAACAGGGTCACAGTTACATTGTCAGTGGCCGACAATTCGCACACATGAAGATAAGGTGTAATCTTTGTTCATTATTTAAAGCACCCACGATTATATTAGCAATAGAACGGTGCTCAGAATTAAGGGTTTCATCAACGAACAACCACATCAAACTGATCCGCTAATTCATTTTGTATATTTAACAATACATTATTGTAACAGTGTCCTACATAAGTCTTACGCAGTCTACTTTCTTCAGGGACATGTGGAGTGTACTTGGCAAGAAAGTTTTTAAATGTAGGATTATTAATTTTGAACAAGGGACAATCAGCAGCTAAAAATGCTTGGCACAAGTCATAGAAAAATTCAGTAACCCTACTTCTTAAACACTCTACTAGCTGTTTTTGAGCAGGTTCTTTGTTTGCAAGTTTTCTGATTAAATCCTCCTTATGGTTTGCTGTGTTTATATGCTGAACTATTTGAAATCTTTTCTCAATCCCTACATTTTTCTCACACGCTCCACAAAACAGTACCCTATTATCTGTAGATATTAAAACACCCACAAACTCTTTCTGTAAATTAATTAATCTAGCTCTCGAAGTTGGTTTTATTTTTGGCATTTGAAGAGCATTGTAAACATTTTATAAGCCTAATTTAATTTAGTGGGAACCAGTTCACAACACTAATGTTTGAAGACCACGACACAACTAATGGTGGGCAGCCAAGCATTACTATAATTGTGCTGCTCAAAACATTGACCTGCACTTTATCTTTGTTAACATAAACCTCTCAGATGACGCACTGATTATTCTCTACGCACACACATATATATCGTATAATGAAAGAATGGCAACAGGGGATTCACTGCATGACAACATGACTCGGCATTAGTTCTTGCCACCTCGCAAGTTGCATCATCATGTGCAATACTACCATTATGAAAAATATTATACAGATGGAAAAAATAATAAAAACCCATAAAAATCATTAAAATATGCAATATATGGGGCTGTAATATTGAAATCTTCATGAGTTGCATCATCATGTGCAATACTACCAATATGAAAAATATTATCCAGGTGGAAATAAATAACAAAAAACCATAAAAACCATTAAAATATGCAATTTAGGGGCTTATAATATTGAAATACTATGCATTTATAAAATCAAGAAAATATGCAGTTATATGCACCATAAAATCATGTCCAAATAACTGAAAATTCCATAATTAGTACACATAATGTTGTTGTTAGCTAATGCTGGATTTCTGGCAATGAAGTCATTAATCCTCTTGCTCTCCAATATTTTTCACTGATGGATGGGGCATTAGAATGAAGAGACTTAGCAATAAATGTAACCGGTTTTTAGAGAGCACCATATTTTTATGTTTTGGCGGTCACATCGCTCTCTCACAGCCCCCAGAATGTCTGGAGGACCACACCTGTCGTTGGTTTATGGGTCTCACCGACCTGACCGGGAGAATTAACAAAATAAATTCACCGACCATATCCTCTGATTACCAATCAGAGGACGTATACATGCCATGACAGGTCAGCATGTATATACATGCACATAATGTAAAAGCATACATTTTTGACCCCTATGAAAAAACATGCAAATGCATGAACTTCCTAGCCCTGCATATGATCTTTATCTATACAGAAGTTCTGTGAGTACCAATGCAATTGTTTGGCTTATCTTATTATCTTATTTTGAGCTGTTGTAATATAATGACTAAAGAGTTCACAGTAAACTCCCACTACACCTCCTTTTTCTGTTATAAGTGAGCTGTCTGTGTAGACCCTCAGCCATGTTTCTGTCAGGCACTTATTGATAGTTTCCATTGCCAACATTTTTAATATTTCCGGTGAATCCAACTTTTTATTGGCCGGTTGTATGAGATCTGTATGAATATCATAATAGATATATTCTATAGGATTTTCTTGCAGTGGTGCAAAGAGAACAGGATCTCAAACCTTTAAAAGATTTGACTATCGCTCAAAGCCTACCGTATTCTAATATTCCCCTTGCACCTACAAGGAAATAAACAATAAGATAATTTGTACAAATGTTTATCTGAACTAACACAAAGATATAGGAATAAGAGTTTATAAAAATGGTTAGTACAAGAGTAGAGAAATTCATGTGAGTGCAACACATCAGATTTTTTTTGTTTAGGAAGCTAATTTGTGTAAATATTGATGAGAGCTGGGCTAGCTATTGCTCCTTGAGGTAGCCCTATTTTGATTTGTTTGTACTTGGATTCCGTGTTACATTTGGTGGAGATCTATCTACCTTTTTAACCATTGAAGTCCTGTGATTCGAATAAAAGCTGTGGATTGACATTAAGCACCCCAACATTTGTTATTTTTTTTATGCCAACCAACTTACTGCTGGTGTTTTCAAACACACAAGCTGTGTATGGGCAATGTTTATCTTCCGTTTCATGCATGGCTGCACTAACCACTGAGCTACCATGCCCAACTTGCCAGCATGACATTAAATTCTCCAACCGATTCATATTTTTCCCAGTAGACCACTAAGGAATATTACATCTGAGGTAAGTACCCCAAGGGCAATTTACAATCATAAGTACTTCATATCTCAGGTTTACTTCATGTCCCCAGCATTCCCAAGTGACAAGAGGAGCCAACGGAAGAACCCAAGTCAGAATGCATGGTCACTGGGGATCCAATCCACGACTTCCCAAATACAAGTCATACACATTGTTGTGGTGCAACCTCACTCGGTATTTGTGCATAGGATAAGTTGAAGCAAGACTTGTGTATGTCATTGAAATAATGATTGTATATATTTGGTACAATAAATATGTCACAACTATTATAGTTTAATTTTCCTTACCTCACTAGCTTCTGGAATAAACTTGTCGATAAGATGGCACCAACAGGTGAAGGCTTCCATCCGCACTTCTTCTTTTGTACATTTAAATGCCTTTTCTTCCACATTTAATAATCTGTTGATCAGGTGGTTGTTCCCTTTGCAGGCCAGTTCTTTGCCAAGCAATTGCAATACCACGAACCAATGCTCTGACCATTGAGGGTAGGAGCCCACCATTTTATGCAGTTTGTCAGCATATCTAAATCAGAACAACATTTAAATAAAACTTGTGTACCTCCATTAAAACAGAACAGATAATGCACCTGTAATACTAATACTAATGATTTTTTTTTTTTTTTAAATTAACGTCCTCCAACATTGCGTCATATCGGACAGTGAGTGAATGAAACGGGTGAAATGGTGCTCAAATGAGCCCGAGGTCCACGGAGCTTTAAGTTACCCGACATTCGTCTTCTCAGGATAAGGGAAAACCTCGGAAAAAACCTTGCCCGGATAACTTACCCTAAGCGAGATTCGAACTCGCGACCTCTTGAACATGAGGCAGACACGCTAACCATCACGCTATCAAGGCGGGCAATATTAATGATGATGATAACAATCATATCAATAACAATATTAATTATAATACTAACAATAATAATAATCATAATAACAATAACTTTATTGTAGTCAATAGACTCTTACAAGAACATCTGACATTGTCAATGACATCTACGAGAGATCCAAATAAATGTGAATCACGGCGGCGCTGTGGCCGAGCGGTTAGCGCGCTCGCCTACCACCTAGGCGGCCCGGGTTCGATCCCAGGGACCCGCATGTGGTATTCGTGGTGGACGAAGCGGCGTCAGGGCGGGTTTTCTCCGGGTACTCCGGTTTCCCCCGCCATCTCATTCCACCGGTGCTCCATCTTCATGTATCACCAGTGTCACCGCCTGCGGTGTCGTAGTAGTACTATGTGTGCTGTTGGATCACGTTGTACGTAATACATAGTACATAGTACGTAATACCAACCTTCTGATCAAGAAGTCATCTCTACCAGAGGAAGACAAGCGACGCATCACAAAATCCGAAGCCCTGCCTCCCAGACTGTACGGCCTACCTAAGATCCACAAGCCGGATGTACCACTCAGACCTATTGTCAGCGGCATTGGATCTCCTACATATAGCATCGCGAAATATCTAGCCAATCTGCTGCAACCGCATGTAGGCAACACCGATACCTACATAAAGGACTCTGCACATTTCATCCAGAAACTCCAAAATCTCACTTTACAGCCTCAAGACATACTCGTCAGCTTTGATGTTGTCTCTCTCTTTACCATGGTCCCCGTCAACGACGCCATCACTCAACTGAAGCAGATTTTTCCTGACGACATTGCAGCTCTCTTTCATCTCGTTCTTACCACCACCTACTTCCAGTGGAATCATTCTTACTACGAACAAATCGATGGCGTAGCCATGGGCAGCCCACTCAGTCCAGTAGTAGCGAACTTCTTTATGGAGTCCTTTGAAGCTACAGCTCTAAACACCGCATCTCACATGCCGTCTGCTTGGTTCCGCTATGTAGACGATACTTTCGTCATATGGAGTCACGGCGAGCAGCCTCTGCTGGGTTTTCTTCAACACCTCAACGGCCTCAATCCGCGCATCCAGTTCACCATGGAAAAAGAAAAAGATGGTCAGCTGGCTTTCCTGGACGTGCTGGTCAGCAGGAAAGACAACGGCAAACTTGGACACACGGTGTACCGCAAGCCTACTCACACAGACCGTTATCTCAACAAAACCTCCAACCACCATCCGAGACACAAACGGGCTATGATTCAAACTCTCCTACACCGCGCTTCCCGTATTTGCGAGCCTCATCTGCTACCACAAGAGCTGCACCATCTGGAACTAGCCTTACAAGCCAATGGCTATTCTACACAAGAAATAAAGAGAGCCTTCCGACCACCCAGACGGCAGCCGATCTCTGCTAAGCCGACCCCACCTAGGAACAAAGGCACGGTATTCCTTCCTTATGTTCAAAACGTCACCGACAGGATTGAACGCCTCCTGCTACGCCATAATATCAAGACGGTTTTCAAGCCTACAAGAGAGCTCAACAGTTTACTACGCTCAGCCAAGGACCCGAGGGACCCGCTCTCCTCGGCTGGCGTATACCGGATCCCCTGCTCGTGTGGTGCAGTATATATTGGTACGACGCTACGTAGTATCAACACCAGACTAAACGAACACAAGAGATGCTGCCGTCTTGGACAACTTGAAAAGTCAGCTGTCGCTGAACATGCTATAGAAGCGGAGGGGGAGCATGTCATCAAGTTTCAGGACACCAGCATTCTATCTAACATCTCACACTACCATGCTCGACTACAGCGTGAAGCCATAGAAATTTATAAACATGCCAATAATTTCAATAGGAAAGAGGAAGCCCTTAAGCTCAACAAAACTTGGTACCCCGTCATCGATAACATTAAACAACACAGACAGTCAAGCAACACAAACCAATCAGAATCCAGTAGCGCCCGAGATGCAGCTAGCCCCCTCCCACCAACCACACTGCCTCAGCGAGCCCCGAGCCAATCAGAGAAGACCCCTCCGTGTATAAAATCCGCATCCCAGACAGTCGACGCCTCAGACACAAGTGTACCTTCACCAAGAAGACTTCGACCACGCCACTGATGATGTCCACCGCAGTAGTGGACGAAACGTCTGGACCAAGTTACTCCAGCAGACCACGGCAAATCAGCCTGGAAGACTCTTGTAGAATTTCAAACACCGGCCGTGAAAGCCTACGCCTACTCAATTGAAAGTGTGTTTCAGGACACAATTATTAGTAGAAATTTGTGGCTCCATTGGTCTCCCGACCTAACCCCTGTGATTTCTATCTCTGGGGTAACTTCAAGCATAAGTGTACAAGACAAACCCACACACCCTGGAAGAATTAAAACAAAACATCCCTCAGGAAATTGCCAGCATTTCTCAACGTGAACCACGGCGAGTGGACAATTTCTCAAAGTGCCAAAAATGTATGGACAACGACGGTGGCCAGTTTCAGCAACTGCTATAATTACATTGGTAAGTCAAGCCTTTAAAGGTAGTTTTAAAAATGACATATGGTTTTATCTGCACTGTTCTATGACAGTGGCAGTTGGTGACAAGCGCAGAGGACCCATACAGACAAAACACAGCACAGCAGCCAGTTCTCAGTCTTTTGAATCCCGTTACAACTCTAATACACAAGTTACTCACAAAAGTTACCATAACTATTATAATTCAGTAATATTGTACAAGCATGTGCTTAGGAACGATTTTAACACAGGTTTAAATATAGAGTCTTTAGTGTCCTTAATTCTAGATAGTAATTTACAGGGTTCTTCATTCAAAACCTAACGGGCACAAGGCATTTCGCTTGTGCGCAATTGGGTGTGCCAAAGCATAAAGCATGTATAACACTCTTACCTTACAGAAGAATGGAAATGTCGTCCACCTTCGGCTAAACAAGCATTATATCGGGAGAACACATTCTGGTTCACGTGATTAAATTAGGCCACTGTAATGTTTCCAATTTCATTTCTAATTTTGTCTCGTAATTTGTCTTCCAGGTTACCCCACAAGTAAAAATCACACACTGTTAGATCGGAGGAGCAAGAGGGCCATACACCAGCACTAATCACTCTATCTTCAAACACTTCCCTAATTTTATTCATGGACTACTCTGCAGTATGGACAGTAGCAGAATCTTGCTAAAACCACCCATCACTTCTGTCAGTTCATGACAAAATGGGGTCAAAATGTCATTTTGGTACCTCTTTGCATTTACAGTCTGCTCGTAGAACATGGGACAGATTATGCGTCTAGCGCTAACAGCACAAACTCCAACTCTCTGATCATAATGAGGGATTTCTTTAACGCGATGTGGATTTTCAGAGGCCCATTACTGACTGTTATACATGTTGACACAACTATTTAGGTGGAACCACGCCTCGTCGAAAAAGATCAGAAGCTGTGGATCAATTAAACCGTCATTCACTTAATCATGTGAATCAGAATATGTTCTGCCAATATAATGATTGTTTAGCCAAGTATGGATGACATTTCCAGCATCTTCTATAACAAAAGAGTGTTATACATGCTTTACGCATGGAGTTTATGTAGGAGCAAAGCCGGCTGTGGCACACACGTTGCACACAGGTGAAAACCTGTGGGCCTATTAGGTTTTAAATGAAGAACCCTGTAATTCAGTAATATTGTACAAGCATATACTTATTAGGATGATTGTCTGGCAAAACATTTAAACAGAATTGGGATATATTCTTCACCACTCTGTCCTCTATGTGATCTGCAAGAGGAAATGGACCGAGACCACCTTCAAATATGCCCAGCCACTTCTAGCACCCCATCCATCAGTGAAAAATATTGGAGAGCAAGAGGATTAATGACTTCATTGTCAGAAATCCAGCATTAGCTAACAACAACCTTTAAAACTTCTGATTCCTAACAACGACATATATACATCCATAATAAAATCCTACACACCTCAAAATCCTTATAGGTGCACCCTGAGAAAAGGATGGATGGATGGAGATTAAGGGTCCATCAACAGCTAGGTCATTTGGGCCTGAAGTCAGAATATGTCGTTGGCTAATGCTGGATATCTGACAATGAAGTCATTAATCCTCTTGCTCTCCAATATTTCATAAATACTGAAGAGACGTAATAGTAAGTGCTTTTTAGAGAGCACCATATTTTTATGTTTTGGCAGTTACACCGCTCTCTCACAACCCCCAGTGTCTGGAGGATCACACCTATCATTGGTTTACGGACCTCAAGGACCTGACCGGGAGAATTATCAAAATAAATTCACCGACCATATCCTCTGATTAGTTGGTGAAGTCAGAACTCCCAGTAAGAAGGGACCGTGCACGAGGCAAGTGTTGGATGTAGTTTGTGACGAATTTGTGAGATCTGCAATCCATTGAAGAGTTCACCAGTTCTTTGTTAACAATGAACCTCCCGCCTTAAACAAAGTGCTGTTGGCAGTTAACTCTGATTCCAGATTTAAAACAAACTTCCCTCCATAAGCTGCTGCTGGAAATTGGATTCCAGTTTGTGAGCAGGAAACGAAAAATAACAAGTATAATATGGGAATACAGTAGACAAATATAAAAAACCTAAAACTCACAGTTAGCTGACTAAAAGGGAAGGTTAAAAGAGCAAATAAAAACGTAAACAGATAAAAAGCATCAAATGGCATGTGAGCACGCTAACTTAAAAACCAGGAAGATCCATGAACTAAAATGGGTGAAAGGTAAAACAGACATTAAAACTAAACAGTTAAAACAGTAAAAGGTAAAACATAAAAGTTAAAAGGTAGAAACAAATGCTAAAAAGTTAAAAAATCACAAACAAAAAAAAAGTTATACTTGCTTAGCAAACCCAATTTGGGCAACGAACCACACAGCACCTTACAGACAGACACCCCCTGAGAAAAGAACCCTTCTTACTTGACCTAAAATCATCAATCAACGTGGGACATCCAACGTCAACAAACTTGGGTAACGAGTGGTAGTAGTTGCCATATTCATGTCTCACCAAATTGGAACAGTAACGGTAACAGTACATGGGAAACTCTTTAATTTAAATTTAATTTAAACGGTGAGTTAATAACACTAAACAACACTTACATTTATAATTCTCCAGAACGTGTTTCAGAGGTTAAGTTTCCTCCATTATCAACCAGATAACAATGAATTATTAACTCACCTTTTTAAATTAAATTGAATATACAACACTGTTTTCAAACTTCTAAGAAAGGAAGATGGCAAACTCTGTTACAGAAAAGCGTCTGCCAGGTGGATTTCTTGACAGCTGGTGCAGGAACTGAAAGATTGTTGGGTTCACGCATGTCAAAAGCTGCTGAGGCGTTATGAAGTAGAAGGGTAAGAATTTTCTAGCTCACATTGTCACAGGGGATATATGCTTTTCAGAGACAAAAGGTGCAAGCAAAAGAACAGCAACATTTGTCTTCACCAAAACCAGGGAAAATCGTGTTGACTATTCTGGAACACTCCATGTCCCCATATAAGATACTGACTAGTGCCACCTACATGGACCTTCTCCAATTCGTGGTGCATGAGTGGCTACGAAGTCTACCAAAAGAATTTTTCTTACACGGTGTAAATGTATTAAACAGAGTAGGGACTATGTAGAAAAATAATGTACAATCAAACATTATGTCCACATTAATATATTGGAAAAACAATTCCTGTTTTCATTTGACCTCACAGATGTAGATGTGTTGTGTTGTCCAGTATACTACTGATGGTGGAGGTCTCTGGTGGTGGTGATATGAACCTGCTAAGCTGGCCCATTGGCAGGAAATCAAAATTCATAATTTTGTCATTTACTTTTTATAATGTGGATGCTTTCCCAAACTGAGAGCTCAGATTGAAGAATCAGTGTATCAGCGTATTTTAGATGCAACCACCTCTTTAATTACTCAGTGTGAGTGATTAGGGTTCAAGGGCCTGTCGACAGCTAAGTCATTAGAGCCCCTTAATTATGCAGAAAGCCAAGCTTCTTGGGGCAACAAGATACCCAACTGAACTCTCAGTTTGGGAAAACATCCACATTATAGAAAACAAGGAAGGAATTATGAACTTCAATTTTAATTGGATCGAAGTCTTGGGCCTGTTTTATTGTACCATCTACCCTTTCACAAAGGAAATACTACAAAATTGTATGATACTTACATATCACGAATGTCTATCTTGATGTTAACCCATTTTTCACTCTCGTATTGGGCACCTGGTTTCACTTTTGACAACAACAGTTCAAGTGCTTCTTTAGCCTCTTGCCTTATACTAGTTTCCATATCACGAAAACCCACTTCATTAGTTTCTTTGAAAAAAACAAACATATGTCGGAGGAGGAGATCCGCCCAGTAACACACTTCCTCCTCAATTTGGTTGACCATATCTCCACCAGCAACGCGTAGAAACCTCTTCAGAAATCGCAGTGCTTCCAAACGCACAGCCTGTCGATTAAGGTCCATTTCTTCTGCTGATGCAGATGGGCTGATAAAAGATTCACATACTTCCTGTAACAATAACAACAGAATGAACATTTTGATGGAATTATTTATTTATGCCAACAAACTTACTGTTGGTGTTTTTAAACACACAAGCCGTGTGTGGGCAAAGTTTGAGAGGTAGAACTGGAACTGAAAAATTCAATGCCACAGCTGGGATTTGAACCACAGAGAAATTGGAGAATTCAATGTCATTCTGGCAGGTTGTCACAGTAGCTTAGTGGTTAGAGCACCTGCCTGGTAAGCGGAAGGGTCTGTGGTTCAAATCCCAGATCCAAATAACACAGAATATCAACTCAGAATGTGGGAAATTGAAACAAATGTACCAACAGAATAATATGCAGTGGATCCAATATATGAAGGTTGAAACATGTATTTGAAGGAATCTAAGCAAACAATTGTTCATGACAGCTTGATTTAGTTAATTGAATGTTTTTGTTATTTAACCTGTTATCAATTTGTGGAAATTATTGTTAACCTTGCTTCAATACTTTCATGTTTATAATTGATAATTGCTTTGCATCATACCATGTGCAGAGGAAGATTTGAAATATGAATTAGTGTTATTCTGTTATATGACCGAAACAACCATCAAATTGTATATACATTGCATTATACATAAATATACATTCCAAGACATTGGGATAACTCTGACAAAATAAGAAAAGGTATTACGGAAGACAAAAGCCAAAGAGTATTATATATGAGAGGTAGAACTGGAACTTAAAAATTCAATGCCACAACTGGGATTTGAACCACAGACCTTCCGCTTACCAGGTGGCTGCTCTAACCACTGAGCTATTGTGACAAACTGCCAGAATGGCATTAAATTCTCAAACCAGTTCGTATTTCTCCTGGTAAACCACAAAGGCAGTCTCACATCAGAGATAAATTACACCCAATGGTGTGTTTAAAAACACCAACAGTAAGTTTGTTGGCATAAATAAATAATGAGTATTATATAGTTACATTTAAACATTTTAAAACAGCACTTGGTCAATGGATTCTTGAGAGATGGAAGCCATTTTTGGTAACTTACCAAAAAATGGTAAATCATATGGTTTCAGACATGTCAATTAGTTGGAAATGTTTAAAAAAGTGAAGAAATGTAACAATTTAATAATTATAACAAAAAGTGTGCAGTACAATAAATTTGTAAATTTAATAGGAAACGTCAAGCATATGCTCTATTCACTGGCCAAGACCACCTGAGATTAAGATAAAAGTTCTCATCGCTCAGCAGGCAACGTAGGAAAAATGACTACACTAAGTAATGGAGCTCCTATATGCTGCTACCGCCAGGTGTGAAATTTGCACAGAAATTTGGTTTTTTAATGTAAAAGGCACTAAACCAATTGAAGTTCATCAACAGTTGATGGAAGTGTATGCTAAGTTTCGTATGGATGCCAAAAACATCCACAACTGGTGTAGAGGCTAAAGAACCTCATGGTGAGGGCGCCATTCAGGTTCACCCAAGCTGCAAAAATTCTTTTGAACACTGCTGGTAAAATAATAGCAACTGTTTTGGAATCAAATGGGGAGAATTGTTGGTTAACATCATGGCTACTGAGACAATAAATGCTTACAGGTATTGTGAGACACTAAAGAACTCAAAACGGTTGATTCAGGACTGCAAAAGAGGAATGCTGAGCAAAGGCTTGTGGCAGTATTTCATAAGGTGGATAGCAATGGGCTGTATAAAGTGGGCAGCAGATAAAGACGGCAAGAGCTAATACTCTTTCTTTCTTTACCTGATTACCCTCCCCTTATGTACAACTTACACCCCCTAGGACTTATAAGGCTGTGTCTAGGGTCAAATGCCTGTCAGGGAGCTATGGAACGGACAGAGTGAATACCTCGATGTGGGTGGTTAGCCCAGGTGTGATAGTAAGGAAGGGGATGAGATGAAATGCAGGCGAAATGGATGAATGAAAAGGTGATAATGGAGCAATTGGAGGAATGAGTGGCAGGGGAAACTGGAGAACCTGCCCAGTCGCCACTTCATCCACCACAAATACCACATGCAGGTCCCTGGAAATGAACCTGGGCCGCCTAGGTGGTAGGCAAATGGGAGCTAATATTCTTTTAATTAAAATTCAGATTTTGCCAAAATTAACTTTATTTTAATGAAGATAATATACATTCTCAAGTAATTTCACTTTTTAAATATATATTTGTAAATATCCAGAACTATTTGGGTTATTGCCGTTAATATGGTTTTCTTTTATAACTTCTCTATACGGCAAACTCAAAATGGTGTCACTTTAACAATGTGTCATTAAGAGGTAGAACTGGAACTTAAAAATTCAATGCCACAACTGGGACCAGCTCGTATTTCTCCTGGTAAACCACAAAGGCAGTCTCACATCAGAGACAAATTACCCCAATGGTGACTTATTATTGTAAGTATTTTATGTCCCAAGATTAAATAACCTTCAGATGGTAATTATTATTTATTTATGCCAAATAAATAAGTTCCAGTTCTACCTCTCAAACTTTGCCCACACACGGCTTGTGTGTTTAAAAACACCAACAGTAAGTTTGTTGGCATAAATAAATAATAATGTGTCATTAATTTCTTTTACAAATTATTATTTATATCCAAGGATATAAATATATTTTTATTCTGCACGATATTGGTATCCCAATTATTAATTTTATTATGGATTACCAAAAGGTTATCCGATAATGAAATGTGCACTTGCCACTATTCATTCAGAATTCACGTCTATAGCATGATACGTCAGAATCACAAATGTACCAAAGAAGTCTAATATTTTACTTGGTTACCTAACAAACATTATCTCTCTTTCGTCTTTCTTTGTAATTTTCACTTACGGTCAATGTTGGCCATGTTCTCCACATTATTGGTTTCTACATTATTGGTGATATTGGTGGATGATATTGCTTTACTGTTAATAGCGTCAGGTATGTATACTTGGCCATGTTCTATTTTGCTGATTAGCTTCAGATTAGATGATAAAATTTTTAAATATAGATACAACATTCATATAACAAGAAATTGTCATGTTTTTGATGAACATAAATTTGACTTAATAAATATTAGCATGAACTTTCCTATTAATTTTCTAGGGCACACAATACTTTCATATGGGATAACTATATGAGGAAATGCAACGAGATGTGATAAGAGTTATTTTAATTCAAAAGAAAATAACACAAATAATGACCCATTCAAGTTACAGAGTTTCTTGCATGCCATTGTTCAAAACATAAATCCTAACCCAACCTTGTTTATATATGCATAACATAGCAATATATGTCCCCAGTAACTATGACAGCATCAAGAACACAACACGAGAGCAAACACGGACATAAAATACCCCACACACAGGCTACAATGCTTGAAAGGTGTCCACAGTATATGGGTATCAAAATACATAATAATTTGCCACAGAGTTTTAGGGAAATACATAACCAAAGTACCTTCAAACGATCTGTAAAAAATTTGTCAGCAAAGCGTATTATTCGATTAAAGAGTATATGGATGATGAACTGGGATCTCATAATTTTGACAGAAGTAATATATGAAAAACTTTGTATGTAGATGAGTTATTTTGATATTTATTCCGTTTCTCTTCTAATTAAACATTTTGTAGTTTTTAATAGAAATGTTGTAAGATGTATCCTTTAAACTGTAAATTTTGTAGTTTATAGTAGAATTTTCATTGTTAAATGTTTGACGAGTCACCAACTTATGAGCGCATTCTCAAGTATGTGTCATGTGATGAATAAAGTATTATCATCATCCTGTCACAGGCTTTAGCCTTCTCCATGACAATACTTGCCCCCACACAATGGATCTTCTCCAACCGTTTGGATGGAACATCACAATCCACCCGACAATCTGGTCTTAGCACTCAGTGAATATCACTTGTTTCCCGAGTTGAAAGAACACTTGCCTGGAATGCACTTCAGTGACGAGGTGAAAGATGAGGTCCAACATTTCCTCAATAACATGGAGACAGTTGGTATGACATGGGCATACAAAAACTGCTGCAGTGCTTCCAAAAATGCATCAATCAAAATGGCAATAATGTGAAAATAAAAGGAATGTTCAAGCCTCACAACTATGTACCATGTACTGAAAATAAATGTTTCTTTATATTATTATTTATTTATGCCAACAAACTTACTGTTGGTGTTTTTAAACACACAAGCCGTGTGTGGGCAAAGTTTAAGAGGTAGAACTGGCAGTTTGTCACAATAGCTCAGTGGTTAGAGCGTCCGCCCGGCAAGCGGAAGGTCTGTGGTTCAAATCCCAGTTTTATGTTGCAATATTACTAAGATAAGTGAAGCTTTTAGTTTCTATTTGTTCTTAGTTTAGATTCTGTTGCTTCACTGTTAATTGCCTCAATTCTCCTTAATAGGTCTCCTTACTTTTCGGATTACCCTCATATCAGTTTCAATTGCAGTATTGTTGGTACAGTATTTTTGCAGCAAATTTACAAACCAAATACATCTGTCTTTTGGTGACAGTATATTTTATTAATCATACAAACAATAAACTCTGACAGAACTTGTTCCAATATTAGCACATAAGAATCTTGACTATTGTACACAAGTTTAATTATTTTGTGTATACAGAGAATATTATGATCAACCTATGTTTTACACAGGAAATCAAACAAATAGTTCAGAAACATTAAGCCAAAAATATAAGACAAGTCAGCATCACCATCTCACTTTTCCAATGAAAACCATTACCTGCACATAAATCTAAAAATATTAAAAAGCATGACAGGCCACAATGAACGCACATATGAGAAAATCTCTTAACATGGAAGTGTAACGACTGCCCTAAATTTTAAAATCCAGCCAACTGACATCTTTGCAAGAACCCCATTGTTCTACCATCAGACAAAAGGCTGCACTCTGCAACTGCAGTCAAGACCCTGAGGTTCACAATGGAAGCATTCATTCCCGAAACTAGTCCCACATAAATAAAAGTATAAGCTACAGGGTTACAACCTACTTCACATTAAATTCCTCTAAATATTAATCAACCCTTTTAGTGCCAAACAGAGCAGCAGCTACCAGAGACGATGGGAATGGCTTCAGTAGTACGGCTGCCTCAGTGCTCAAGCCGATTGTATTGACTTGTAAAACATTGCACTGAAAAGCTATTTTTGTGATATCCTGTAATAATGAAAATCGAACCTAGCCTTTGTCCTTCCAAAGATGGTATTACTGGCTTTCAAAATGTACTAAACAACCCATAGTCTGTTTAAGAGGTAGAACTGGAACTTAAAAATTCAATGCCACAACCGGGATTTGAACCACAGACCTTCCAGTTCTACCTCTTAAATTTGCCCACACACGGCTTGTGTGTTTAAAAACACCAACAGTAAGTTTGTTGGCACAAATAAATAATAACCCATAGTCTGTGTTTGTATGCAGTGCATTTCCTGTGAAAGGCCAATAAGCTTTATCAGATAGCAGCAACGAAAATGATTTTTATAATGTCATCCCAGATACGCTGCCCCTCACTTAGCTTTGTTAATTATTATTGTAACAAAATAACAAACTTCAGGTCCAGTTACTTTTCTATCACTTTTATTGCCTTCTAAAGTTTTACTACAAATGCAAAGTACTCTTCTTGATGTTAACACAGTTTACAGGTTAACACAGTTTACAGTCTTTTCAGTTATCACAACTGTTCTTCTCATAACCTTGCTCTGCCCTTCAATGTCTTTCTTCACTTTCACTGTCTCTTATATCTTAAAAAAATTATTTTGTTGTTTAATGATGCTGTCAACTGACAGGATCACATCAGCATCGCCGGTGTACCAAAATTTCATGCTGCAGTTCTTTTACATACCAGTGTATCTACTGACATGGAGCTGTCATTTTTAAGCACACTTAAAAACCATCGGTCTGGGCCAGATTTGAACCCGCAACCTTGGGATCAGTACCTTAACTATGATGTTGCAATCACCCAACTACACATGCACTCACTGACAGGCTGACCAACTCATTCCTGTAACTATACGCTCACTAAAGACTAACTGAAGACTGACTAACGACTTACTCACTGCTGCTGTCTTTGATCCTTTTTATATTGTGGATGACGTCACATGACCTTTCAAGATTCTGTACATGCGCACACAGGAAATGACATAGCTAGACGCTTCAAGAATCCCCTAGACAAGTCCCCTTTGTTTTATGCTGCACTCTAATGTTCTGTCACGTGTTCGCCCACATGAGTGGTGAGAAAGCTTAACCCTGCACACTTCTAATAGATGCACCACCAGCAGGGAGGGGCAGCCGGCTTCCCCTTCCATACACCAATGTCGGTGTTTTTCCATCGCTGCCCAGTAAACCCAAGGTCACATTATTAACAGTGTGTAATTTTAGAGAAAGATTAGTAACACCCATATGGAAACAAAATATTTCTATTTCAGCTAGAATATTTTCCAATATATATATATTCCACAAACAAAAATTGTGACATCTGCCTGACATTGCATTGACCATAAAGATCCAGAATACAAAGATATATGACAAAGTCAATTTTAAGAAGAAAAAAAAGATTAAAATTAAGATTCAAAATATCTAAAGAAACATTAAATGATTATAACAAGATTATAACACATTGAATACAAGTGATTATTTAAAATATATAAAGAGTCTTTTAGGACATGTAAACATATTAAGTAAAAATTGAAGCTATTAACAGTGAAGCAACAAGATTCTAAAATAAGAACAAATTAGAAACTAAAAACTTCACTTATCTTAGTAATGTTGATATTCTTTTTCTCTTTTGCTAACCCAGGGGTTTCAAGCTATGTCCAGCTCATTCTCAAAGCCATATAAACAAAATCGTTGCCAAGATAAGATAAGTGAAGTTTTTAGTTTCTAATTTGTTCTTATTTTAGAATGTAAACATATATTTACAATTTTGGACCATTGCAGACCCAGTCAAAACTCTAAAATGATAAATCTTCACTTCAGTTTATTAGCGAGTATCTAGAAAAATATACCTAAACCATACTTCTGCATCTCATTCTTTTACAGTATACAAATGTACTAAATTAAAATTTCTACAATAATAATGCATGCTATTTTTAAGCCGAAAGTGCAAAAACAAAATTTTCTTTAAAAAAATCTTTAACTTTTATGCTATATTTAGATGCTATTGAGAGGTTATCCAAACTGTTTATATTACAAATTGAGATCATATTAAATGTGCCTTAGTTTAAAAAGTTTTATTGCTTTACCCATTGGACATACATAGTTATTTAGATGCAGTTTTCTACAGTGAATGAATGAGTGGAGTTTAGGGGCCCATTGATAACGAGGTCATTTAGGGCCAAAGTCAGAACTTAAACTCTAAAACACAAACCCAAAGGGTTCAAATGTCAAAAGCTAAAAGATCAGATTAAAACATTAAAATAGCAAAATGTAAAAGATGAAAAGGTTAAAATATAAAACAAATCTTAAAAATTTAAAAGCCACCTAAAACAAAAATACAAGTCAAATTTGTTTAGCAAAGCCAATATCGGGAATTAACTGCAGAGCCTTGGCTAGTCACTAGGTCATAGTCCAAAATTGAGGCAAGTGTAGACCGCAGACCAATGGACTGGCACTCAGAAGCATATTGCATGCAATCTATTAGGACATGCCACAGAGAGCTGAACACTGCATGTCGGGCAGACAGGCGCCTCAAAGGGTGATCATGAGTGGTTCGTGTAGGAACTGTCCTCATGCGGGTGAGAATAATTATTGCCGACCTGGAATCCCTGCAGGACGTCAGTTAAGGTCAAACATGTCTACTACAACACTTCCCATGGAACAATGATGATTTTCAACAAACATCTGTGACACCTTACACTGGTGATGGGTGATATCTGGCTCTCTACAGTCGACTTCAGAAATCCAAACAGATCTGCATGGATATTGTTTAGATTAGGTTACACGAGCACTTGGTCAGAATTTCGGCGAAGTCCCACTTGGCAGTGTGTACGAATGGTCACGAAAGTTGCCGAAGTTGCTGTGTTAATGCAGCGCTGCCAACAGCAGAATGTCCCTAGGAGTTTGTTGCCAATAGTAAGTTGTAATGTTTTTGCGGGACCCGGCAGTATGCTGCTGACCTTCTTAGAAGCAAGTAGTGCAATGGATCGCTTTATCAGTATATTAGATCTAGCGCCTCTGTGCTATAATGAGGAGGAATGCATGCAATTTCTTTACGACGAGGGGCTACTAAGGACTCAAATGCTATGCAGGGAATGTGATGCCGTGCTACACCCCGTGAGTAGAAGGGGTAAAAAGTTCCAGTTTTTTTCCTGCAGGAGGGGTCACCCTGAACAGTTTTTGGAGTCTGTAGCCAAAAGTACCTGGTTCGCAAACACCAGAATACCACCAGCCCAAGTACTGCTGCTCACCTACAGTTTTGCGAATCAGCTATCCTACGAGCAAACTGCAGTGCAGTGTTCACTCGGGGATAGCGATATCAGTATAAATAAATTTTAAAAAATAATAATATAATAAAAATAAAAAAAGAATGAGCCAGCGTATCGCGGACCCAGTAACAAAGCAATAAGGATAATGTACACAATAATTCGCACTAGCGATATATCTGTGTGAGCAAAAGCAAAATAATGTACACAATGAGCAAAATAATAATGTAGACAACTAGCGATATGTCTGTGGCGGCAACGACGCGAGTGAGTGCATTTGTGTTTAATGTGTTGGCAACAAAAACTAGTGTAGTGTAAAAAGCAATGTTGGCAGATGTGAAAATCGTCTGCTAGTCATGCAGCAAAACCTAGTGGGCGATTCTGAAAGTACTGTCGGCGCATGCCCAGTAAGTAAGTTCGGACTTAGATTCTGGCTGGCAAGTGGCAAGTAACCTAATCTAAACATGATCTGCATAATATTGCTGAATACGGGCTTAGGGACCACATAACGCAGGATGCCAACATATGAGAAATGGAAGAAGTGGTAGTAAAACATAATTTGAATGATGTTAGAATTCTGTAAATGGCAATGCGTAAAGATGAGAACGGAGATAACTTCTGGCAATACACATACATAGATGACATGAAGAAGGCGAAAAGCTCTATTCTCATTGATTATGATTGTTGATCCCTTTATATTACAATCAAACTAATTTATGAATCACATAATCTGAAATAGCTACAAAATACACTTGTGCAGCTGGTGGATAACCTTAAATGGCAATATATATTCATAAACAGAAATACGAAGTTGCATTTTATAAGCATAAACTGTATGAGTGGAAATCACCTTAAATGTGAATATATTTCGTAAATATACATTTATTAAAGAAATACGAAGATTTGTTTTGAAGGTATAAACCGTATATTTAACCTGAAATAACTGTGAAATCATCTCACACAATTGTGCGTGAGACACTCTAGATAATCGTACAATATGAATATATTTCATAATCCACGTTTATGAAAAACATGCAAAGTTTTATAACAGTTAAATGAGGCAGATGATTGACAAACAGATTACTTTAAGCATCAGATTTTACTGGAAATAACTCACAAATTACTGGTGATTTCAACACTATCTGAAATGCAGATTTCCATTAATAACTAAAGGGGAATGAGGAAAAACGAGAACTTCACTTCGTAACTTTTTCTGCATTGTTACGTCTCCTTTATTTACATTATTCCATTATTTAGTTCGCGCTTCTATTCAATTGTTTCAGCTTTAGATCGCGCTTCCATTCCATTACCAGTGCTGCTCACTATTTGTAGTTGCCAAACTCTTTGTCCAGTAGTGTTTTTCTTTATGTCAAGTCGGCATGGTTTAGCAACACTGCACATCAAGAAGCCCAAATTCGGTAACATTACCCAGAGCGGCTCACGGCACTAAAAGGGTTAATATTACTTGAGAGTTTTCCAACAACTGCTATGGTTAAAGAAAGTACATTTATTGTAAAATAACTTCTTTCCTTCAGTTTGTTAAATATTTTACCTGTTTACTTCAAAGCAGAAAGAATACACATGAGATACAAGAATTAACGTACCTTGAGTTCAACATATGGAGTTTTACGAGATGAGATGGCTTCAAAAAGTTGTGCATCATTGAACTTGGACACGCAGTGGAACATTTCTACCAGAATACCAGCTTGAGAGGAAGTCTCATAAACTTTGTACAATCTCAGTAGAGATTCGTAGCACTGTGACGCAAGCTTCATTCCTGCACTCAGACTCACATTCTTTGCTATAAGCTCCACAGCTGGCCGCAGTGCTATGAGTGCTGGTATTGTCAGTTTATTCTCACCTTCCTACAGCAAAAATAAGTACCTCTATTTCAAAAGCAACATTAACATTCTTCTACGCACTTAAAGTTTTTGGCTCCAGACAAACCTAGATAACAAATTTACACAAGAAACTCGTTTATCAGGACTAGGTAGCACCAGAAGTAATCCAAATTAACCAGAAACAAATGATTAGATGAATATAAACTTTAATGTATGACAGTTATTCTATGTAACTTAAAGTGTGCGACCAACCACAGCCTTTACACTATCTGCAATCTGTATTTCATCCATATACCAGAACTATTCTTTTTTTCAATCTCTGATAGGACCTAGATTCAAAACCAATTTGAACAGAAAAATGGTTTTATTGACAAAAGTTTACCACATCCATAAGCTTCTTTCCAATGTAACATGAAGATTGAAACTTTTATTATACCCATCAACCAGCACTCCAATGCTCTGCAAAAATATTTGCTACCTCTCTTGAGCCAGGTCTGCTGTGTCTTTAAGATCAGTGAAGTTAAAATGCTGTCCCCACAAAGTTTTTCAACTGTGAGTAGATGGAGGTCATTTGGTGCTAAGTCTTGGCTGTAGGGAGGGTGATCAAACTACCTTCGTCCCTGACCATCTTAATCATTAACATTTGTTTGGCCATTTCTAAATTTCTGCACCATGCCATCACTCATAAATTTCCCACCATACACACGGCACATTCCAAGGTGGATTTCCACTAAACTGTCCCCCTCTTCCTGTAGAAACATAACACTGCATAGCTTGCACTTGGCAATGGGTTCTGTGGAAACGAACATCTTTAAGTGCCCATAGTCCAAGCTCTATCTGACCATTTCAACTTTACAGTGATGCTGATTGTGGCAAGAAGACAGCCAATCACACCGTATCATACCCCACCTCCTATCACTACTTGGGCCACCTCTAGGTGCTATCGGAGGCTGAATAAAAAATAGCCCTTGTACACTCATAATATGTACTTATCAGAGGATGCACATACTATGATGAAAAAAAATCGGCAAAACTCAGTCCAGATAAACCAAAAATCTGCGTTAAAGAGGGCCAGATAAATGAAGTTCTTATATAGTTAAATTCATGCTTATTAAATATTAATCTTTATTTCAAATAAATATATAATACTGTAAACTATTCTGTGTGATCAATATAATTCTATGTATTATCATGTGTCTAGCTTTCAGGAAAAGGGCAAGAGAACTCTGGAATAGCTAAATTAATAAATGAATAATGTTATATTCAAACTAATAGCAATATTTGAGTAAGAGACATAATGTGTTGTTTACATTTATATTTTATTCATTTACATTATACAGAGTGATCCACTATTATATCCATATTTTTCCTTTACTGCTATTCTATCACTAATTATATAAGATCAATAACTCTACCGTTATATTATACTCTATTCTATGCCATTAGGTGTTGTGTAATTGTTACGTATTTGTTGTTTGTTGTAGCTCTAACCACAGATTAAATTATGATGGCTCACAGACTGCACATTTCTGACCCTGCTCAGACGCATATGCTAGAAACTTTTTCATATCCCATTGTTTTAAACTGGGACATGTGGACAATGTGCGTTGATCTAGCAAGAATGGCACGAAAATGCTTTTCCAAGCTACGTTATTGGAAGTCACAGAAATACTGAGTGGCTACCAGACTTGACCCTATTGGATTTTTTAAGATAAAACATGCCAGAAAACCATGTGACTTAGAAAATAAAAAATTATTTTGTTAACTGCTCTCAATTGCCTGGATCACAACAGCATCGCCGGGGTGCCGGAATTTTGTCCTACAGGAGTTCTTTTACATGCCAGTATATCTACTGACATGGAGCTGTCATTTTTAAGCACACTAAACCATCGGTCTGGGCCAGATTTGAACACTTTGGAAGCATTAAGGTAGAGTGTGTGCGGGTACCAAACAATGTGTTGAAATGGTCTGTCAGGAACGTTGCACCCTGGCTGCAACAGTGTACCACCAACGCTGGTATCTAGGTTAAAATATGAAATGGCAAGGACCCTAGTACATAAAATTGAAAGGAACCACCTAACATTGTTAATGAGTGAATAATACTGAAATAAAAACAGGGATATAATAGTGGATTACGCTGTTTTTATAATTTTCATAAATGCCAGGCATGAACAACAGGGTCTATTGGACAGTAAGTGGCTACAGACTGCTCAGTATAATAAGGTATCACTGAACTTACCTGTTCCACATACTGGAGCAATATCTTCACTACTTTAACACCATGAGTTTTTAATGGTGTCAAATCTGTCTTACTTTGAAGAAGCTGGTTAAAGTACCTAAGAACAAACACAAAGCATTGACTCAATATTGTATGTGACAAACCAAATTGCAATAATTGCAGTCCATTTTTCCTAAAAGGGAGAGATACTTCATTTAAACACCAGACTTGACTTTAATATTAAAGGTAAGTTTTATTTACACCATCCTAGAAAATTAGGACATGTTTCAGGAACAACTGTTTCCATCTTCAGCTGACTGACTGACTGATAGATGATGTTCTCTCATCTAGCTATCATGACAAATCAGCCGTAGCCCATCATTTCTGGTCAACTCAACATACCATAAAACAGGATATAAAATTATTAAACACGTACCGACAATTTGAGAAAAAACACACATAAAGAAGAATGTTCACCTCACCATGAATTTTGAAATGCCACAGTTTACATTGAACAAACCAGATAACACCACAATCACAACTACAACAGATTCTTCCTCTTCAAACACCAGTCAAGAACCCATTGATAACAAAGACTATGGTCTTAGAAACGAATCCAGATAAAAAGTTGGATGGATGAGTATTGTTTAAGGGCCCTTCCACAGCTAGGTCATTTGGACCTGAATTCAAAAGTTAAAATCTAACACACGCACTATATAATGTGATTAAAAGGTGAAGGCTAAAACCCAAGGTGAAAATGGAAAATAGTTAAAAAAAGAACACATTAAAAGTGGTAAAAATGTTTAAAAAGCAAAATGAATGTTAAAACAGGGAAGAGATAAAATGTAAAAACAAATGGTAAAGACAACCCAAATCAGTGTGCTTAAGCTAAAACTGTAAAACCAAACACATAGAATAAAACACAAGCTAAACTTGCTTTGCAAAATCAATTTCAGCATCAAACTGCAACACCTTATCTACGGATACCAGGCCGACACCAAGAAGTGACCGCAGAGTTAAACCCAGGTCAAGGGATTGGCACTCTCTAGTATACTGCAGACAATCAAGCAAAACGTGCGACACGGAGAGGTATACACTGCATGATGGACACACAGGGGCTGGGTTGCCGTGCAAAAGATCACTGTGTGTGGTATGTGAGTGATTAATTCTTAAGCGACTTAGAAGCACCTCCAACCACCTGGAATCCCTGCATAAAAAGTTAACTGAAACTAAAAGTGTGTATAGGTTCATTCAAATACTTCTAGAAGTCATTACTGAAACAGACTTGATATTTCTGGAATGATATTCAGGAGAGAGAAGAGGTATTCAAAATGCAGAAGCAAGCAATAAGAATAATAGATCATGCAGGGAGTTTAAAACTGTGTCAAGCCATATACATATATATAATGTGTTACATTCAATCATATTAACTCCAAAACAGACATTACATTCAATCATATTAACTCCAAAACAGACACATGACCAGCATACAAAACACAAACAAGATTCATATTATAGCACTAACCTAGCTAATAACTCCACATTGGAATAATGCTGTATAACAAACTATCTACATTGGAACACATAGGCCTTCATAGCCAGCATCAAAATTATAAGATGGAATATCTTCTGGGCTGTTTTGCCGTGGTCGCTGGAGATTGTGTTCCAGATGTTTCATCTACCGCTGCGGTAGACATCCTCAGTGGCACTGTTGAAGTCTCCTCAAAAAAACGTATCACTGCATCTGATCCATTAATTGTTCATGTCGCTCTATTTATACTGTGTGTGTTGTTCGTTGATATGACCAGGGAGGACAGGGGCATGGTGGGCAGGGTTCAATCTCTCTTGTACTGCTGCTCTCTTGTGATTGGCTTGAGCCCTGCCCACCCCTGACTAATCAGAGAACAACACACACAGTATAAATAGAGCAACACTGCCAGTTCACGGATCAGACGTGGCGATACCTTCTCCGAGACTTCACCAGTACCACTGAGAAAGTCTAGCGCAGCTGTTGACCAATCTCCAGTAGACCCTGGCTTTTGCAGCTTGAAAGGTACCTACAACTATTAAAATCATAAAAGACCTTAAATTATTTAAAAAGCACTTGGGTTACTCCTATTGTTCAGCCAGAGTTCCTAGTAATGTAATTAAGAGTCCTGGGGAATAAAGGTGAGGGTACAGAAAACAAAGTTTTGAGAAAACAGTGGTTTTAATTTTAAAATGAAATAACAAAATCCTAAACAAAAAAACAAGAATTATTTTGATGTTACCCTGATAAAATAACATTTCTGGCACATTTTATTATGTAGACTTTTCGTATTTATGTAGTGTATAAAAATAACAATTGGTACATGTCACAGAAATCTAGGCAAAAAGGATGAATGTCCATGAATTTGTAGTGAAATCTAGGAATATATTGTATGGTAGTTTTTGACACTTAAAATGTCACTTGATATAAATTGGCTACATCATTACCTGAAACTAATAATAGCCTTCGTAAATACACTTCACAAATAAGTGAGTGATACATAAAATGTCTGGGCTTTGACAGAACAAAATTATTTTCACGTGCTAAAGGTCATCAAACTTTGCTTTTGGGACAGGTATAGGTCCACCATATGCTAGTTCAGGAAGGTGAAAGCAGCCATCCTCTTCAGTTTGGTGACACCATCATCCATGCCATTAAAATATGATGGTCTTGGTTTGTTTCTCAAGGTTTGAAAAGCTTCGTTCCACTCAGAAGTTCAACCTCATGCTTCTCATTAACTAAACTCAAGTTTTAATCCAATTCTAAACACGAATACCCTCTTATTGGAAAAACCACTTGTATCTAGTCATTTGGTGTTATGTACAACGTAGTGTAGAATTCTAACACAGTAGTTCTTGTTTTGATCACTACACGAGTCACAAAAATTTGAAAGTACCTTCATTTCAGAGTGAAGATGATCAAAAATGAAATCGCACAGCATGGAACAAACCTCCCCTCTTTTTAGCCAGAGGTTTGAAGATACGTTAGAAAATAGCTTCAGAATGTGTATGTTAAACATGTAGAATGACAAACCATCAAAGCAGGGTAAACTGAAAGCAAGCTCTCTGCAGCCAGCATCACATAAAATGGTTGTGGTCTCTGTTGCCAACCTCACAATGTAGAAAATGGTTGTGGACTGTTGCCAACCTGATAATGTAGAACTCGCTGAAATACCAACAGTGTCACGAAACTGTCAATACCACAATGATTGATACAATTCCTGAAGAAACTTATTCTTATTAATTCTTCTTCTTCGTCTTCTTCTATGACATTAAGTTGACGCAGATTGGCTGCCACAGACCTGCATTTGTCATTCAGACAAGTCAGCAGTATACATACAGCGATAACACCAACATGGTGGCTTTGTTTTTGTCAGAGAGGCTATGGTAGTTGGGATAGGTGTAATGGTGGGGGAAGTCTAGGCGAGAGTATTTCCCCTTCAACGGCACCCCTGATTTAGACATTTCTGCCATGTGGTTAGAAACTGTCAAACACTTCTTGATTGGCGCCAAGTATAGGTTGGAGTGAAGTACTCCGGCTCCCTGACATAACATGTCCATGGAGCTCAGGATAACCAACGACCTGGTATAACATTGCATCACAAAAATTTTAAGAATTACTGTAAGTGACAATCTGTGAGTCTAGTAAACCACTACTCCAGCTAGGACTACCATGGTACTAACCCTGTATTAACTGGATATTACCCATTTCTATCTCAGCGTCATGCCAGTAGTCACATTGGTAGACCATGATCCCACAATGGCAGATTATTAACTCTACTTTGGGCATTAAGTTCACTAAGCATGCAGCTATGTATCTGCCACAAACAAAACAACTAACGCTGTAAAAATTAGAAGCCACAGGACTTGATTGATTTCACTGTGGCTCAGTCTCAAACTTTCACCTCATTTTAAAATAAAATCCACATAGTGACAATGCAACTTACCAGACCCAAATTCAAAAACCATGTAACATAAGTCAAAACTTTGCTATGGAAGTAAACATGCAGTAGTATTCTAATCTTGTGGGCAAAGCAGTTTTTAGAACCTCTCCAAGCTTACCTCTCCAAGTTTTCACATGCTGTTTGTTTGTCTTCTAATGGTGCATGTTCATTCTCGAGGATCATCAAGCTGCGATCCATCATACTATGATCTGCACCAGTAGTCACCATCCTTACTTCTGATGGACAAGCTACAACATGAAAGTTTCCATACATCAAATACTTTGCACATTAAATTCTACCCAATGAAATTACTTTTACTTTGCATAGAAGAAATTTCCAATATCATAAAATCTGACGTGTTGCACTCATGACTTTCTCTACTCTTGTACTAACCATTCTTACAAACTCTTATTCCTATATCTTCTACTTGAGATAAACACTTACAGAAATTATCTTATTGCTTATTTCCTTGTAGGTGCAAAGGGAATATGGGAATACAGAAGGCTTTGAGCGATAGTCAAATCCCTTAAAGCGTTGAGATTCCATTTTCTTTGCACAGCTATCACACAGAAAACAAATAACGGTGTTCCATTTGACGAAAGTTTACTTTCCAAAACTCTCACAAATAATATGGAATATCTCCAAAATGGTTCACCCTACAAAAAAAAAAATTATTTCGACAAATTGTCTTTTAGCAAGATACACATTTTTTGGACAGTAAGATTTTGTCTATCTCTTACTGTTTACAAGTTATTCAAAAGTCATCCAGACTAAACAGGACTACATAGGCTATAGCCAGAAAATTAAAAAAATATATTTCATTTGTCACAAAAATATCTTAAACATGTATTTTAGTCAAAATCGTTAGAGCCATTTTCAAGAAAATCAAAATTTTCAAAAATTATCCATGTAAAGGGTAATTTAGGATGGGGCTATTTTCTTCAAAATCTTTGTGCCATATCCTTGAAAGACATTAACCTTAAATACCAACTTCGGTTTTTAACTGACTTTTTGTTTTTGAGTTATGCTGTCCACAGACTGACATACGCACACTGACCTTTTTCTAAAAATGCTCTTTGGGTGGAATACAATACTTCCTCTACTTAGCAGTTGAGAAAGTGCAAAATTGTGCCGTAATATATAAGTTCATTACTGGCAGAAGTTGTAAATCTACTCGCATCATTCCAACAACTAAAGATTCTTCTCTGTTTCTCTCACACCTGCTACTTCTTCTTCCTCTCTTTTAATACATCCCCTCCTCTCTCTCTCTCTTTGCAACTTAGGCAGCACATCAAGTGCATCAAGTCCAGATTTGCTATGTTTACTCAAAGGACCACACACAGATTAAGCAGGTGTTTCAACCACTACATTCTACCTTGACTACCTCGCCTCAAATAATGGATGAATGGAGGCATTTTAAGAACTGGTTTGTCCAGTAGTCCATTCCTTCAGTAGAAACGTTTCTAACATTGAAAAATTTGTCAAGGAAAGCACTTATTCAATGCTTTGTCCTATTCTAATGTGGAACATTTAAAAGGACAAAGACATAAGAACCACGTTTCTCCCTCTTAACATGCCTTCAGTATGTCAACCAATGGTCCAAGGAACTTATGAAAATAGCCTGTGATGTCCCATTGAGGGCAAAGGCCACCTATAAGTAGGGGTAGCTGCTTTTAAAGACTCGTGCGGTGAGGTAGTCCGCGTAAGAGGGTACCGCACATAATGCACACTACACAGTAGATTACACAAGGTCACTTAGTTGTGATTCTAGTTCTTTCCACTCCTTTCTGTTTCTGGCTATGGTGGTCCACGGTCTTCCTGCCTGTTTTCTCAACAAGTCCGACCATTTGTGTCCTGGTCTTCCTGGGAGTCTCTTGCCGATGTAGGGGTCCAATGTTGTAGCTCGTGCCGTTCATCTGTCATCTTGCAGCCTCATCATGTGGCCGCCCCATTTCCATTTGGTCTTCGTAGCCTGTTGTGCTATGTCTATTGTTGCTGACATCTTGTGTATCAAGGTGTTTGACATTCTATCTTTCAGAGAGATGCCAAGGATCTTCCTCTACATTTTCCTTTGGCATACCTGTAGTGTGTTTCTCTCTTTGGCTTTGAGAGCCCATGTCTGACAATCATATAATAGCACTGGAAAAACACAGCTTTCGAGTGCCTCACTTTGAGTCTCCTATTCTCCTAACATGATCGACAAACTAAAAAAATGGACATATTGGACGTAGGAGGCTGAATATCTGAATCTTAGAATGAAATCAAGGAAATAAGTGCATGTCGTTTCTAAAGAAAGCTGCTGGACCATTCAGGAAAGGAATTTCAAGTCAAAAAGTTGTGAAATAGTGTGCATATTGAAGAAAATTCCAGGCTGCAAACATGTTGCTGATGCCGATGTTGGAAAAAGGATAAAAACTCTGAACTTTTAAGAGATTCTGAAATAATTCCACTGGTGAAAGAGCAGGAGAACAAAAACTATGTGGACTCAAGAGGAAGAAGAGGTGGAAAACAATGGAAAAAGTAAGAGGTCTCACAAGCAATGTTCTGTTATCTGGAGGAACAAGGTGCACCTGCTATGGACACCTACATTTCATGGCAATGAAATGAGTGTGAGAAACAGCCTGGCATCATAACATTTTTTTGTACAAAGAACTAGCAATTTTTTCTCTATTCTATGTATGTACTTCTTCAATTGTCATTTTTAAGTATTGTTACACTTCTCTGTTTCCTATATGGTGCTAGAACATAACGGGTGGAAGGGAAGTCATTACATTAATTTAAACCAGTGATAGATCTCAATGCTTGAAACACATTTCGTATCTTACGTTTTTGTCTCTGACCATTTCCTACGGAGATATTTTAGTTTTCTCAAAAACAAGCTGGCAACACTGCAAATTGTGTGGGTGTCACCTTTCCTAGCTCAATACATAAACAAACACAGTAACGGTGCTTCTTCAGAACACAAACACCCTGCCTTGTCCTTCTGTGTTTACTGCGCATGTGTAGGCCAATCAATAGCGTTAGCTCCCAAAACATTAAAGCGAAAGCGACAGACCTGTTTACATGCACAAACCAGCTCAATTCCCTGACCAACCTCAACGCAACGTTGTCAAATTACTGCATGTGAAAAAGCTGCTTGGAGCATTCCTTCACATCCTTTAAGTGATTAATCATTTCGAAACCCTATGTGATGTGCCTAATTACTACCGAAACTGTCACAAATAAGTAACTCTACGCATCTTACAAGTAAACTGTTATCTTCATACATTCCTGTGGAATTATGCACCCAAGTTGGATCAAAAACCACTTATTTTTTCAAAATCGACTGATCAAAGAACAAAATGACAACACTTTTTTGTTTGTAATGCTTCTATGAAGCACATATTAGAAAGAATGTAATGACTTCCCTTCCATCCTGTATATTTACATAATTTGCAGTATTATGTTATGAGTTGTGAATAATACACCCCTTATACCATAAAACTCGACATTTCTATAACTTGACAACCTCTCAGTTCACGTTAGGTTATCAGGATTCTACTCTATTTTAATGCACACATGGATGAACTGTCAAACACCAGCAATCTCTAGGTTTCCCATTACAATGATTAAGCAAGGTATGTCAGTAGCTGAATTCATGGATGGAAACAGTGCAAGAGCAGCAAATCAAATCTCCTGATTCAGTATAGATTACTTCTCCAAACCAACAAGACTATCTTCTCAAAATTCCTGGCAAGCTACTGCTCCTACCAGATTTAAATAAAGACTGAACCAAGCGGGATGGTTCAGGTGGTAATGTCTGCGACTCGCATGGGTTCGGTCCCAGTGGCTGTGCACTCTGACATGGGTTTTTCCATTGTTTCCCCATGTCACTTAGATGAATGATGGGGTGCCTTATTTCATACTATGGTTTCCTTTCCCTCACTTCCTTTCATTCCATTTCCTTATCATCTTTCAGGTGTACTTTCAGGCATATAGTGTTGGCAGTGCCAGGGAGATGGCGCAGATGATTGCACGTTAACTGCTGTTCTCAGTGCTACGTGGCGTTTGGCTGGACTTGTCCTCCATTGGGGGGGGGGGGCACTCAGTGTGACACTGGAACCGCGGTGTGATGGCTGCTTGGCAGGGCCTGGCGCCAGGATGAAGAGATCTCAACACTTATTAGGGACTTCCGCAGGTCTCTGTAGACTGTCTGCTGCGACCCTGTGTGGCACCTTCGGTTTCCTCATTTCATCCTTGCCTCCTGGGTGGTGGTAGCCACAATAGATCTGTGTAGGTCGAAGTGAGCAATGTGTTCCCTCTGAGTCTGTACCCTTTACCCTTTTTAAAACAAAGATTGTACATTGTGAAGGAAAATAGTGTCATCACAAAAGAGTCCTACACAGGCAACCAACCCGTCTCCGAGACAACACTGGAAAAAGGTGTTGAAATAGGGTACATGGTGAATGTTGGTTCACAACCCCCCAATAATGGTAACCAGAGCAGCAACAACATCAGGAAGCTTTCCCAGGCCCCAGCAACAGGAAAGAAGACCAGGCCAAGTTTTAACTCTCTAGTTCTTGTTGCCAAGCATAGCATGTTAGATTCATAGTTTGTATTACACTTTTCGCTATAGAAATTATTCAAGGCAGCTGTGCCATTAAGAGCTCTCTCCACAGTCTGATTTTTAAAAGAAGATACATGACAGGGTCAGCTTCTCCACGTGGAGAGCTGCAGTGTTCTCAATACACAGATAGCAAGTTTACACATACTCCCTTCTCATTAACCCTCAATACTCAGAACACATAAACAAGTGTTTGAGTTTATCTCACGGCAGCAAAAACATGCAGATGTAATCTATATTAGCCTACTTTAAGAATAAAAGTAATTTGTTCTCAATATGAATTTACTGTGTCTTCACAATTGTGATTCTGAGTACCTATTTGACAGCTGAATATCTCTCTCCCTCTCTCCAAAGAGCAGCTGAGCATCAGCAACAAAACCATGGGATGTACCAGCGTAACTAATAATAAAGTGGCCACCTTTTCCTATAAGGCCTCTTGTGGCAATTCTAAGTGTACCGTAGGCCAGCCCTTTGTCATGGTGTAGCTGACATTTACCCAGGTTACATCCAACCACACTATTTCCTTCAAGTTCTTACTTAGCATTTCTCTCAAGAACAAAACCGTTGGGTTAAAATATGTGATCTTTCTAATATCAGTTTTCAGTTAATTGTATTTTGAACTGAAATCCTGAATCATGGAGGATTTTGTTCCAAGAGCTAAGGCTTCTCTTAAATATCTCTGCTTCCTTAAGAGAAGAGCATACCTATGGCAAGATGCTCTTTCCGGTTGTAATAATTATAGATGTGCCTCTTTATAGCATCTGACTGAAAACTGTCCAGTTGTGTAACAATTCACAATGGACCTGGCTATAGCTGCTTCTCTTTACAGATTCTCAAAACTGTCATCTCACTTATTTTAAGTGTACTTGCCGTTATTTTCCTCACTTGGTTGAAAGGAATATGAGGTTCGTTGTGAAGGAGCAAATTCCTGTTTGAAGAATTCTCCAAGAGAACAAATTCTAACTTGGCTTTACTATACAACACCCCAACTGGAAGTTGATCTTTCTCTTGGGCAATTAATCCTCAGTCTACCTCTATTTCCACCCCCACCAACTCTTGCTTGCATAAGTACAGATTTTAATGAGTTTTAACAAAGTAGACTAATAACACACAACTCAAATGAGCACTCAAACAAGCTCAGCTAGCAATAAAAAACCTGAAAAGCACATGTTTTATTGGTGTAACCAATGCTACAATCTTTGTTTACATTTCCGTAGCAACGATCTTCCCCTCTTACCTTTTACCCCCCATTACTTGACATCTATCATATATCTTCTTTTAAAAATAAGACAGCAGTCACAAGCTAGAAAAAATATCACTGGTCAGCTACAAACAAATGAACTCCCAATGCACAATTTCGACCTTCACTTTCTATTGATAAGCTGACCGATAATATATCTTTCCATTCTCATTGTCAAACTGTTGTGAACCAAAAGGTTGAGTGCTACCCTTGCTTCCCATTCTTGTTACCGTTACCATTCTGAACCATCATTAAGTCAATGATGCAGTTTCTCACCACACCACAAGGACAGCACAATCTCATATAATGTAACATATAATGCTAAATAGTACAACTCCTACAAAAATGAAACAATGGACTTCAAAACCGGGCAAAATTATAATACATACAGCAATTTAATTTAAAAGGTGAGTCAATAACACTGAACAACACTTACAACATAATTTTCCGGAACGCGTTTTGAAGGTTAACTTTCCTCCATTATCAACCGGACAATAACTGGGTTTCCATGGTGTTTCATGGTGTGGATGGCGATGCTTCTTCTGATGTTTCTTCTGGTAACGGTTCAATGAACTTGCTGAAAATATCTTTCTGAGGAATGTCGAAATTAAATACTCGATTTCTATTTTTTAAAATGAAGATTTGTTCCCATGTGGACAGTTCTTGTTTTCCAGTTATGTGAACTGTCCACATGGAAACAAATCTTCATTTTAAAAAATAGAAACCGAGTATTTAATTTTGACATTCCTCAGAACGATATTTTCAGCAAGTTCATTGAACCGTTACCAGAAGAAACATCAGAAGAAGCATCGCCACCCACACCATGAAACACCATGGAAACCCAGTTATTGTCCGTTTGATAATGGAGGAAAGTTAACCTTCGAAACGCATTCCAGAAAATTATGTTGTAAGTGTTGTTCAGTGTTATTAATTGACTCACCTTTTAAATTAAATTAATTACAACAACAGTTTTCAAACTTCTATGAAAGGAACATACAGCAATCTTTAAAAGTGGAGAAAATGATGAGAAATAGATTAATGTTGTTTCCTTAAAAGTGCACACACATACAGATCTGGGGTCGTGTTCATTACTGTATTTACATGGTTTTTTAATAAAGGAATGATTTTAAACATGTGGTGTGCTGGCTTAAGCTTATTATAGTAGGAAAACTTTCAGTTACTTATGCCAGTCTTCCACAAAGCTTACTGAGGTTATGTTAGGTTAGCTCAATATAGGCAGTTTTAAGAAAACTAAGGTTTTATACGAGGGATGTTCAATAAAGACTGGCACTGATTTTTTTTTCCTTTCATTAAGTGTCTGATTGCGACATCTGTCCATGTGTCATTGAACTATGTATTCTAGTCACTAATCACTGAAAATCACACAGCGATAGCTCTATCAGTTGATTGTTGACAGCCTGTGAGAGTGAACGTGTTTTATAATCGCCTCTAAATATCGTCACCAGTACAGAAGTCACCCAATAAGGGCATAGTCATTACTGCTTTTGATTACCAGAGGATAGTTTGCATTCTCACAGTTCCAAGACACTCTACAGATACTGCAGATTACTATAACACTATCCTGAAGCAATTGGTAAAGGATCACATCCCCAAAAAGCTAAAGAATCTCATTCAGCAGTGCAAGCTTCATCATGACAATGCCAAGCCACATGTTGCTGATGCTGTTATCAAATTCCTGGCACAAAATCATATCTCCACGGTTCCTCTTCCACCTTATAATCCTGACTGACCTCCATGTGACTTTTTTCTTAACTCGAGAGCCAAAAAGGAACTTAAGGGACGTCGGTTCGACAATGAGACCAAAGCAGTGAAAGCTTTAGAGGCGACCCTGAACAGGCTCTCAAAGAATGGCTTCCTGCACGTTTTCCAGGAATGGCAAAGGAGGTGGGACAAGTACATTGTATTGAGGGAGAAGTATTCTGAGAGGGGCAACAGTCTGTATGAGTGATTTTTTACAATACATTGCTGTATGAATATTAGTGCCAGTCTTTATTGAACACCCCTCGTATATTGCACCCCACCACTTTCATGATATTCATAAAACATAGAACAAAGGTTAGGTTAGGTGCACATAAGCAGTTTTTAAAAGAAAATTATGGTTTTGGACAATATTGCATATTTACCAAAATCCAATCCAATCTGTATGAATGTTGGGTACCTTGATAAGTAACGGCAAATGAAATACTATGGAGATGGCCATAACCTACTTTAGGAGCTAAACAAAAGAAACAGAGTTTTGACACAAATAGTTACATAAAGAAGCACAATTTATTCCTCCATGACACTTCTTAACAATTGGTTCAAACAGCCATGTGGCCTCCAAACTTGAGTAATGTGAAGGAAAAGTTTGGTATTGTCAATCTCTTACATTACGTCACATTAGGTCAACCCTAAATAGCCCCATTTAATGTAATGTTACGTTAAGTTCATTGTAATTCCAGCATGACTCAGGACTGATAAAGCCTGGTTTTGCTTGAAGGCCATGCCTTAACTGTCACCCTTAAAAGCAACAGCTTGGAAATGGCCAGTTTTGAGCCACTGCTTACTTTTATTTATAAACTCAATATATAAAATTATAGCTGTCTTTAAACTTGAATACCTAACCTAACCTCAGATCTAACTCGTTTTAGAATATACTAGTAAACACCACAGGGCTGCAATATATAACACCATGATTTTCTTAAAACTGCTTACATAGAGCTAACATAACCTAATGTAACCTCCACGGAAGTGGCATAAATGCCTAAAAATTTGGTTAATATTAACCCTTACGTAGTCATGCATGTTTTCAATGTTACTCGTGCAGGGTGTTCCTGACATCCCAAACAAAACAAGCTCTAATTTCATATCTGTGCAGCATATCATTAAAATAAATGTGTGTACTGAATAATGCTTAGAATCTTTGGAATGCTATCTCATCTTTTATGACTGTATTTTTACTTTCTCTACTGCTAAGTAGGGGAAGTATTGTATTCCACCCAAAAATTCCATGTCGAGATTTCACCAGAAATATATGTTTTGAGACCCCCTGAATGCAAAAAACGCATTTTTAGAAAAAGGTCTGTGTGTGTGTGTGTCTGTGGACAGCATAACTCAAAAACAAAAAGTCGGTTAAAAACCAAACTTGGTATTTAAGTTTAATGTCTTTCAAGGATGCGACACGAAGATTTTGAAGAAAATAGCCCCACCCTAAATTACCCTTTACATGGAAAATTTTGATTTTCTTGAAAATGGCTTTAACGATTTTTATTAAAATGTCATATGTTTGAGATATTTTTATGACAAATGAAATGTATATCTTGAATTTTCTGGCTATAGCCCCTGTAGTCGTATTTACTCTGGACGACTTTTGCAAAACTGGTAAACCGTTAGAGATAGACCAAATTATACTATACAAAAAATGTAGATCTTGCTAAAATACACAATTTATATCTGAATAAACTTTCTTCTAGGGTGAACCATTTCGGAGATACTCCTCGTTATGTGTGTGAGTTTCGGAAAACTTAGAACTTCCATGAAATGGATCATCGTTCATTTTTTTATATGTTGTTGTTGTTAGCTAATGCTGGATTTCTGACAATGAAGTCATTAATCCTCTTACTCTCCAATATTTTTCACTGATGATATTGAAGAGAGCAATAGCAGTAATAGTAACCGCTTTTAAGAGAGCACCATATTTTTATGTTTTGGCGGTCACATCACTCTCTCACAACCCCCAGAATGTCTGGAGGACCACACCTGTCGTTGGTTTACGGATCTCACCGACCTAACCGGGAGAATTATCAAAATAAATTCACCGACCATATCCTCTGATTACCAATCAGAGGACGTATTACATGCCATGACAGGTCTGCATGTTAGGGGTTAAGATTTTAAGATTTTATATGTTAAGTGTGCAATATCAACAGAATCTCAAACCTTTAAAACATTCGACTATCGCAAAAACCCTACTGTATTCTAAGTTCCCGTTGCACCTACAAGGAAATAAACAATAAGATAATTTGTAGGAATGTTTATCTTAACTAACACGAAGAAGATATAGGAATAAGAGTTTGTAAGAATGGTTAGTACAAGAGTAGAGAAAGTCATGTGAGTGTAACACATCAGATTTTTTATATTAATATAGAATCAAAGTTCCTTTTTTTAAGTGCATACAATACTTCCTATTTGCTTACAATCTTTGGTTAAATTATTTGTCTATGGTATTCTTTGTCCTGTACTACTGACTTAAACCATTACACATATCACTAAACATTTATTCTGTCAACTGATACTTAAGTTTTATAAATTTAGTCACTGTCACTGGCATTAGCATAGCACTTTGCAAATACATTTCTCATGTGCTTTAGACGTATGGCTTTCAAGCATCAGGCACAGTGCAATTTAACTTTCATGTGTTTGCTTATTTAATGCCTCTTTCTTCCGTATTCTTTCCTGTTGTACTTAGTAAGGATCCACTGCTGAATTAACCACACACAGTGACAACAGACAAGGAATACAACTGTAAGCTTTGTCAGTGCACAATAACGTAAGGAATCACATGGGTTGTTGACAACACCCCAAGATCTATTCTTATGTATTTTCTTGGAACTTGAGCTTCCATTATTGATTCTATTTTTACTCATGGCTCACATATTACTTTCTGTAAAGGTACCAAAGATCATGAGGGTACACTCCTAATCACTATAATCTATTTGCTGTTAGAACAAAGTAGTGTATTCCTCTGCGCTCCACCTCTAGTACGCTATTGGTTAACATAATATCTGCATGTGCGCATGTAAACTACAATATTAATATTGCCACTGCCCAATTTACCTCGTTCAGATAACCTGAATTTAACTGCTCTCTTTGTTGTTACATCAACCATTGCATTACTGACCATATGAGAGCCATTGTTACTGCACTAATCACATTGTAAGGATTCTTAGATCTCAGCTAAATAGCACTTCAGGTTTTTTCCTTGTATTGTTTGGAATGAGCTCCGCTCTTACTGGATGGTAGAGGCATTGTCCACTATCGCGCTTTGCCAGATCTCTATAGCCACGGTAGGATACTTCATTGAGAACTTATTGAATATATTCAATATAATAACCTTTTCACCATTCCTTAAAGACTTTCCTTGCAGATGTTAAAACAAAACTCTTCTAATGATCTTGTTTCCATTTTGCATGCCAAGATGGCACTGAGGCAACCGGCAAACCTACATCTCAGGACTGGTATTCAAAACTTGATAATGTTCAAAGATTGGCAATAAGGTATATAATGTATTATTGCAGGATATTATATTACAAAGTTATATATTATAACAATTTAAGTGATTTATTGAACACAAGTAAAACAAGAAGCTAAATAGGCCTTGGAATTACATTGTGGAAGAATACGGGAGTATTAAAATGCACCAGCCAACGAGGTTCACTTCCACCACATGCTTCTGCTTACATCTACTTTATCTTTACAGTATCCAACCGATTATGTGTAATAATACACTTATAAGAATGATGGGATGTTCTGAACACCCCACATGACCACTAAAGGGTTAATATTTGCTTAAATCCAATTTTCTTCACAAATTCTTATGTTAACAAATGTTGGGTACATGCATAAATAATCTGAATACATTAATATTGTTTTAAGAACATGATACTGCCTTGTTTAACTCCTAGTACCACCCACAGACCCCTTTTTCGAACCTGGTGAGATAGTAGATGCAATGGCTATGTTCACAAAGAACACATGGAGTAGGGGCAAAGGCGAGGTTGGAGAAGGCAGGGAAAGTGATACTGTCAATGTGTAAAAAGCAAGCAACTATGTCATTCAGCGGAGAACTGTCTGTCAGTTATTGCTCTCCCATCTCCATCAGAGCGCTATTCCAGAGAGTTAAAATGTGACAGTAACAATATTATAAATTGGTCATGTTCAAACACAAAGTATGTGTGAGCTGTATGACTGACAGCTGTAGGCACAAAGGCAGCAGAAATAAAACTGTGGAAATTCACAAATCCAAATTTGGGAGTAGAAAATACAACAGAGAATGCCTTGTGGAAGGGCAATGGGTGTTTGGTGGAACACGAGGATAAGTCACTTCTTTCTAATACTGCTGAAAAAGGAAATAAGGAAACTCTCCTGTAGCTAATACAGGACTAGATATTGCTGAGAACAATAAGTCAGTGACTGCTGCAGATCTCTGGATCATGAGGGCTTTGTTCACCTCAAAGTTAACCAATTACTGGTATTTTCAGATTGTTTCCCACACTCGCAGCACCATTTGGTTGTATTTTGAGTGCCCATGTTGGCAACAACTCGACAGGAATGGGAAGGGATGAGCAGGAGAGAAACGTTCTCATGATGTCTACAGTGAACTGAGTTCCCACCATTAGCTTCATTTCATGACAATTGGGCACCTTCGTTAAGTGGAATATCACATACTCATATGAGTATAAATGTCATCTGTGTGTCAATTATTGCTCCTAAAGGTCTATTCTTAATACTTATGCAATAAATCAGAGCACTTTACTGTTACATGTGCGCGAAAAGGGATGTTAAGTGTTTTAGTGAATATGCAGTATTAACCTAAAGCTTTCCCAATACACTAAACTGGAATCGACAACTACAGGTTTCACATCATTCCTTTATTTAAAAAACACTTAAGTACGGTAATACGCAGGTAAACAACACCCCAGTTCCGTATGAGCGGTACTCTTAACAATACGGATCAGCCCCAACTGCTTACATTAATTACCAAGGTCAATGTCATTGTAGGCAGAGAACTCCTAAACTCTAAGCATAACAAGTTTGACATAAGGATTCCACTTCTTCATGCAGATTAAGCGTTCATGTATCTCGTTTTTTGTTCTGAGCTCCCTTCCAAACATCAGCTTTACTAATTAATGTAAGTACACGCGTCATTTACATTCATTGTTAACAGCGCAGAAAATGCACTTGTTCCCTGTTGTGTACGTTATTAGCCGTTAGAACACATAATATTAAACCAATAAACAAAAGAGGGAACTAGATTACACTGCAACAACCCCAGTATGGAACTTGATAACGCTATTTTTACGGCGACAAAATTTAAGTTTTTAAACTAGTACATTCCGCTTCTGAAATTAAGCTAAGGTATCCCATAGAAACAAATTACAAATCAAAATTTCCACCAAGGTATACATACCTTCGAAATCTTAAATCTAATGTTCACATTTCATCTTAACTATTACTTTACACATCTTGGCGTTATACAATGGTTACTTCGGCATTTTACGCGCGAACTCAACATCCAAGGCTGCGTACCAACATCTTTCCTTAGTCCTCGCAACATAAACAGTTGCCAACATTCACTTCCATAACTTCCTTAACAATTGTAGGATTCTCTTTGGTATATTACTCTTTGGTCCGCACCCAAACATGAACCCAGAGAACCCACCGAAGAGGGTATCAGTATACCAAAATTTACATTTGTGCAAAATGTTGATGGTACAAAAATTTATTAATTACATTATATGTTAATGAGAGTTTTAAAAGTGAAATATAAATATACTGAACTGAAGCAAACAGTGATCCGATAAATGAAATAGTATTATTTTTTTTCAGCTAACTTTAACGCATATAGATCCAGAAAGTCCATATGATATCAACACTACAGTAAACTGTTAGTATTGACTTACATATTTTGCAATACAGAGGCGCCTAGTATCAAAAGCTGTCAAATTTTTTTTTTTTTTTTTTTTTTTTTTTTTTTTTTTTTTTTTTTGGGTCAATTTCACTTATGCAGTACTTCTGGTAGATTTTACCTCTAAGAATTCAATGTACACATAATATGGGAGCAAAACCTGACGCATCGTAATAAGATGCGTAGTCGAAAATGAGACTGTCAATATCCACCAAATCCCTTTCTTCTCTCTCTCTCTCTCTCTCTCTCTCTCTCTCTCTCTCTCTCTCTCTCTCTCTCTCTCTCTCTCTCGCAAGTGGAGGAAAATTCGAAAACACCTATGCTTCTACAATGATGGCTTTTCGCGAGAATGTCAAGCAGAAACGCCATGGAAAATTGTAAGCTGCTGTTGTGCTGCTTCATGGCAATGCACCCACACATAAGTCGCGTACGTCCCACGCTGCTATACAGGAGTGTGGCTTCGTAGAGCTTAACTCACCCTACAGCACAGACCTGACTCCCAGTTACTACTTTTTGTTCAAAAAGCTATGGGCGACCATTTCCCCGCGACAACACAGTTAAGGCAGCTGTAACAGGATACCTTGACAACCGAGGTTGTTTCATTTTTTCTGGGGGTATTCCGTCACTGAAGGCGAAGTGGTCTAAGCGCGTTGCAATCAACGTAAACAACATTGAAAAATAATCAGATGAGTTTCATCATCAGATTAGATTTTCATACTCTGGTAGATAACTAATTGAACGAGCCTCGTACCTTAATTCAATGAGTTTAGCCACAATTTAATGTTAAAATATCATGTCGAGTTTAATTAACACACATATGGCAACATTACGGGCCACTCAAAATCTTATCGCCCCTTGATGGTTGAACGACCTGCATATTCGACTGGGGGAGAGGTAACATCTGGCGTTACTAAAGTACAGAGGTATTTTTAGAGGGGGCGCGTAACCTTGCTCGGATGTGCACGAGTGAGATCACGCAAAGCGATGTTGGGGGTAACTTTCCACCAACCTGCTGACTAGTGGATTAGATGACAGATGCATAGAACCTCAATAGTTTTGTACTCACCTACAAAGATTAAACACGTCCCAGAAGCTACCAAAACCGTTAAGTTTCATCGTTATCACTCATATCACTTTCTTCATTTTTTGCACTGTTTTCGTCACTGTCACTATCCTCACTTAAATGAATCACTAACTCAAGACCCTTATCTAAGAGACCTTCCTTCTCAAAATATTCTTTTTCTGTTCTCTTCGTCTTCTCACAGAAGTTTTTTCACTCCTTTTTATAATTGTTGCCATCTTTTCATGCAGTAATTTTATAATATCATCAATGCGGAATGTTACATTGTGTTCTGCTACCCAGTTTTTCGCTACACTCCATATGTACTCTATAGGATTTAAATCAGGATGCTACGGTGGAAGGCGTAGGACTGTGTGACTTCGCTCTGCTAAAACAGCATAAATTTTATATGTGATAACTTTGGACTTAATATTCCTAATTAATCCATATAGTTCTGACTTTACTAAACTGTTTAAATTTCCAATTTCTTGAAGCTGCTGAGCGCTCATATTGTTGGTAAGCCAGCACACCATTACAGACTTGCGACTGTTGGAATTAGGAGAAAGATTGAGCATGACATTATGGTAGGGTGCACTGTCGATTACAAGGGCACTATTGGGTGGAAGGTTACGAATAAGCCGCTCTCTTATCATTTTTCATAGTTCATGTAGTTCATATCATTATGATAATCACCACTTTTTATTGGCTTTGAGCCGTAGTTACGCATTTTCAATAAAACCATTTTCACCTCTTGCATGTAGCACTATCAGTCTATGTCCCTTGGATACCGGAGCTAAAACTCCCTGCATAGATTCATCGCTCCAAGCTGATGGTTGGTTTATGGGTTTATGGGTTTAAGGACGCTCAATTTCGTGGTCATCAGCGTCCTTAAAAAAAAGATTCATGGCAATAACCAGATATAAATTTCAATCAAAAATAAAATTACTAATAACAAAGAAAATATACACATAAACGTTTAAAAAAACTGGAAATAGCCAGATATAAAACAAGGTGATAAATATGTCAAAAAGCATAAAAAGATATCTAAAATTTTAAATCTTCAAATTGATTCTACACTCCGCTAAAAACTTAAAATCTCTATCAACCGCTGTTTTGTCATCCGCTAAGGCCTCTGCAAGTCTGGCAGGCAGCTGCAGCGAATCTCAAAGGTGCGCTAGCAGCACGTGACGTACTGACAAACGGTTGTCATACAGCGGACATAGAGGGGCAGGGTCCCTTTTAAATAGGCAACCATGCGAAAAATTGCAGTGGCCTATTCGCAACCGAGCCAGGCTAACCTCCTCGCGGCGGGATATGCGACAGGAAGTTATCCAGTTTATCGGAAGTTCCTTCACTTCTCTAAGCTTATTACTGCGGAGAGCTGACCACTCTTCGTGCCAGCACGACAGCACCGCTCTCCGCACTTCAAGCCTAAAGTCTACCGAAGTAACACGTGAGATGGTAATACTGGGTTCTGTAGTTGCCGTCTTTGCTGCCAAATCCACCATTTCATTCCCCGGCAAACCTACGTGACCAGGAATCCATGCACACACCACGTCAACACCAGAAGCGTGTAAAACTCGGAGGGCATCCTGGATACGTTGCACAATAGGATGGGGGTTGTACAGCTCACGAAGGCTCTGAAGTGCACTAAGGAAATCGCTCAAAATCATGCAGTCACCTATTTTACGACGACGCACATACAAAACGGCTCGGTAAATTGCAT